>CM067302.1:544668-1144668 GCA_034231615.1 Meghimatium bilineatum
GGGGATGTGCTGATAGATACGGGGGTTATATATGTCCTTGTTGGGGATGTGCTGATAGATGCATGGATTATATGTGTCCTTGTTGGGGATGTGCTGATAGATGCATGGATTATGTGTCCTTGTTGGGGATGTGCTGATAGATGCATGGATTATGTGTCCTTGTTGGGGATGTGCTGATAGATGCATGGATTATGTGTCCTTGTTGGGGATGTGCTGATAGATGCATGGATTATGTGTCCTTGTTGGGGATGTGCTGATAGATACGGGGGTTATATATGTCCTTGTTGGGGATGTGCTGATAGATGCAGGGATTATATGTGTCCTTGTTGGGGATGTGCTGATAGATACGGGGGTTATATATGTCCTTGTTGGGGATGTGCTGATAGATGCAGGGATTATATGTGTCCTTGTTGGGGATGTGCTGATAGATACGGGGGTTATATATGGCCTTGTTGGGGATGTGCTGATAGATGCAGGGATTATATGTGTCCTTGTTGGGGATGTGCTGATAGATGCATGGATTATGTGTCCTTGTTGGGGATGTGCTGATAGATGCAGGGATTATATGTGTCCTTGTTGGGGATGTGCTGATAGATGCAGGGATTATATGTGTCCTTGTTGGGGATGTGCTGATAGATGCATGGATTATGTGTCCTTGTTGGGGATGTGCTGATAGATGCATGGATTATGTGTCCTTGTTGGGGATGTGCTGATAGATGCATGGATTATGTGTCCTTGTTGGGGATGTGCTGATAGATGCATGGATTATGTGTCCTTGTTGGGGATGTGCTGATAGATGCATGGATTATGTGTCCTTGTTGGGGATGTGCTGATAGATGCATGGATTATGTGTCCTTGTTGGGGATGTGCTGATAGATGCATGGATTATGTGTCCTTGTTGGGGATGTGCTGATAGATGCAGGGATTATATGTGTCCTTGTTGGGGATGTGCTGATAGATGCAGGGATTATATGTGTCCTTGTTGGGGATGTGCTGATAGATGCATGGATTATGTGTCCTTGTTGGGGATGTGCTGATAGATGCATGGATTATGTGTCCTTGTTGGGGATGTGCTGATAGATGCATGGATTATGTGTCCTTGTTGGGGATGTGCTGATAGATGCATGGATTATGTGTCCTTGTTGGGGATGTGCTGATAGATGCATGGATTATGTGTCCTTGTTGGGGATGTGCTGATAGATGCATGGATTATGTGTCCTTGTTGGGGATGTGCTGATAGATACGCGGGTTATACATGAAGACAGTTCACACATAGTGAAGATATGGTAGAGTGGCTTTGTTCACAGATAGTGAAGGTGTCGTTGAGTGGCCTGGTTCACAGATAGTTAATATGTGGATAGCTTTATATCCTGGTTCACATATTGTTAACATGTAGGGTTGTCTCTGTTCAGATAATTAAATTTTGAATGACTTGTGTCCTAGTTCACAGATAATTAAAATTAGATGGCCATATATCCTGATTCACAGATAGTTAACATGTAGATGGCCATGTGTTCACAGATAGTTAACATGTAGATGGCCATGTGTTCACAGATAGTTAACATGTAGATGGCCATGTGTTCACAGATAGTTAACATGTAGATGGCCATGTGTTCACAGATAGTTAACATGTAGATGGCCATGTGTTCACAGATAGTTAACATGTAGATGGCCATGTGTTCACAGATAGTTAACATGTAGATGACCTTGTGTTCACAGATACTGTGATATGATCTGATAAATTCTTGGAATTGTAGCTGTAGAAATGTCAGAATGATACACTTCATTGTTCTGGTAGAAATGTCAATGATACACTTCATTGTTCTGGTAGAAATGTCAATGATACACTTCATTGTCCTGGTAGAAATGTCAATGATACACTTCATTGTCCTGGTAGAAATGTCAATGATACACTTCATTGTCCTGGTAGAAATGTCAGAATGATACACTTCATTGTTCTGGTAGAAATGTCAATGATACACTTGATTGTCCTGGTAGACATGTCAGAATGATACACTTCCTTTTTCTGGTAGAAATGTCAATGATACACTTCATTGTTCTGATAGAAATGTTAGAATGATACACTTCATTGTTCTGATATAAATGTTAGAATGATACACTTCATTGTTCTGGTAGTTTTATCTGACTTGTAAAGCATTTCCAGATTTATAATTTTCAACCTCAGCATCATTGGCAGTTGTTGTTTAGCCGTAGCCATAATGATGATGTTGGTGGTGGACGTACGTGTTGTGGTTGTATGTAGAATGGTTGTGTGTTGATATGCTGCGTCTACTTCCAATATATTCTGTGAGTCTCTTCACAAACATAATAAAGATGCAGTTTGTTCTCAACACTGGTAGAGTTGTGTTGTGTTTCTCAACACTGGTAGAGTTGTGTTGTGTTTCTCAACACTGGTAGAGTTGTGTTGTGTTTAAGGTAGTCAGATGTTGAGCGGGGTTCAGATTGCTCGTTGATGAGGTGGATTGATGATGAGGGTTGGTGGTTGAGATGAGGTGGATTGATGATGAGGGTTGGTGGTTGAGAGGAGTTGAGATGAGGTGGATTGATGGTGAGGATTGGTGGTTGAGAGGAGTTGAGATGAGGTGGATTGATGATGAGGATTTGTGGCTAAGAGGAATTGAGGTTGTGATGAGGTGGATTGATGATGAGGGTTGGTGGTTGAGATGAGGTGGATTGATGATGAGTGTTGGTGGTTGAGAGGAGTTGAGATGAGGTGGATTGATGGTGAGGGTTGGTAGTTGAGAGGAGTTGAGATGAGGTGGATTGATGATGAGGATTTATGGCTAAGAGGAATTGAGGTTGTGAGGTCAGCTCCTTGAAGTGAAGATGGGGCTTAGTCCAGCCAAATGAGGCTGGAAACTAAGACTGGTTGGGTCATCCCTTACGTTGAGCAGGACCAAATTCTTGTCCAAGTGGGTGCTGAAGTCAGAGATACCAGGCCAAGAGGTGTCACAGCAACCATCTAACCAGTTTAGTCAACATCTCTGCAGGAGAGAATGTTCATGCTGCTTAACCGTGAAATTCCCCCGGGCAGGAGGACCCAGTCTCAGATTTTGAACCTCAACAGACTTTGCCCTCCAGCTACTGGAGGTCCCTCTAGTGTACCCTGTGGAGGCAGAAGAGGAAAGTAACTGTCCAACCAGACTGTCTGTCAGATTGCCACTGTAAAATTCTGCATGTTTTCCATTAGGGAGGGATTTTGTAGCTTTTTGACAAGATGACAACCCTTCTAAACATCATGCACTGGAATACAGAGACAACCCTTGTAAACATCATGCACTGGAATACAGAGACAACCCTTGTAAACATCAAGCATGGGGATACAGAGACAACCCTTCTAAACATCAAGCATGGGGATACAGAGACAACCCTTCTAAACATCAAGCATGGGGATACAGAGACAACCCTTCTAAACATCAAGCATGGGGATACAGAGACAACCCTTGTAAACATCAAGCATGGGAATACAGAGACAACCCTTGTAAACACCACGCATGGGGATACAGAGACAACCCTTCTAAACATCATGCACTGGAATACAGAGACAACCCTTCTAAACATCAAGCATGGGAATACAGAGGGACTTAACAAAAAACAAAACAAGAAAATACCTCGTACCAGAGTTTTAGTGTTAGCTGCATACTGGAACCCCAATTTATTGAAAAAACAACCTTCAAGATATTAGGGTACAATTGTTTTATAGGATGCACACCAGAGTGCACAGGCCGGTGCTCCGTAGTTGGTCGAGCATCATGGTCAGCGAACCATAGCTCGCCAAGACCCTCAGTACATTTCCACGCAGTGGGCCTGCTGTAACCTGGCCAAGTACTAGGGATCGAAGATACAGGAATGCCAACCTGGCCCAAAAAATTCTGGTTGAAGACGGATGTGTCAGGTCGAAAGGCGCAGATAACGCATCTTGCTGTAAAACATGACAACGCAGATCACCCTCATACATCCTTCTCAGGACGGTAAGCGGAATGCTTTCAGAGGGTCCACCGCAAGGCGTACGACAAAGAAGAAGATTGTTTTATAGTTGACAGGAAAGATCAGAGTAAAGGTGGCATACTAACACTAGCTAAATATAACATAACAATATCACAGAAAGGTGGCATACTAACATTCGTTAAGTATAACATAACAATATCACAGAAAGGTGGCATACTAACATTCGTTAAGTATAACATAACAATATCACAGAAAGGTGGCATACGTTAAGTATAACATAACAATATCACAGAAAGGTGGCATACGTTAAGTATAACATAACAATATCACAGAAAGGTGGCATACGTTAAGTATAACATAACAATATCACAGAAAGGTGGCATACTAACATTCATTAAGTATAATATAGAAATGGCACAGAAAACAAAAGACAAAATTGTTCAAATATTGTGTGTGTGTGTGTAACAATATTCAAGTTTGTAAATTACATCCATACTCTGCAATTGAAATGTCCATACCCCTCTCTCTCTCTCTCTTTCTCTCTCCGTAAACGTATTTGGCTTGTGATTTTCTTCTTCTTCTTTCGTTCACTTGAAACATGTCTATATCTGTAATTCTGTCTCCTTAATAAAACTCACTGTCTTTTGTAGTTCATACAGTGTCCCATAGAGTTTTGATTCCAGTGTTGTTTCCTCTGGCCAATATGTCTGCCTCAGCGTTTCATGCTCAGAACACTCTTGAAGTATATGTTTGGCACTCTGTGCTGCCTGTCCACATGTACACATGGCCGTGTTGCCAATCTTGAACTTTGTATACATGTGACTGCGGAGTCGGTTGTGTCCTGTTCTGAGACGTAGAATTATAACTTGTTCTGATCTGTTCATAATGTGATAGTCATCTTGTGTTGGTGTTTGTGGCTTTCTTATTGACTTGATAATCTGTTTTTTCTGATGGTAGGTGATTGGTATATCTGGTTGTGTTTTGTGCGTGGCATCCTGATTATCTGTCCGCCTTTTGGCTGGATGCCTCCGTCTTCAGCACTCTGCTTACTTGGGCAGGACTATGGTCCTGCTCGAATGGGACTGCCCGACCAGTCTTAGTTTCCAGCCTCTGATGGCTGAACTAAGCCCCATCACCACTGCACGGTGCTGGCCTTGATGGGGTGGCTTGTGATGATTCTTATTAAATAGTGTGTGCTCGGGTTGGGATCTTGCACAGTATCAAACTAGAGGACAACCCAAACAAGCTGTAACAATTGTAATTGGTTCTTCTCTACAATCTGTCATCTATTCTTTGTGTGGTAATTATTTGTTAAGGACTTACTCTCACAAAATAAACATATGCAAACCATGTATCTGAAATGAAACATAAGACAAAATGTTATTTAGTCACACGATAATGGAATCATAGTTTTCTAACATAATGTAATTCGATTAATTTAAAACATTTCTAATTTTCTATAGTTCATGTTATCCAGATCCCTGATGACTATGGGGGTTTGTTACCTTTGAGACGGGACTTTTGTTCTCTGTCCCTCCGTTCGAGACAAATATGCATTGTCCTACATTCTTTCTTTTCACGGTATTAGGCCGAAGTCAGTAACAGATCCACTGAACAGAACAATAGGGATCAGTAGCCGAAACAAGTGAAGAGATATTGAGATGCTACAGAAAAATTGTGCATAGACCAAGGACAACAAAATAAAACAGAAGTAACAAGTATTACAATCATTAAACATCGAAGAGGGCTGGTTCCTAAATAACATAACAAGAAATCTGAACCTTTTTGATCATTTAAAGTCACAACAGCATGGGAAGATTAATAGCGGAAGGCAGAGTAAACGGCAGCAGAGGAAGAGGCCACCCACGACGACGATGGACAAATGATATTCGGACTGTTTAAACATGTCCTTGGAGAAGGCAGGTCAACTCGGCCGAGATCGCGAGGTGTTCAGAAGTTCCATAAATAAGACTACGTCTGAAAAGAATGTCACATGATGATGATGAGCCGAATCATGGAGTTCATTGGTAGAAGTATGCAAACCTATTATAAGGCCGATGCCAACTTCTTGAACACAGTAATACAAAACAGAAAAATGGAATAATCCATGTCAGAAAAATCAGGAGAATTCGCAGTTATGAGGTCCTGCTTTCTATCATGTCTTCAACTCTTCATTCAGATTACACCCACAAATGAAACAACCCATATGGTTCAATAAGAGAGAGTTCTTCAGTTCTGTCACATTTCCACCGCTAGAGTTGAAACCTGTAGTATCCTCTATTTCAGAAACGCTGTATTTGACGGAAGTCAGTAATAATTCAGTCGGCCAGAAAATTAAATACCTTACTGTTGAATCGAGGAGTTCTCGAGAGAGGAACATGACTGAATCCCAAAGATGTGGCCTAAGCCAGCTTCTTTTAACGCAGCTTACAAAATCAAGCAATCCATATAATTCAATTTCAGGACATGTCTCAGTTCTGATGTCCTGAGTTCTGACAGATGCCATTATAAGTATTTAGTTCACAACTTATCTTCACGATAACTTGTTAAGTGATGGAAACATCTAGTTCTTAACTTCATGATAACTTGTTACGTGATGGAAACATCTAGTTCACAACTTATCTTCACAATAACTTGTTACGTGATGGAAACATCTAGTTCACAACTTATCTTCACGATAACCTGTTACGTGATGGAAACATCTAGTTCTTAACTTCATGATAACTTGTTATGTGATGGAAACATCTAGTTCACAACTTATCTTCACGATAACCTGTTACGTGATGGAAACATCTAGTTCTTAACTTCATGATAACTTGTTACGTGATGGAAACATCTAGTTCACAACTTATCTTCACAATAACTTGTTACGTGATGGAAACATCTAGTTCCCAACTTATCTTCACGATAACCTGTTACGTGATGGAAACATCTAGTTCTTAACTTCATGAGAACTTGTTACGTGATGGAAACATCTAGTTCACAACTTATCTTCAGGATAACTTGTTACGTGATGGAAACATCTAGTTCACAACTTATCTTCACGATGACTTGTTGCGTGATGGAAACATCTAGTTCAGAATTTATCTTCATGATAACTTGCTACGTGATTGAAACATCTAGTTCACAACTTATCTGCATGATGACTTGTTACGTGATGGAAACATCTAGTTCACAACTTATCTTCATGATGACTTGTTACGTGATGGAAACATCTAGTTCACAACTTATCTTCATGATGACTTGTTATGTGATGGAAACATCTAGTTCTTAACTTCACGATAACTTGTTACGTGATGGAAACATCTAGTTCAAAACTTATCTTCATGATGACTTGTTATGTGATGGAAACATCTAGTTCACAATTTATCTTCATGATGACTTGTTATGTGATGGAAACACCTAGTTCACAATGTATCTTCATGATGACTTGTTACGTTTTGACCTGGGTTATAGCGCAGCCGAGGCCACACAACTGGCTCTAGAACGCAAGCTCGAACTCCAATTACCCCTACGCTTAGCGGTAAGAGTGGATAAAAAGACCACCTGGGAATAGACAATAGACTTGTTATGTGATGGAAACAAACAACGTTTATCAATCATCTGTTATACCTATCTTCTCTGTTATACCTATCTTCTCTGTTATACCTATCTTCTCTGTTATACCTATCTTCTCTGTTATACCTATCTTCTCTGTTATACCTATCTTCTCTGTTATACCTATCCCTTTGTTTGATCAATCAAATCTCTATCATATTTCATATTCTTCGTTCGTTCTCAAACTCTTGCACATCACTAGGATGTTGTTCAGGGAACGGAATGTGTTCTGTCATGGTTTATATGATAGCTTTTCTACGATATATGTGCTTTTCAGCCTGACACATCTGACTTCTACATGGCTTGGTAACTGACTATATATGAGCCACCTCCACGTCATAACTACCTGAGCTGTTTCTTATGATATGCATGAAGGTAAACAGTGTTTCTTTTCTTTGCTCCCCTTTTCGTGACCTGCTAACAGACACACGGGTAAAACCTCACATCTGTCTGGTCGCTACTTAATAATCAACAAGAAATTTGTGCTGTTTCTTTTGGGAGCGTAGGTGCGTTGTGCCACCGCTATGCACTATGTAGTTCCATCACAACCGATTTTGGCATACCTTAACACTTCCGGCGGGCTACCCTAGTCTGTGACAGCCTTCCTATCTATCGCCTGGCGGTGAGTGTGTTGACTCTACGCTGAGACTGTCATTCACGCTATCTTACAGGAGGTGTTCCCAGTCAGTGAGTTTGTCTCGTGTAATTAGATGTATTGTGTCCATGCCCATCGGGTACTGAACCTTTTCTCATCCACAAGCCTGGTTCCGGTTTAGGAAGAACTCGAAAGAAGAGTTACACCCAGGCTCTTTCGACTTCTTAGCCGAGGTGTCGTTCACCAACGTCGTGAACCTCTTGTCCAAGTCTGAGTCTATACATACACTTAGGAGCACCGGGGACTAGAAGTTGAACAGAGCATGTCTCCCTAGACGAGTTATGTCTGCCAATTGGGTACTGAAATTTTTTCTTTCCGCGAGCAAGATTCCTGTATAGGAAAAATTGGACAGTAGGAGCTGGGCCAGGTTCGTTTGGACCGCAACGAGGAAACAGTAATTGTTATTGCGTTTAATGTTATTCAGTTTTTTACATTGTTTTGTTTATTTTGATAGTTAGAAATTAGTATTATAATAACTTCTCGAACTTTATTGCTCGTTTGACACTTGGACTTCTATGTGTTCTCGAGCAAAAACAGCGCTTCTGCCTGCTGGTCTTGTGCTGGACATTGAGAACTCATCTGTCATGTTGAGAACTCCTCTGTCATGTTGAGAACTCATCTGTCTTGTTGAGAACTCCTCTGTCATGTTGAGAACTCATCTGTCTTGTTGAGAACTCCTCTGTCATGTTGAGAACTCCTCTGTCATGTTGAGAACTCATCTGTCTTGTTGAGAACTCCTCTGTCTTGTTGAGAACTCATCTGTCTTGTTGATAACTCATCTGTCATGTTGAGAACTCATCTGTCTTGTTGAGAACTCCTGTCTTATAATATGTATGTATGTATCATCATCATCATCAGGTGCCATGCCGGCTGACGTACGCGGTCATGGCTCTCCCCAGCTCTCTGTCCACAGTATGTATGTACATTATAACCTGCTATAGATTGAAACTGCCAAATATCATTGCCTCGGCATCAATAAGATGACTCACACTGGGGGGGGGGGGGGCATGGATTGGGGTGTCATCATCAGGTAGGATATCATGGACATGTGTCATGTCAGATCTGATGCACGAACATGGCAGCGACCCGCCCCGCATCCATAAGTTAGAATCTCGGTGTCTTAGAGAACTCTCTTCCTAAGCTCTATTGACAATGACATATTACGGAGTCTATTTTTCAATTCCATGAATTCTACCTTTCCCTGCCCTATTCTGTTTCTTATCTTTGTTGAAATAATGTCATCTGATGTCATCGTTGTTGTTTTTAAATATTTGAATTGGTGGAGATGTTTGAATATTGAGTCATTCACTTCG
This sequence comes from Meghimatium bilineatum, assembly GCA_034231615.1. Taxonomy (NCBI): domain Eukaryota; kingdom Metazoa; phylum Mollusca; class Gastropoda; order Stylommatophora; family Philomycidae; genus Meghimatium; species Meghimatium bilineatum. The sequence goes on from CM067302.1 coordinate 554,203, forward strand.
ATCTTGCCCTAATCAATTATTTGATGAGACACGGTGACTTCTCATATGTTTTGTCAACACAGAGTTAAATTAAATTTGAAACTACACACTCGTGTTTCAAGCTGTGTCAAATGCTACTGACTACACATTTGTCCACCCAATCATTCCTCGTTGGCCTTTTGGCGTCTAAGATTCCATTATTCTTGATATCGGGAATCAAAATTTTCGCGTTATCAGTAAACACACTCGGATAACTGGCAACATCGTCCACTTTATCTGATACCGGTTAAACGCACAATTTTGAGTGACACTATAACTGTGAATACGTGAGAGGTTGTATCCATGGTAACTATACAGCGGGGAACTATTAATGTATGTGGGAATATATATTAGTTAGTTTGATTACAGGGCTGTAGATACATTCTGTTCAAGGAGAGGGCAGGATATGGGGGATATCGTCCTGTCTGGTCCTTTATGTTGTATGTCAATGATTTTCTTCCCTCCCCCAACCTCGGCTGTTCCCTGTAGTAAAGTATTAAAAAAATTCCAAGAACTAAAATTAGTGTCGGAATTCATATAACTAAAAATTAGTGTCTGAATTCCTAGAATATTCAAGTAATTTATCTTCTGTCATACAAATATCAAAGTTGCTTACAGTCGTTATCCTCCACTTCGGAGCTAACATCTTCGTCGCCAAGCTCATCAAAGATCCACAGTTTAGCAAAAACATTGCCCTCAAGTATGCCCATCGCATTACTGATTGAGCACGTTTGAAAAATAGTATGATAACTTCCGTTAGAATGATCCAGCCGCACTTCTTTCATCCGTTGTTGTGACGATAAAAACCATCTTCATGTCAATTATAGCCACAAGACAACAGGGGAAGAGGCCGAACAAGACGACGATGGCGCAGTGATATATCAGATTGTTTAAACATATTTGTAGCAGCGGTAGGCCAACTCGCCCAGAATCGCGGAGTGTTCAGAGAATCCATAAGGAATACCACGTTCTAGAAAGAATATGTCACATGATGATGATAAGACAACGTCATCACACGGCACAGTTTTCTATTTAACTGTGGGATGTGGACAATTCATGGCTCTGAGAACTGAAAGCCACATTCATAGCTGGGCGGACATTTTCTTGTTGTTATTTATAACATAACTTCAGTTCGGCTTATAGACGGACTAAAGATTTTGAAAGTATTGTTTTTGTTTTTTTTACCCCAGGTTAGTTAGTTAGTTAGTTAGTTAGTTAGTTAGTCGTCGGATCATCATCACTGCAAACTGGACACATCCATAGTTGCTCAGATCTCTCCTTGAGTGTATCCGCCATCACACTTCTGCTGACAGTACCGGTCCTATGCTGGTTGACCATCATTCTTCTGCGCCCTCCAAAATGTTCACCTCTAGCAACACCGCATTTCAATCCCTGATCTTTAATCCTAGCCATTGAAAAGGAATCATCATCCACATTAGTCTCACTCTCGCGTGTTATATCTCTTAAGGAGTTTAAAACGTCAGCGCGATCCATTGCCCCATCGCCCTGTGCCACAATCGCACACGATGCCAGTTGATCCGCTCTTTCATTGTCTCGAACGCCCACATGTCCCGGCACGAAAATAAATGTAACCGATTTCAAGCTAGCATTTCTCAAGGCCTCAATCCACTGTTCGCGAACGAGACCCACTTGTACTTTCTTAATCATACTCATAGAGTCACTCAAGATGCAGACCTGCGTTACCTTCTGTGTGCGTAGCCACTCAAATGCCTTGGTCAACGCCATAGTCTCCATGGTCATACTACTCGTAGTGACCGCAAAGGCACCACTTTCCTCCTTGATCGTTTTAACTGCGCACTGAGCTGTAAAGGCCCAAGCACTGCGAACATGCCTAATTACAGATCCATCAGTGTATATAATCACATCCCCCTCTTTGGTATTCTCACTGATTAAAGCCTGCACTTCTTTCTCCACAGCTGTGGGACACCATTCTCTGCATTCCCTGCTAAGTGATATTACTACTCTCAAACAAGTTTCGAAATCTGTGGGTAGACCTATCCATTCCGCACCTGCTGCCACATCCTGTAATCTGCACACGCTTTGTATTACATCCTCAGCACGTCCCATCCACGACCTTCCTCTCTTGAGTCTGCTGCCTTTAACTTTCTGTATTTCGGAATGCAACGGGTGTTCCTTATCTGCATGTATTTGAAGGTACGCCCGTGCACGGCAATACTGTAATCTATGCTCAGCTGTTGGGCAGTCAAGTAGGTATCGCATAGCTCTTGTCGATGTGTCTCTTGTGCATCCCAGAATGATACGCATTGCTGCATTCTGGACTCTATCCAGTCTTTCGATCTGAGTTTGGCTAAGAGTCAGAATTGCCAGTGCATATTCCACCACAGCCACAACCAAACCCTGGTACAAAACCTGAGTTTCAGGGAACATGTTGACCACATTATCATAAGGGCAGGCAAAGGCTTAGCAGCAATGAAGGTTTACCCCAGGTGGTTTGATATTTACTCTTAATCGTCTACGCCGTTAAGCGTAGGGCGTGATTAAAGCTCGAGCTTGCGTTCTAAAGCCAGATGTGTGACCTCGGCTGTGCTATGTCCGTGTCTGTTCAGGATGTCCCTGACATTTTCTACCCATCTTTTCCGTGGTCTTCCTCTGGCTTTGTACACTGACCTTATTTGGTTATATGCCTGTATGGACAACTTGTCGTGATGCATTCTCATAATGTGGTCAAACCACTTGATCTGTTGCCTTTTTATGTATTATGTGCAAAGTGTTATGCCTATCTTTCCCTGGTATCTTCATTTCGCAATCTATCAAGCCTGGTGAACCAGGCGGCTTTCCTCAAGAATTTCATCTCACTTGTCACTATCATTCTGTAATGTGAAGATGAGAGAGACCAGGTTTGGCACTGGTAACACAGTGTTGGTAGGAATATACTGTAGATCATTTGTCTCTTAACTTCCATCTCGATCTTGGGGTAAAGAAGTAGTGGTGACAGTTGGTATGTTACTGCATTTGCCTTTTGACATCTCTGTCTATCTCTCTGTCGATGCTTACATTTTCTATAAAAATACTACCGAGATATTTGAACTCAGATAATTGTGTTACTCCTATATTTGTTATTTCTTTGGAATATTTGTTATAGAAAAGAACCGTACTCAGCTTATACACGGTACTGTACGGTAGTAGTAATCCTGCTAATAACCGAACACACTTGCTGACACAGTCAATATCTTGTTATCTATCTGCAGGAAAAAATATTATTTTTCAAAATGGCCGACAGCTTATTATATCCAAGCGGATAATTTGATGAATTTTTGTCTTTGAACGAATATCTACATTTGAGTCGATTTTAAACAGATTCAAACATATCTTATGATCGATATTTATACTATTTGGATAAAGGAGCAAGTTTATTTTGTCATTTGTTGATTTGAGTAAGTTTGTTTCTGAAACAAGTATTGATACAGGAAGTGACTGGCAAGAACATGGAGACACTGCTGACTTACGTTACTGTGATATGTCTTGTCGCTTTTGGTAAGGATTTCTTATTTAAAAAAGTCTATTCACTTTAAGTTTCATTACGTTTGTCAGATACTGTAAATAGATGTTTTACATTACGTGTGTCAGATACTGTAAATAGATGTTTTACATTATGTCTGTCACATACTGTAAATAGATGTTTTACATTACGTGTGTCACATACTGTAAATATATGTTTTACATTACGTGTGTCACATACTGTAAATAGATGTTTTACATTACGTGTGTCACATACTGTAAATAGATGTTTTACATTACGTGTGTCACATACTGTAAATAGATGTTTTACATTACGTGTGTCACATACTGTAAATAGATGTTTTACATTACGTGTGTCAGATACTGTAAATAGATGTTTTACATTACGTGTGTCAGATACTGTAAATAGATGTTTTACATTACGTGTGTCATCTACTGTAAATAGATGTTTTACATTACGTGTGTCAGATACTGTAAATAGATGTTTTACATTACGTGTGTCAGATACTGTAAATAGATGTTTTAAAAACACATTCATGCAATGATTTGTGAATGTAGACGCACCATACTTAGCTGTGGTAGTAGTGGTAACTGTGTAGCAGTAGTAGTAGCATAGTAGTAGTAGTAGTAGTAGTAGTAGTAGCATAGTAGTAGTAGTAGTAGTAGTAGCATAATAGTAGTAGTAGTAGTAGTAGTAGTAGTAGTAGTAGCATAGTAGTAGTAGTAGTAGTAGTAGTAGTAGTAGTAGTAGTAGTAGTAGCATAGTAGTAGTAGTAGTAGTAGTAGTAGCATAATAGTAGTAGTAGTAGTAGTAGTAGTAGTAGTAGTAGTAGTAGTAGTAGTAGTTGTAGTAGTTGTAATAATAGGAGTTTTAGTAACAGTAGTAGTAGTATTAGTTGGAGTAGTAGTAATAATAATAATAATAATAATAATAGAAGTAGTAACAGTAGTAGTAGAAGTAGTAGTAGCAGTAGTAGCAGCAGCAATAGTAGTAGTAGTAGTAGTAGCAGTAGTAGTAGTAACAGCAGTAGTAGTAGTAGTAGTAGTAACAGCAGTAGTAGCAGCAGCAGCAGTAGTAGTAGTAGTAGTAGTAGTAGTAGCAGTAGTAGTAGTAGTAGTAGCAGTAGTAGTAGTAGTAGTAGTAGTAGTAGTAGTAGTAGTAGTAGCAGTAGTAGTAGTAGTAGTAGCAGTAGTAGTAGTAGTAGCAGTAGTAGTAGTAGTAGTAGTAGTAGTAGCAGTAGTAGTAGTAGTAGTAGTAGTAACAGCAGCAGTAGTAGTAGTAGTAGTAACAGCAGTAGTAGCAGCAGCAGCAGTAGTAGTAGTAGTAGTAGTAGTAGCAGCAGTAGTAGTAGTAGTAGTAGTAGCAGTAGTAGTAGTAGTAGTAGTAGTAGTAGTAGTAACAGCAGCAGTAGTAGTAGTAGTAGTAACAGCAGTAGTAGCAGCAGCAGCAGTAGTAGTAGTAGTAGTAGTAGTAGTAGTAGTAGTAGTAGCAGTAGTAGTAGTAGTAGCAGTAGTAGTAGTAGTAGCAGTAGTAGTAGTAGTAGTAGTAGTAGCAGTAGTAGTAGTAGTAGTAACAGCAGCAGTAGTAGTAGTAGTAGTAACAGCAGTAGTAGCAGCAGCAGCAGCAGTAGTAGTAGTAGTAGTAGCATTAGCAGTAGTAGCAGTAGTAGTAGTAGTAACAGTAGCAGTAGCAATATTATTAGTAACAATAGTAGTAATAGTTTTAGTAGTAGTAGAAACAGGAGTAGCAGTAGTAGAAGCAGAATTGGTAGAAGTAGCTCTTATCATTTTACCATTAAAAACTGCTTTACCCCCCCCCCCCCCCCCCAGTTCATCATCTCGTTCGTTGTTTTTGACTTCCGCATGACTTAAACATGTTTGGACGATAAGAACGATTTTCGATCTACTTTCTTCGTCGGAACCATTATACTGTACAATGAGAAGAATAAAAAGAAACCACACAAATAATATGGAAACAAAAACATTTTTAAAATGTATAAAACATAATTAGTCAGTGAGAGAAGGCATAATTGTGTCGGGAGAAGCAGGAAACACACGGAAATATAATGTAATAATAATACAATTATAATGTAATGTAAATGTAGTATAATATAATATAAGTAATGTAATGTTATATATATAATGTTCCTCTTTCGTAAGCGAAGATAAGCATGGCACAAAAAACATTAAATTCGATGGAAAAACATTAAAATTAATAAATAATAATTAAAATAAATATATGTAATATATTCAAAGAAGAATTAGACAAGACAAGCAAAACTACATAAACAAAATATGTCTGGAAATAGAAGGGCAGAAAAATCAAGGTAATAGTAAAATGATGTTCGAAAATGTAGATCTAAGAACAACAAAATTCAACCATCATTTAAAAGTGCTGAAAGATAAACAAGGAAACACACTAACGGAAGGGAAGGATAACTTAAATAGATGGAAGGAATACTGCAGTGAGATTTATGTTGACCCAAGAAAAAAAATCAATAAATGAATATGAAAAAGAGCCCAAACCTACAAAGGAAAAAGTAAGACGCAATAGAAAGTTTTAAGAAAAGAGGAGCCCCAAGCAATGATGGGGGGGGGGGGTCATCCTTTTCTTAGCTTCCCAGGGAAAATATCAGCCTGGAAGCTTATAATAAATAATCAAGTTCAATTGTTTCCCTTGGAAACTAAGACGCAGAAGATCTCAGTAAAATGGCAGCAACCCCTCATCGTATCCTTAAGGATACCTTCACAGTTAAGGGATTAACAACAGAACTGATACACGCAGGGGGCGAGGCCAGAATCAAGATCTATCACAAACTCTGCTGTAAAATATGGGAAAGCGGCGCATGGCCGGGGGAATGGAAAAATATCATTATACATATCCCTCTCCAAAAAAGGCGACTTTCAGATTTGCTTAAATTACCGAAATATAGCCTTCATAAGTAAAATAATGTTAAAAATCATAATGCAAAGATTGAAACAGAAATTAGAGACGGAGATAAACGAAACACAGGCCGGCTTCAGATCGGGTAGAGGAACAAGAGATCACATTCTTAGCATAAGACTTATCATAGAAATGCGTAGGGAATTTTCAACTGACCTGCACATGTGCTTCATAGATTACTCAACAGCGTTCGACTGCGCCCAACACCAGCAACTATGGGAGATAATGAACAGCATGGGTTTCCCAAGACATCTGATTCATCTAATAGAGGAACTTTACCAAGATCAAAAGGCTGCAGTGAAGTTAGAGGACGATCTCTCAGAGTGGTTTCAGGTACAGAGTGGAGTAAGGCAAGGGTGCACACTCTCCCCATACCTGTTCAACATCTACGCTGAAAGTATAATGAGGAATGTGAGAGAAGATATACACAACACTGACTACCTTGCTTCAAACATAGGTGGATTCCTAATCCCGGAACTACGCTACGCAGACGAGACAGTGCTTCTTTCAAATGATATAAAGGGATTGGAACAACTAATCAAGAACACAAAGAAATATAGCGAATCAAAAAACTTGTATTTAAACACGCAAAAAACAAAAATCATGTCAACAGATATAACAACACAACAACGAAAAATCAGAATAGACAATACCAAGATAAAAGGTGTAGATAACTTTGAATGCTTAGGAAGGCATCAATGGTGCAGGAGACTGCATGGCAGAAATAAGGAAGAGATTGGCAATGGAATATGAGAAACTCAGATATTATAAACACATTGCAGGTGCCAAAGTGTTGGTTACTAAACACAATATTAAAAAGAAAACTACACCTTTTTGGTCATATAAAGCGAGACAACTGTTTAGAAAGACTAATAATAGAGGGTAGAGCACCTGGGTGGATGAGGAATGGCAGACCAAGAAGACGATGGATTGACAACACTAAAGAACATGAATACGTCGTTGGAAAATGCAAGCCGCATGGCCCAAGGCAGAGAAGGGTTCAGGGAGTTCATTGGGAAGACAGCGCGCTGGAGAGAAAACGTCACATGACAAATGTAATACAATTTAGTGTAGTGTAATGTAATGCATTGTAATATAAAATTATACAGTGTAGTGTATTGACATCTAATGTAATTAATGTAATGCAATGCAATATAAACAATACAATACAATACCACACCACACCACACCACACCACACCACAATACAAAACAATACACCACAACACACCACACCACACCACACCACACCACAATACAATACAATACAATACAATACACCACAACACACCACACCACACCACACCACACCACACCACACCACACCACAACACAACACAACAGAACACAACACAACACAACACAACACAACACAACAACACAACAACACAACAACACAACAACACAACAACACAACACAACACAACACAACACAACACAACACAACACAACACAACACAACCACACCACACCACACCACACCACACCACACCACACCACAACAACACAACACAAAACAACACAACACAACACAACACAACACAACACAACACAATACAATACAATACAATATAATACAATATAATATAATATAATATCATATAATGTAATGTTCTGTAATGTACAACTAGTTAGTGTGGTAGACAATATTGTGATAAGATAACATAAAAGCGATATATCAAAAATGCCAAAGTTCAATAAGAACATCAGATCAGATGGGAATGACTGAACCTTTTGAAACAAGATCTGGAGTAAGACAAGGATGCGTACTTTCACCCCTACTTTTCAACATATACATGGACAGAATAATAAAAGAAGCTCATATCAACAAAGAGGAAAACATTGCAAATAAACCTGATGAAGAACTTAATAATGAAATCAATGAACTATTATTTGCTGATGATCAAAGTTTAATATACAAAGATGAGGAAACTTTGCAAAAACACATCAATGCATTGCTGTTAACATGTCAGAAGTACAACATGAAAATTAATGTACAAAAAACAGATGTTATGAAAATTAGCAGGTCTTCAACACCAATGAATATAACAATAGATAACACCAAAGTGAAACAAGCCAAAGAATTTAAATATCTAGGCAGCATTAAAAAAAAAAGGAAGACTAGACAGAGAAATAAAAACAAGATGCCAGAAAGCAAACACAGTGACTTACCAACTTTCACCATTACTTCTACATCCATTGATCAAAATTAAAAATTAAAAAAAAAACATAATATCTACAATTTTTTATACCAACACTGTGCTACCAATGTCAAACATGGACTTTAACAGCTTCGCATGAGAGGAAATCGTCACATGTGAAATGAGGTGTCTGAGAAAAGCTGCAATGGTTACTAAACTAGATAAAATAAGAAATGAAGAAATTAGGAAAAGAGTTGGTATAATATCATGTATCGAACATATTGAGAGACAGCAAGTAAAATGGTTCGGTCACCTTATGAGAATGAAGTCAAACCACATACCAATAAGAGCATATAATACAAGAATATCCGGGCGTAAAGCCAAAGAAAACGGTGGATAGAAAACATCAAGATTGCCTTGAACAAACATGGACTAAATGCAACCACGGCACCACATCTGGCCGTGGAACGACAGCTTAAGATATCACCACCTACGATTAACGGCAAGTGTGAATGCGATCAACCATCATTCACCTGGGGACAGACAATAGACAATAGGCAATGACTTGATATTTGAACACAGTGGGTCTCATCTGTTTGTTTCTATACCTAAAGTTAAAGGTATCGAGATTCGTGGGTACGTACATGATTCATGGTCCCGCCCAGAAGTCTGCTCTTTCGTTGTCTCTGACCCCCGCATAGCCATGGCAGTTTATCCATGCAATTTTTCGAAGAGTCAAGTTCAATTAGCAAACAGACAGTAAACATGTATGTATGTATGTACGTGACGTGGTACACATGTATGTATGTATGTACGTGACGTGGTACACATGTATGTATGTATGTACGTGACGTGGTACACATGTATGTATGTACGTGACGTGGTACACATGTATGTATGTATGTACGTGACGTGGTACACATGTATGTATGTACGTGACGTGGTACACATGTATGTATGTATGTACGTGACGTGGTACACATGTATGTATGTATGTATGTACGTGACGTGGTACACATGTATGTACGTGACGTGGTACACATGTATGTATGTACGTGACGTGGTACACATGTATGTATGTATGTACGTGACGTGGTACACATGTATGTATGTATGTACGTGACGTGGTACACATGTATGTACGTGACGTGGTACACATGTATGTATGTATGTACGTGACGTGGTACACATGTATGTATGTACGTGACGTGGTACACATGTATGTATGTACGTGACGTGGTACACATGTATGTATGTACGTGACGTGGTACACATGTATGTATGTATGTACGTGACGTGGTACACATGTATGTACGTGACGTGATACACATGTATGTATGTACGTGACGTGGTACACATGTATGTACGTGACGTGATACACATGTATGTATGTACGTGACGTGGTACACATGTATGTACGTGACGTGGTACACATGTATGTATGTACGTACGTGACGTGGTACACATGTATGTATGTACGTGACGTGGTACACATGTATGTATGTACGTGACGTGGTACACATGTATGTATGTACGTGACGTGGTACACATGTATGTATGTACGTGACGTGGTACACATGTATGTATGTACGTGACGTGGTACACATGTATGTATGTACGTGGTACACATGTATGTATGTACGTGGTACACATGTATGTATGTACGTGGTACACATGTATGTATGTACGTGGTACATTTGTACAGATTACTTCAAGCAAGCAGATTTTTTGTGTGTAGAAATATGCCTACCAGAATCTATTATTTCAAGGTCACTGTCAGGATCCCGAGATTGTCAATGATATTTTGCCGGAAGTGAAACGAGTTGGCATGACAGGAAAGCTTAACTGTACAGTGGCCAGACTTGGGGATAATTCGGTCAGTTTGTCTATGTAACTGTTTGTCTATGTAACTGTTTGTCTATATAACTGCCTTTCTATGTCAATACCATTGTTTGTCAATGTGCTCCTATTTATGTGTTTCTATGACATCTTGTCTATGTATATTTTATGGACATTTTTTAGGACATTTTATCTTTGTACCTTACATGCTAAGCCAATGTGTCTATGTACCTGACTGCCATTGTCTGTGTACCTGATTGCCATTGTCTGTGTACCTGACTGCCATTGTCTGTGTACCTGACTGACATTGTCTGTGTACCTGACTGCCATTGTCTGTGTACCTGACTGCCATTGTCTGTGTACCTGACTGCCATTGTCTGTGTACCTGACTGCCAATGTCTGTGTACCTGACTGCCATTGTCTGTGTATGTATATACATGGCTGCCATTATCTGCGTGTCTTTTTAACCTGACTGCCATTGTATGTGTGTCGATGTACCTGACTGCTATTTTCTGTGTACCTGGCTGCCATTGTATGTGTACCTGACTGCCATTGTCTGTGCGTCTATGTACCTGAATTTTATTGTATGTGTACCGGACTGTCATTGTCTGTCTGTCTATGTACCTGGTGGCACTGTCTGTGTTTCTATGTACCTGACTGCTATTGTCTGTATGTCTATGTACCTGACTGCTATTGTCTGTATGTCTATGTACCTGACTGCTATTGTCTGTATGTCTATGTACCTGACTGCTATTGTCTGTATGTCTATGTACCTGACTGCTATTGTCTGTATGTCTATGTACCTGACTGCTATTGTCTGTATGTCTATGTACCTGACTGCTATTGTCTGTATGTCTATGTACCTGATTGCTATTGTCTGTGTTTCTATGTACCTGACTGCTATTGTCTTGTACCTGACTGTCATTGTATGTGTGTCTATGTGCCTGAATGTCATTTCTGTGTGTCTATGTACCTGATTGCTATTGTCTGTGTACCGGACTGTCATTGTATGTGTGTCTATGTACCTGACTGTCATTGTCTGTGTGTATATTTACCTGTGTTCATATTTATGTGTGTCTATGCATGTGTCTTCTTGTTTATGTGTGTCTATGCATGTGTCTTCTTGTTTATGTGTGTCTATGTATCATATTTCTATATGTCTGTGTCTATATTTTTACATATCTACTTTTTTAAATCTCATCAGATTTTATAGAAATATGCTTTTATGTTTTTCACTTTGTTCTACGAAAAGCAGCAAACAGAACAAGAGGAGATCATGTGAGAAAAGAAGAGATTACAAGAACTGTTGGAACAACATCAATGGTCAAATATATTGAAAAATAGGGACTGAAATGGTTCGGCAATTTAATGAGAATGAACCCTTATTGGCCAGCGGCAGGAGCCAATGAATGTTTTATTTCGGTTTTGACATACAGGGTGAGAAATCTGGAAATCAACTACATCTTTAGAAAACAAACTAAATGCCTTCGAAAACAAATATCTCAGGAAAATCACAATCACAAACTGGAAAGACTTTAAGTCAAACGAGACACTAAGAGAAGAGACAAAACAAGAGTACATCACAGACGTTATTAGAAAAAGGCGTTGGGCATACATCGGTCACGCACTCAGAATAAATGAAGACAGAATACCACGTCAATTTCTTACATGGTCAGTGAGTGGCAAGAGAAAAAGGGGAACACCAAAAACAACACTGCAAAAGAACTATCGAAAAATTAATCAAAACATCTGGTATGACAATGAATGATCTGGAACAAATGCCTGTTGATCGACAAGCATGGAGAGCTATGACATCTGCCCTATGTGCCATGCTTGGCGACAAGCATGGAGAGCTATGACATCTGCCCTATGTGCCAAGCTTGGCGACAAGCATGGAGAGCTATGACATCTGGTCTATGTGCCAAGCTTGGCACAAAAGGAACATGATGATGACTATGCGTATAGTTGTATCATCAACTAATGTAGAGCCCGGATCAATCAAACGTCAGACAACTGGTGTGACCAGTTGTAAGGCAATACAAATTTGGAGAAATCTGTGTTGTAACCAATCTGTTTATATTGCTCTAGGTCCAGTGGGCATTTTTAGGCCAGACAGGGTCAGAGGTCATCAGCATCAACACAAACATTCAAATCTTAAATCCTAGGAAGGGTGGCATTCCTACATACCAGTTAGTAATTTGTCCGTCTATGTGTTCATCCGTCTCTATGCTTGTCTGTGTGTGTCGTTATCCACCTGTGTGTCTGTCTCTCTGTGTGTTTATCCCACGGCGTGTTTGTCTGTGTGCGCATGTGTGTCCACGTTTGTCCGTACGTTTGACGGCTGTTGACAAGAGGGAAAAGGTAAAAGAAAAATTGACGTCAACAATAATATATTTTATACATGGATAATATGTAAGGATTGCAGCGAAACTGAAATCCAACAGGTGAAACTTGGAATAGAGTAATGACGTTTTGTTAATCACCGGAAACACCAAAAAAACAACACACCACACATTGACGTTTCAACCAAAAGGCCTTAATCAAGAACACAGTCACACACAAATATAGCAGACAATAGGTCAATGGTGCCGTTCTTATTCGCTTTTGTTGTGAGATTGTTCTTGATAAAGATCTTTTGGTAGAAACGTCGATTTGTGTGTGTTATGTGTGTTTCTAGTGATTCATTATCCTGTTCCAAGTCTTGCCTGTACTTTAATACAACAACTTCATTATTATTTTAACAATAAATTAGGCCTACAAGAGTTTAATCATAACATTAGTGTACATTTTCATTTTATATTGGTGTGTCTGGACATTTCACAGCAGATTATACATTCCAATTTCAAAACATCAGCTTTCTCCACGAAAAGTTAACGAATATTCAAAAAACGTTTGCCCTGTTTTATTTAATTCCTAAGTTATTCATTGCAAGCAAAAGAAGTAAATGTAGGCAATATTTATACAAAACACAGTGACATGAGCTTTAGATTGAAGATCTATTTGAGATTGTAATATTCGAGTCTTCGTGTCATAAGATAAAGTAATAATCGAGAGAGAGAGAGAGAGAGAGAGAGACCATAAACTCATCTCATGCTTTATAAGAACATGTTCGTATTGCGAGATATCGCTCGTTTATCAAGTTAACAATTATTTAAAAAAATTTTTATCGTCTTTCGAAATACTCGAAAACTTAATTATTCGCAATCCGAGGTTTCACTGTATTTCGTTTCTACACAGAGTTATTCGAACTGACGAGGTTGGCGACAGAACCACGTTTACTTTGGTGGTTAGTCGGTTGTTACCAGAATTTTCTGGTCCCTACGAGTGTACGGTGCAAGTTGCCAACAAGGATCAGTCTCTGTGGACGAGAAGGACTGGCTACATGACAGTACAGCGTGAGTATTGATAAGACCATTACACACACACACACATAAACGCACACTCACACCTATCTTGTGGCGTAGGGATTACTCTGCCTGCCCTATGCCATCACACACACACACACACACAATGTGGTGTAGGGGTTAAACTGTCTGTCCTGTGCACATGAGGTCGCGGTTATAATTCTACTCGTGTCGTCTTGTGTACAAAGTGATCAAAATTATTGCTTGCAGCTACGGAGATACGTGCTATGTGTGGTACCCTTGCAGAAAGCGTGCCGCTTCATTGCAAGGGACGGAGCAAATATGGGAAAACTCGAGTACAATGAGGTCAATCTACTGCGACCTTTAAAACCTTATGATGCCGAAGTATGCCACCAACTGTCACCAGCTAACTAGGACGGCCACCCCACACGTGAGCAAGACCCCAGTCTGTCCACAACTAGGATTGACCATCCTACACGTGAGCAAGACCCCAGTCTGTCCACAACTAGGATTGACCATCCTACACGCGAGCACGACCTCAGTATGTCCACAACTAGGATTGACCATCCTACACGTGAGCAAGACCCCAGTCTGTAGGAAGTAATAACGAGGAACGAGACAACCAGCCAAGAAGCGATCTACAACCATCATCATGATGTCATGCGCTAGAAAAGGTAACCGTCCACAGTTACACGCACTAAGATCACTACACAATGAAAAAAAAACTCAGATAATTACACACACTCATGCAATTACACACACTCATGAAATTACACACACTCAAGCAAGTACACAATCTGAAACAACCACACACACTCAGACAATTACTACACTCAGACACACAAACAACTACACACACACACACTCAAATAACCATACGCAACACTCAAACAATTACACGCACAGACTCAAACTACTACACACACAATCACACATCTACACAGACACTCAAAGAACTACACACAAATAAACATACACATCTATCAATAACTTCAGAATTGCATTATTCCATTAATCTTTACATTTAGAGCCGCCCATGATAAGACCTGGCTCTACAGATTCGGTCAAGCTCATAGACAAAGGAGGAAATGCAAGTATTACCTGCGACGCCTATGGAGTGCCCTATCCAAATATCACATGGGTAAGATCAGACGGAAAACTTTTGCCAAATGGAAAAGCCATATTCAGGGTAAGTCTAGATCAGTGATTCTTAAATTGTTGCATGTCAGCACCTACCGTTGAGATTCTTAAATTGTTGTATGTCAGCACCTACCGTTGAGATTCTTAAATTGTTGTGTCAGCACCTACCGTTGAGATTCTTAAATTGTTGCATGTCAGCACCTACCGTTGAGATTCTTAAATTGTTGTATGTCAGCACCTACCGTTGAGATTCTTAAATTGTTGCATGTCAGCACCTACCGTTGAGATTCTTAAATTGTTGTGTCAGCACCTACCGTTGAGATTCTTAAATTGTTGCATGTCAGCACCTACCGTTGAGATTCTTAAATTGTTGCATGTCAGCACCTACCGTTGAGATTCTACAAACCAATGTTCACATTACATACGTATAGCACCTTCTCTTCTGGAAGAAAGAAAAACTAGTTTCTTACAGGGAGTTGAACTCTGGACCACTGGTCGTGAGACCAACACCCTAACTTCTCGGCCATGCGCCAAGTCGATAATAGAAACTTGTTACGAATTGTGTTTCATACTTTCGGTTGCCATTGTGATAGACTACCTGAACCTCAACCTCCGTTATGTTTAATGTTCAAAGCCCTGTCATCACCACAATAGAATCACGACTCACGGTTGAAAGCAGCGGGCCCCATCACACAAGGTACACATTACAGGAATAATTGTTATTTCTGTTTAAAAGAAACAACAAATCTGTGCCAAAATGTACAGTCAACAACAAGAGTGTGATGTACTAGCACTCAACAACAAGAGTGTGATGTACTAGCACTCAACAATAAGAGTGTGATGAACAACACTCAACGAAAAGAGCGTTGAAAGTAACTGAGGCGTAGCTTAGAAATATTAAGGGTAAACAATTCGAGCGAAAAGTTAACTTTTGCCCCTGATATCACATTGAGTTATCCACCTTAGTTTATTCTAACTTTTATTAGATGAAACCAGGTAGAAGTGAACTAATTTATTGTGAAGTAATTTTATTCACAATATATGTTATACTGTGTCATCTAGTTTTGAAGCAATGTGTTTTAGTGTCATCTAGTTTTGAAGCAATGTGTTTTAGTGTCATCTAGTTTTGAAGCATTGTGTTTTAGTGTCATCTAGTTTTGAAGCAATGTGTTTTAGGTAAGCCATGTACAGGAAGTTGTTACTTATAGGCAAGTTTAGAGAGCACTGCTTGATTTGTAAGATAATTCACATTTTGCCAAGAATTGCTAAATCTGGAAGACAGAGGTGGCGACAACATACTAAACAATATAACAGAAGAATTAGAACTAAACAATATAACAGAAGAATTAGAACTAAAAAATATAACAGAAGAATTAGAACTAAACAATATAACAGAAGAATTAGAACTAAACAATATAACATAAGAATTAGAACTAAACAATATAACAGAAGAATTAGAACTAAAAAATATAACAGAAGAATTAGAACTAAACAATATAACAGAAGAATTAGAACTAAACAATATAACAGAAGAATTAGAACTAAACAATATAACAGAAGAATTAGAACTAAAATATATAACAGAAGAATTAGAACTAAAAATATAACAGAAGAATTAGAACTAAACAATATAACAGAAGAATTAGAACTAAACAATATAACAGAAGAATTAGAACTAAACAATATAACAGAAGAATTAGAACTAAACAATATAACAGAAGAATTAGAACTAAACAATATAACAGAAGAATTAGAACTAAACAATATAACAGAAGAATTAGAACTAAACAATATAACAGAAGAATTAGAACTAAACAATATACCAGAAGAATTAGAACTAAACAATATAACAGAAGAATTAGAACTAAAAAAATATAACAGAAGAATTAGAACTAAACATATTGCTAACAGAAATAGAATATGGCATACAAACAGCTATCTCAAACAAATCTCTAGGACGCGATAACATACAAGTTGAAATTAATCAAAGCAGTGGTAGATAAAATGGTTACATAGGCTGTTTAGTATAATATGGAATACACAAGAAATACCAGAGGATTGGAACACGCTGTAATACCCTAATCATAAACCCTAACTCTAACCCTAACCCAAACCTATTTCGAAGAACAACCGCAGCAACAGAGATTCTACAAACTACAGAGGTATTTCACTCTTAAGCCACACTAGAAATAAAGGTGCCGTCAGAACGGACTGGTTCAATCCCCATTAGTCTCAATAATTTTTAATTTATCCTCTCTCTTTCTACTTAAATTTACTTGTTTTAGATGTCCGCAGATAGTCCAGCACCCTTAGAACAGATACAATGTATTTATTCACCTTTTTTATTTTATACATTGCAATAACATTGTTGACAACATGTTTCTACCCGACCCTCCACCATATACAGGGCAGGACAATGAGTATTAGCCAGGCGGACGTCAACTTCGCCGGTGTGTACAGATGTGTGGCTGACAATAACATCAAACCTCCAGCAGAGTCGCTGACTCAAGTAAGTATCAAACCTCCAGCCGAGTCGTTGACTCAAGTAAGTATCAAATCGACAGCAGAGTCGCTGACTCAACTAAGTATCAAACCTCCAGCAGAGTCGCTGACTCAAGTAAGTATCAAACCTCCAGCAGAGTCGCTGACTCAAGTAAGTATCAAACCTCCAGCAGCGTCGCTAACTCAAGTAAGTATCAAACCTCCAGCAGCTTCGCTGACTCAAGTAAGTATCAAACCTCCAGCAGCGTCGCTGACTCAAGTAAGTATCAAATCGACAGCAGAGTCGCTGACTCAAGTAAGTATCAAACCTCCAGCAGTCACTGACTCAAGTAAGTATCAAACCTCCAGCAGAGTCGCTGACTCAAGCAAGTAATCTCTGTATGTTAGCATTCCTTTTTTTGGACATCAATCTTCTTGAAGTTGCACGTTTTATGATGAGGTACGCCATGGCTGTATATACATTTTCCTAAAGGAGGGCGAGGGATGTTTACCCTAGATTTGGCTAAGCGTGTAGTACTAATACTCACGCTCTAATTTGCTAAGGATGGGGGTTTGTTATCCAAGTAATCCGGCCGCGACGACCTCCGTTGTTGATCTGAATAGAATCCCGCGACTGATTTTGTAGATTTCCAAGAAGGGGGGAGAATGGGAGGGGGTCGGGAAGGGGTCGGGAAGGGGTCGGGAAGGGGTCGGGAAGGGTGGGGGGAGGTGAGAATGGAAAGTCACCACCTTCTCCAGTAATTACCTTTCAACTAGAATGTAAACATGACGCAGAGGGTTCATTTCGGTATATCTATTGGTCGGACGGGGCTATTTTTGGCACGCAACTCCAAGAACATAAATAGTGACCAACGAGAATCACGAGAATAATGAAAAACGTCACGAATTGGTTTTGTTGAAAGGTCTTATAAGTACTGTCGACAGTCACGTTGGAGGTGTACATAGATAATAATCGTGATGTCAGCACCGTGTGAAAGATGTTCTTACTATGATTCAGGTCTTCGAAATACGGCCCCATTAAATGGGATTTCTTCGTAATGCCTCCCCCCACCCCCAATGTATTTTGATTGATGCCGCCTGGTACTGCCTCCTCTCTGCATCATAGCTCGGTACGCACCTGCCTAATGTGAAGGTGTAGATATCACCCGTGTACGCCATCTTTCTTCCAACTTTTTTCTCAATCTCACCTAAGACACTTGGATGCCTTTACGCTGCACTGATCTCTATGCACCGATCTCCATGCACTGATCTCCATGCACCGATCTCCATGCACTGATCTCCATGCACTGATCTCCATGCACTGATATCCATGCACCGATCTCCATGCTCCGATCTCCAAGTGATAAGATCATCCGTCACCTCTTCCAAAGAATTTATATTTATCATAAAATAGTTGAAAGATGATTTGAAGATGCCCGTATGCACCAATTTTATCCTGCACCTTTTACCTTCTACCAGTTAGAGTTCACGGAAGAGTATTTCATTGGGGATGCGATCTTCTGTATTTCATTTTACATGGACAAACATACACGACTATTTCTTAGTTAGTTAGTCGTCAGATCATCATCATCACACTGCGGACAAGCTCATAGGTGATCGGATTCAGTCTGTTCTTCAAGTAAATAGTAACTGATTGTTCCCGTCTGTGTTAGGTGATAACTCTTCTTTTGATTCCCGTATGTCGCATATTTCCTGCAACACCATACTTTACTCCCAGGAACTACATTCATGCAACACCATACTTTACTCCCAGGAACTACATTCATGCAACATCATACTTTACTCCCAGGAACTACATTCATGCAACACCATACTTTACTCCCAGGAACTACATTCATGCAACATCATACTTTACTCCCAGGAACTACATTCATGCAACACCATACTTTACTCCCAGGAACTACATTCATGCAACACCATACTTTACTCCCAGGAACTACATTCATGCAACATCATACTTTACTCCCAGGAACTACATTCATGCAACACCATACTTTACTCCCAGGAACTACATTCATGCAACACCATACTTTACTCCCAGGAACTACATTCATGCAACACCATACTTTACTCCCAGGAACTACATTCTAGTTATAGAGACAGAAGCCACAATAAACTCTGCACCCACAAACTTCCGCTAAACTCCACGATTGCCTTCTAAATATCAGTTATTTCCATTGAATTACCATTAAAAGGATCTTAACGCGGTGCAAACCTGCGATCGAATATTTTAAATTTTGTGAGAAAGCTGCATGTGATCGATGTTTAGTCTCACGAATGGTTGGAAAAATATGGTAGGTGACATAGGTAAAACATGTAACACAGGTAATACCAGGTAACATAGATAACACAGGTAACGCAGGTAACATATGTAACGCAGGTAACATAAGTAACATGCCTAACACAGATAACATGCGTTACACAGGTATGTAGCATGTAACACAGGTATAATAGGTAACACAGATAACATAACACAGATAACATAACACAGATAACATAACACAGGTAACATAGTTAATATTAGGTAACAGAGGTAAAATAGGTAACTATGATGGTTATCACATATTATTTGCCGTTACCTTATCGTATCTACTTAGGTGTATGTCATGCAAGCTCCAACAGTTCGTGTTCTCCAAGATTCTGTGGGTCAGTTCGCTAATGGACGTCTGGATGCCAAACTGGACTGTATTGTACAGGGCAAGTAAAAAGTTCAAATTATAATTTTGTTATTATGAAACTTTACAATGTCCATCATGTACATCTATAGAATAGTTTGATGAAAAGCTTACATAAGTTATATAACGCGATAACAGCGCTCTAAGGGCAACATATGTTGTCAACTTCATTGATAACTGTAGCAGTATCATCATGTGCCATGCTGCTTACTTTAGGAGTTCCTTGATCTCAAAAACAGTACATCTTCCTTACTGTGTATCCTTACTGTATATCCTTACTGTGTATCCGTATTGTGTATATTTACTGTATATCCTTACTGTATATTCTTACTGTGTATCCTTATTGTGTATCCTTACTGTGTATCTTTACTGCACATTATTACTGTATACTCTTACTGTGTATCCTTACTGTATATCCTTACTGTGTATCAGCTTTACTATCACGCCCATTAATACCGCCTGTTTCTTATTCCGTCAGTTTTTCCTTTTGTTACATTGTATTCCAAACCTCCTCGTCTCATAATCTTTGTTTATTGTTCGTCCACCACATGATGATGATGTTGTCCATTTGTTACATCCCCTTTATAAAATTCAGTTAGAGTTATGTCCCTTGACTATGAGTTCGTAGATGGCTAATAATCTCTATTATGGCAGCAAATGTCCTTGGATAGTATGGACATGGAATGTCCAAATTTGATGGTTTTTCTTTGATCTATTCGCGACTTTCTAGCTACTCTCTGCTATTAATCATCAGCATTTCTCCTGTTTTCACAAGATACTGCGCTATTTTTGACTGTAGTGCGCCATGTAGCTCTATTTTTGTGCAAGCTCATCCCATGTGTCTTAGTACATTTCAAAGGCTTTCAGTGAGGGCTTTAACGAGTCCTTCTTTTGGCCACCGTTAGAACGTATGTCCTCACCAACTCACCACAGAGAAGTTTTTTTGGCAGGCGATAACCTGGCATATGTACCTGATGACCTGGCATATGTACCTGATGACCTGGCATATGTACCTGATGACCTGGCATATGCACCCGATGACCTGACATATGTACCTGACGACCTGGCATATGTACCTGATGACCTGGCATATGTACCTGACGACCTGCCAAACGAATCTGTGCCTGCATCAGAATAATGTTAATAGCATTTCATAATATAGCCAATAAATGTGGACTTTTGTCTCCTGATGTTGATATATATCATTTACCTTTTATATCATTGACCGTGTATATCATTGACCGTGTATATCATTGACCGTGTATATCATTGACCGTGTATATCATTGACCGTGTATATCATTGACCGTGTATATCATTGACCGTGTATATCATTGACCGTGTATATCATTGACCGTGTATTTCATTGACCGTGTATATCATTGACCGTGTATATCATTGACCGTGTATATCATTGACCTTGTATATCATTAACCTTGTATATCATTAACCTTGTATATCATTGACCGTGTATATCATTGACCGTGTATATCATTGACCGTGTATATCATTGACCGTGTATATCATTGACCTTGTATTTCATTGACCGTGTATATCATTGACCGTGTATATCATTGACCGTGTATATCATTGACCGTGTATATCATTGACCGTGTATATAATTGACCGTGTATATCATTGACCGTGTATATCATTAACCTTGTATATCATTGACCGTGTATATCATTGACCTTGTATATCATTAACCTTGTATATCATTAACCTTGTATATCACTGACCTTGTATATCATTAACCTTGTATAGCATTGACCTTGTATATCATTGACCTTGTATATCATTGACCTTGTATATCATTGTTGTGACACAGGTTACCCCATACCGACCGTTTACTGGATGGTTATCAATGGAGTTACCAGAACTCGTCTACTGAACACAGAAAAGTATGACACAACCAAACAGGTAAAACTTAGGTTAAACTTAGATTAAATTTAGGTTAGACTTAAGTTAGACTTAGGTTAAACTAAGGTCAAACGTCTAATGTTAAATTTAGGTTAAGCTGACATTAAAAGGAGAATAGGAACGGCTACAAAATATTTTCAATGAAATGAGAAAAACTATCGACGTCAAGATAAATCCAAGTTAAAAATGAGAATTATAGAATGTGATGTCTATGTGATATGAATATATGGCTGAGAAATATGAATATATGGCTAAGAAATATGAATATATGGCTAAGAAATATGAATGTATGGCTGAGAAATATGAATGTATGGCTGAGAAATATGAATGTATGGCTGAGAAATATGAATATATGGCTGAGAAATATAAATGTATGGCTGAAAAATATAAATGTATGGCTGAAAAATATAAATGTATGGCTGAAAAATATAAATGTATGGCTGAAAAATATAAATGTATGGCTGAAAAATATAAATGTATGGCTGAAAAATATAAATGTATGGCTGAAAAATATAAATGCATGGCTGAGAAATATAAATGTATGGCTGAAAAATATAAATGTATGGCTGAAAAATATAAATGTATGGCTGAAAAATATAAATGTATGGCTGAGAAATATAAATGTATGGCTGAAAAACATGAATATAACCTCTTGGTTGGAACTTGATTGCGCAACCTCTTAGTTGGAACTTGATCATGAAACCTCTTGGTTGGAACTTGATCGTGCAACCTCTTAGTTGGAACTTGATTGCGCAACCTCTTGGTTGGAACTTGATCGTGCAACCTCTTGGTTGGAACTTGATCGTGCAACCTCTTGGTTGGAACTTGATCGTGCAACCTCTTGGTTGGAACTTGATTGCGCAACCTCTTGGTTGGAACTTGATCGTGCAACCTCTTGGTTGGAACTTGATCGTGCAACCTCTTGGTTGGAACTTGATTGCGCAACCTCTTGGTTGGAACTTGATTGTGCAACCTCTTGGTTGTAACTTGATCGTGCAACCTCTTGGTTGGAACTTGATCGTGCAACCTCTTGGTTGGAACTTGATCATGCAACCTCTTGGTTGGAACTTGATTGTGCAACCTCTTGGTTGGAACTTGATCATGCAACCTCTTGGTTGGAACTTGATTGTGCAACCTCTTGGTTGGAACTTGATCATGAAACCTCTTGGTTGGAACTTGATTGCGCAACCTCTTGGTTGGAACTTGATCGTGCAACCTCTTAGTTGGAACTTCATGAAAATGGAAAACATAGAGATTCAGACAGCTTTTTTAAAATAAAATAAAAGAATTATTAAATGACATAACATTGAAATAAAATATTTCCACATATTAAAAGACATGACACCTTGTTACTTGAGGGTAGAGTCGAGGGGGGAGACGAACAAAAGGTGGGCAGGGATACAAGTGGGAGAGAAACATCACGGGATGGACAGGATAAAGTCTAGTAGAGTGCACTACCAAAGCAAGAGACAGAGGATGTTGGAGGTTCGATGCCGCCAACCTTGGTTGCTGAAATGACACTCAAATAATAACAATAATAATAATGCTAATGATAACAATAACAATAATAATAATAATAACAATAATAATAATAATAATAATAATAATAATAACAACAATAACAGTAACAATAATAATAATAACAATAACAATAATGATAACAGTAACTATAATAATAGCAATGATAAAAACAACAATAATGATAACAATAACAATAATAACAATAACAATAACGATAATGATAATAATAATGATAAAACAACAAAAATGATAACAATAACAACAACAATAATAATAACAATAATGATAACAGTAACTATAATGATAATAATAATAATAATAATAATAATAATAACAATAACAATAACAACAACAATAATAATAATAATAATAATAATAATAGAAGCAACAAAAATGATAACAATAATAATAGTAATAATAACAATAACAATAACAATAACGATAACAATAACGATAACAATACCAATAATGATAATATTAGCAATAATGATATTAGCAATAACAATAATAACAATATGGATAATAATAACATTAACAAAGGAAAATTAATAGTAATAATAACAATAATAATACATAAGGATTGTGTTTGATTTCTGATCAAATATAACTTATAATATTTGACTTTTCATGATTCTCCAGGCCACCGACACGCAGAACTTATTTGCTGGAGAGCAGTGGTACAGTCTTAAGATCAAATACGTTCAGGCTGGAGACTACAGGGACTATTACTGCGTGGGTGTCAACTCTAAGGGAGAGAACATGACCAAAGTCACACTGTTCTGTAAGTAGTTTGTTCATATCCTGTTAGTTCTTGTTGTAGTTCGGTTGTTAGTTCTTGTTATAGTTCGTTCATATCATGTTAGTTCTTGTTATAGCTCGGTAATATCATGTTAGTTCTTATTATAGTTCGGTAATATCATGTTAGTTATTATTATAGTTCGCGCATATCTTGTTAGTTCTTGTTATTGTTTGTTAATATGATGTTAGTTCTTGTTCCATATCATGTTAGTTCTTGTTCCATATCATGTTAGTTCTTGTTATTGTTTGTTCATGACATTCTAGTTCTTATCCCATATCATGTTAGTCATCCACAGAGACAGTCACCCACAGAGACAGTCATCCACATAAACAGTCATCCACATAGACAGTCATCCACATAGACAGTCATCCACATAGACAGTCACCCACAGAGACAGTCATCCACAGAGACAGTCATCCACATAGACAGTCACCCACAGAGACAGTCATCCACAGAGACAGTCATCCACAGAGACAGTCACCCACATAGACAGTCACCCACAGAGACAGTCATCCACAGAGACAGTCATCCACATAGACAGTCACCCACAGAGACAGTCATCCACAGAGACAGTCATCCACAGAGACAGTCATCCACATAGACAGTCACCCACAGAGACAGTCATCCACAGAGACAGTCATCCACAGAGACAGTCACCCACATAGACAGTCACCCACAGAGACAGTCATCCACAGAGACAGTCATCCACATAGACAGTCACCCACAGAGACAGTCATCCACAGAGACAGTCATCCACAGAGACAGTCATCCACATAGACAGTCATCCACATAGATAGTCATCCACTGAGACAGTTATCCACAGAGACAGTCATCCAGATAGATAGTCATCCACTGAGACAGTTATCCACAGAGACAGTCATCCACATAGATAGTCATCCACATAGATAGTCATCCACTGAGACAGTTATCCACAGAGACAGTCATCCACAGAGACAGTTATCCACAGAAAGGTGTATGGTATCATTGAGTAGCTTTTAAATACAGCAACATTTCTCGAGCAACCCCCGACTTGATGTGTAGACGTGGGAAATTGTACACAGGAAGAAGATTCTATTTTGACATACAGGATACTATGTATTTTAGCGTAATTTCATTCGCTAGCAACAAAAATTATATGGAAAGCGAACCAATCATCAGTCACATCAGTCCAGATGAGTGATGCTGTGTGAGGTCAGCACGCATGAATGTTCGAGAGAAGGTCTTGATAAATACTATGAAATCCCGGCTGTGTCTGGTAACAATCGACACGTTCTGTGATCGTTGTGCTTGACATTGTGTAAATCTATGCGTCCGTGGTTCAGCACGCAGGAATATTCTGGAAAAACGACTTAGTATAAAGGAAATAGCGACTAATCATCAGTGTAAGTTCTGCAGGCTAATTGGGAAACATCCTTTAAAAGTGATTAATTTGTCATTTTCCGCGATTTTCATTGGCTACCTAGTTTATATTTTGTGTGGACAGACGACTAAAACCACGGGAAAAGTTAAACATCATTTTAGATGGAGTATGTCAATCTAAAATATAACACCTACTGACTAATGGGAAATATAACCTTCAAAAATGATATATTTGAGTATTCACTTTAGCTGTTTTCCATTGGCTGTTACACAAAATATGTTATACTGACCAATGAAAATCACGGTAACAGACCAATGAGCCATTAAGAAGGAGGATATCGTAGAAGGTCGCGTATAGAGGATATCAGATAACGTCACATTATTGTGATGTCGAGGGAGTCACCCTCAGCGCAGAGACACGATCACATTCCCAAACACGTGCACACAAGCACTAACAAGCATATACACACAGACTAACAACTACATAATCACTGAAATATCATATTTCTCTCTATCTTCTATCCATCTCCAGCCACCTGGGATTGCCAGGGACCTCTTTGCTACTCTCTCGACCCAGAGAAACCCGGGACTGCTGTAATGTTCACACTGCATCCAATTCTTGCTGTTGTCGCTGTTGTCATGGCTGTAATCACCAATCACCTGATAATGTAGCCGACCCCAAGACTCATATCACAACATCATTTATCATTTTCATATTATTACTGACGCTGTTATTGTAATTGAATTGTTATTACTGACGCTGTTATTGTAATTGAATTGTTATTACTGACGCTGCTATTGTAACTGAATTGTTATTACTGACGCTGCTATTGTAATTGAATAGTTATTACTGACGCTGTTATTGTAATTGAATTGTTATTACTGACGCTGTTATTGTAATTGAATTGTTATTACTGACGCTGTTATTGTAATTGAATTGTTATTACTGACGCCGTTATTGTAATTATTATTGTAATCATAGTTATTGACGCTGTTATTGTAATTGTAGTTACTGATGATGTTATTGTTATTGTAATGAATGTCACTGTTATTGTAATGACTAATACTGGATGCATATAAGAACTTTTCGGTTCATTACGGGAAGCATTGACCAGATTTAAACTTTATATTACTATGCGTAATTTCATTCAGCTTTTGTGACCTCGCTGAACTTGGATTAACAAATCGATAGTTCTGCATCGATAAGCGCGCTACACACTTAGAGCGCCCCCGTCCCCTAGGATCATTCAAGGGGGTGGGAGTGGTGGTGGGGGGGGGTTCTCTCAGTGTATAGCGGACAGATCGCTGGATGTCCCAGCAACCTTAGCTACTATGAAATACTTCTTTATCCATATTTCGTTTGGTTAAATATGTACGTATTTGTTTCGTTACAAAGTGGCAACTGCTGCCCTTAATGTGCCAACATTTGTCTTCAACATTTGATGAATTGGCAGGCACGTCTGATACATTTGTATGAAAAGGAATACTAAACGACAAGATAGAGTTAAAAATAGTTAGGTGCTATATCGTTCTCAGATACCAAGGAAACATTTAAGTGCTACATGGTGTTGAAATAGCATCTACCACGGAAGCACAAGATAATCTGACGTATTAAGCTGCAATACAACGAAATCATGTGTAATAGACCAGAATACACCCAATTCTAGTGTAGTAAGCTTCAGTACAATGAATTTGTGAGTAATATCCCAGAATACAACGAGTTTTGGCGTATTAAACTGCAATACACCCAATTCGTGTGTAATACAACGAATTGGGTGTATTGACGCTTTATACGTCAGAACTCGGTGTATTCTGGCATATTACTCACAAATTCATTGTACTGAAGCTTACTACACTAGAATTAAGTATAGTCTGGCCTATTATACATGATTTCGTTGTATTGCAGCTTAATGCGTCAGAACACTAGCGCATTACACACGAATTTGGTGTATTGCAGTTTAGTACGCCAAAACTCGTTGTATTCTGGGATATTACTCACAAATTGGGTGTACTCAAGCTTACTACACCACATCTCAGTGTTTTCTGGACACAAATATGGTATATTGTAGCTTACTTCGTCAGAACTGGCGTTACACACGGAAGCACAAGATTTACGTGCATATAATGTTACAATGATGTATTCTTAATCAAGTACTATTAGCTGAACTTTCCCAAGGACAACGGGTTCGTGGTATACCATATCTGAAGTACACGCTTGGAAATATATTCATGTAAGCTGTTACAGACTAGGGAAACTCACCTGAAACAAAACCATTTCTTCGCCGCTGCGCTTGATGTCTACATTGTCAGACAAGTTTTACGGATGAATTCCACCGTTGCATGAATCTCTACTGTTGTTCCATACTTCTTTGTTTGCAGGGTTCCACTGTTGGTCCAGTAAGTATCTCTCAATTGTCCATACTGGGGACAGTTCTGCAGATTATATTCAGTGATCTGTTCATATGTACCCAAAGTGCACAGTGGTGTGGTACACAGTCGGATCCTGTGCATGTGTTTGTTTAGTCTGTTGTGTCCTGAACTGAGGCGAAGTATGGTGAACTGTTCCTGTCGATGTAACTAGTGGTAGGCATCTTTTGTCATGTTATGTTCACTTCTGATGTTTTGTATAGATCTGCTGTTGTCTTGATATGTGGACTTTATTCTGTTCCTGTATACACACACACTTGCAGGACATCAAGAACTACTTTTGCAGTGACGTAACGGCGTAAAGTTGTTTTGTTTGGACATGCATCTAGACACGACAAACTTTGAACATGCATCTAGATGTTATGTTATGTTCCTCCAGGGCCATAGGCGGCGCATAGGGCAGAAACCATAGCTTTCCATTTCTGTCTTTGTGTTGCCAGGTCTTTCAATTGTTGCGTGTTGTTTAGGTTCATTGACATGCCTTCTCTATTAATGGTTCTTCGTAGAGTTTCTCTAGGTCTCCCTCTTCTTCTTACTCCAGGTGGCACCCAATATAGTGATTGCTGGGGAATTCTTAGGCTGTTCATTCTGAGAACATGGCCGATGTAAGTCCAACGCCTTTGTCTAATGAAGGGAGATATATAGGTTTGTTTGCTTTCCTCTCTTATAGTAGTGTTAGATTTAAAGTCACTCCACTTAACGTTCAGAATGGTACGTAGGCATTTGTTTTCAAAGGAGTCGAGTCTTTTATCTGTGGCTTTTGTGATACACATCTTTTATGATGGCATCTAGATACACTTTCCAAAAATTATTTTGCACGAAATAGTCGAGGATAGAAAGAGCAGAGGAGGTCAGATAAAATTATGGATTGATAACATTAGAGGATGGTCTGGTGTGACTTTTCCACACTCTTCCTTAATTTTCCACCACTTCAAACATTACACCGGATACAGCTTGTACACACCGCCTGTCTTTTGTTCGAGTGTACTGGGTCGTGCAATTAATTATATCAAATGTATGATAAACATTGTGTAATACGTCACGAACATCAGAACACGCCGCTGGACATACATCGGCCACGCACTTAGAATGAATGAAGACATAATTCCACGACAAGTCATCATGTGGACACCAGACGGGAAACAGAAAACAGGGAAGACAAAAAACAACGCTCAGAAGAAGATTTATGAATGAATTAAAATCAACAGGTATAAATGCACAAGACCTGCAATCCCTAGCAACTGATCGATAGGTATGGAGAACTATGACATCCGAGCTATGTGCCAAACTTGGCAAAAGAGGAACTGACAGACTGAATACGTCATGTGTAAATGACCTCATTTAATTGATTGTAAATACCCACATTTTGTGTACGTGAGATGTGTTTTGGCAAATATACTTTTGATTTGTATCGAAAATAAACGAAAATTGTAACTAATGAATGCATTTTAATGAAAAAATTAATTTCTTGATTCTTGATTAGAAACTGGCTTCACAGCACGTGGGGCATTTCCATAAGTGCTCGGCCCTCCGTTCCACCAGCCATCCCAGTGTATGTAGACTCAGAGACCAGGTCAGATGTTGACCGTGAGATCTTCGGGACTTTCCAAAAAAAAATACTTCTCCTACCCTCACCTCTGAATACTCCCATTTCTAACATTCTCTGTATGTGTACGTTCTCAGCCTCATTGACAACATCTGCATCTTGAAATAAATTTGAATCTTCAAATGTAGTAATACAACCAGGGAGAGCTTGTGGAGAATGGACTGGTGTCAGGACTGAGGTGACGGCACACACACTTGTTCAGGTGCACTAACAATCGCAACATACAATCACATGCACATATTTTTTATTTAGTATACATTTGATTTAAAATAGGTGGAATAGTCGTCTTAATTTGAAAGAGCAGATTAACTAACGTCATGTACGAATGTGGCACAGGGCAATGGATCGCGCTGACGTTTTGAACTGCTTAAGAGATATAACACGCGGGAGTGAGACTAGTGCAGGATTAAAGATCAGGGCGTGTTGCTAAATTGGTGCATTAAAAATGCGGTCTTGCTAGAAGTAAACATTTTGGAGGGCGCAGAAGAATGATGGTCAACCAGCATACGACTGGTACTGTCAGCGAAGTGTAGTGGCGGATACACTCAAGGAGAGATCGGAGCAACTATGGACGTGTCCAGTTTGCAGTGATGATGATCCGACCAATAACTAACTAACCTTAATTTGCCCACTCCACTATTTTTCTTCCTGCTCCCATCTCCCCATGAAATCGTTGTAACAATACAGGAGGTACTATAGCCCAAGTTGTAACAATACAGGAGGTACTATAGCCCACGTTGTAACAATACAGGAGGTACTATAGCCCACGTTGTAACAATACAGGAGGTCCTATAGCCCACGTTGTAACAATACAGGAGGTCCTATAGCCCACGGTGTAACAATACAGGAGGTCCTATAGCCCACGTTGTAACAATACAGGAGGTACTATAGCCCACGTTGTAACAATACAGGAGGTACTATAGCCCACGTTGTAACAATACAGGAGGTACTATCACGTTGAAAACCTCCACGTCATCTCCCATCTTCTGACTCCCTCTCACACTACCATTCTCCCCCCTTTCTCTTTCAGAAACATAAAATCCAGTCTTGATTAGAAACAACCATTGACCAAGTCTTTACTTGCCGTGGATTATGTACCCGGTTCTTGACATGAATCAATTGTATTGTCAATCCTGGACACAATCCTGGACACAATCCTAGACACAATCTTAATGATGTTGTATCTTGTGATCATCATCATGTGACACAGTTTTTCCAGAACATAGTCTTCCTTATGGATTCTCTGAACACTCCGAGATTTCTGGGAAAGTTGACTTGCCGCAGGTAAAGACGTGTTTAAACAGTCTTGATATATCAGTGTACAATCGTCGTCTTGGGTGCCCTTTTCCCTGTTGCCGTTAACTCAACCTTCAGCTATTAATCTTTCCATTCTGTTATATCTATTTCAGTTCAGTCAGTTCCTCTTTTGCCACGTTTGGCACATAGGGCGGATGTCATAGTTCTCCATGCCTGTCGGTCAGTTGATAGGGCTCGCATGTCGTGTGCATTTATGCCTGTTGATTTTAATTCATTCATAAATGTTCTTCTGAGCGTTGTTTTTGGTCTTCCCTGTTTTTGTTTTTTTTCCACACTCTTCCATAATTTTCCACCACTTCAAACATTACACCGGATACAGCTTGTACACACCGCCTGTCTTTTGTTCGAGTGTACTGGGTCGTGCAATTAATTATATCAAATGTATGATAAACATTGTGTAATACGTCACGAACATCAGAACACGCCGCTGGACATACATCGGCCACGCACTTAGAATGAATGAAGACATCTGGTGTCCACATGAAGACTTGTCGTGGAATTCTATCTTCCTTCATTCTAAGTACGTGGCCGATGTATGTCCAGCGGCGTTTTCTGATGATGTTCGTCACATATTCTTGTTTTGTCTCCTCTCTTAGTATGTCGTTTCATTTGAAGTCTTTCCAATTAGTATTTGTGATTTTTCTGAGACATCTATTCTCAAAGGCAACTAACGTCTTCTTATCCATTATTGTAGTAGATTTCCAACTTTCACATCCATATGTCAATGATGGAATCACACTTGCATTGAATAGTTGCAGTTTGATGTGTTTACTTACGATCTTCGATCTCCAGATGATTGAGAGTTTAGTCTATTTATATGACCAAAAAACAAAACACTAACAAAACAGCAACACAGATTTCTTGCAAAGATGTTGTTAAGAAGCCAGACCTCTTCGACGTTTATTGATCTTAACACTTTTTCATTTGTCTTTTCAGTTTTCCATCGTAGGCCTATAGGTAACATTCTTCTGTACCATCAGATACTCATTTGTAGTGACTTGTGATACTTGCCTGAATACAATCCTAGCTACAATACTGGTTAAATATTTGATGCAATCCTAGCTACAATACTGGTTAAATATTTGATACAATCCTAGCTACAATACTGGTAAAATATTTGATGCAATCCTAGCTACAATACTGGTTAAATATTTGATGCAATCCTAGCTACAATACTGGTTAAATATTTAATGCAATCCTAGCTACACTACTGGTTAAATATTTGATGCAATCCTAGCTACAATACTGGTTAAATATTTGATGCAATCCTAGCTACAATACTGGTTAAATATTTGATGCAATCCTAGCTACAATACTGGTTAAATATTTGATGCAATCCTTGATAAATCTTTGTAGAATATTAGATACAATCCTGGATACAATTTTGGATACAATCTTGGATAAATCTTAGATATAATTCTGGATACAATTTTGGATACAATCTTGGATAAATCGTAGATGCAATCCTGGATACAATTTTGTATACAATCTTGGATAAATCGTAGATACAATCCTGGATACAACCCTAGATAGACTTGTGGTTAAATCTCATATACAATCTTAGATACAATTCTGGTTACAATCTTAGATACAATCACGGATACAATCATGGATACAATCTTGGATAGAATCAACATAAAGATAAATGATCAAATACTGAAACAAGTGCAGGAATTTAAATATCTCGGGAGTATGTTTACAGACAACGGAA
The DNA here is from genome assembly GCA_034231615.1 of Meghimatium bilineatum. NCBI lineage: Eukaryota > Metazoa > Mollusca > Gastropoda > Stylommatophora > Philomycidae > Meghimatium > Meghimatium bilineatum. Next base: position 586,986 of record CM067302.1, read on the forward strand.
GAATAGACAAGCTAGGGACAAGAATTCAAACAGATAACTACGTAAATTATGACTTTAAAAATCAATTTTGAAAAACAAATCTATCCATATGACAACTAAAAAGGCAAATCATAAATGCAATCTTCATACCAACATTGTATTATCAATGTCAGACATGAACACTAACAAAAGAACAAAAGAGAAAGATTACTACGTGTGAAATGAGATGTCTAAGAAAAGCAGCAAACATAACAAGAAGAGATCATGTGAGAAATGAAGAGATAACAAGAACTGTTGGAACAATATCTGTGCTCAAATATATTGAAAACAGAGAGTGAAATAGTTTGGCCACTTAATAAGAATGAACCCTTATTGGCCAGAAGCAAGAGAATACTTGACATTGAAACACCGAGGCAGAAGAAAGTCAAGAAGAGGGTGGATTGAAGGAGCTACCAATGTTCTGAGTTGGTAACTAAGTGTCACACTATTACTGTATATTAAGCGAACAAACGTGTCATAGACCTAAAAAGGTTGCCATTCAATTCTGCGATGTTGTTCAGCAAAAGCAGAGAAAAGACAATAGATATATATATCTAATTAGCCTTTTGTCTTGTCTTGTTTTTTCTTATCCATGTGTACCGCTAAGCGTCATGGGGAGCCGAAGTCTTGTCTTGTCCTATCCATGTGTACCGCTAAGCGTCATGGGGAGCCGAAGTCTTGCCTTGTCCTATCCATGTGTACCGATAAGCGTCATGGGGAGCCGAAGTCTTGTTTTGTCTTATCCATGTGTACCGCTAAGCGTCATGGGGAGCCGAAGTCTTGTCTTGTCCTATCCATGTGTACCGCTAAGCGTCATGGGGAGCCGAAGTCTTGCCTTGTCCTATCCATGCGTACCGATAAGCGTCATGGGGAGCCGAAGTCTTGTTTTGTCTTATCCATGTGTACCGCTAAGCGTCATGGGGAGCCGAAGTCTTGCCTTGTCCTATCCATGCGTACCGATAAGCGTCATGGGGAGCCGAAGTCTTGTTTTGTCTTATCCATGTGTACCGCTAAGCGTCATGGGGAGCCGAAGTCTTGTCTTGTCCTATCCATGTGTACCGCTAAGCGTCATGGGGAGCCGAAGTCTTGTCTTGTCCTATCCATGTGTACCGCTAAGCGTCATGGGGAGCCGAAGTCTTGTCTTGTCCTACCCATGTGTACCTCTAAGCGTCATGGGGAGCCGAAGTCTTGTCTTGTCCTATCCATGTGTGTCGCTAGGCGTCATGGGGAGCCGAAGTCTTGTCTTGTCCTATCCATGTGTACCGCTAAGCGTCATGGGGAGCCGAAGTCTTGTTTTGTCCTACCCATGTGTACCGCTAAGCGTCATGGGGAGCCGAAGTCTTGTCTTGTCCTATCCATGTGTACCGCTAAGCGTCATGGGGAGCCGAAGTCTTGTTTTGTCTTATCCATGTGTACCGCTAAGCGTCATGGGGAGCCGAAGTCTTGTCTTGTCCTACCCATGTGTGCCGCTAGGCGTCATGGGGAGCCGAAGTCTTGTCTTGTCTTACCCATGTGTGCCTCTAGGCGTCATGGGGAGCCGAAGTCTTGTCTTGTCCTACCCATGTGTGCCTCTAGGCGTCATGGGGAGCCGAAGTCTTGTCTTGTCCTACCCATGTGTACCGCTAAGCGTCATGGGGAGCCGAAGTCTTGTCTTGTCCTATCCATGTGTACCGCTAAGCGTCATGGGGAGCCGAAGTCTTGTCTTGTCCTATCCATGTGTGCCGCTAGGCGTCATGGGGAGCCGAAGTCTTGTCTTGTCCTATCCATGTGTGCCTCTAGGCGTCATGGGGAGCCGAAGTCCTGTCTTGTCCTACCCATGTGTGCCGCTAGGCGTCATGGGGATCCGAAGTCCTGTCTTGTCCTACCCATGTGTGCCGCTAGGCGTCATGGGGAGCCGAAGTCTTGTCTTGTCCTACCCATGTGTGCCGCTAGGCGTCATGGGGAGCCGAAGTCTTGTCTTGTCCTATCCATGTGTGCCGCTAGGCGTCATGGGGAGCCGAAGTCTTGTCTTATCCTATCCATGTGTACAGCTAAGCGTCATGGGGAGCCGAAGTCTTGTCTTATCCTATCCATGTGTACCGCTAAGCGTCATGGTGAGCCGAAGTCTTGTCTTGTCCTATCCATGCGTACCGCTAAGCGTCATGGGGAGCCGAAGTCTTGTTTTGTCCTATCCATGCGTACCGCTAAGCGTCATGGGGAGCCGAAGTCTTGTTTTGTCCTATCCATGTGTACCGCTAAGCGTCATGGGGAGCCGAAGTCTTGTCTTGTCCTATCCATGTGTACCGCTAAGCGTCATGGGGAGCCGAAGTCTTGTCTTGTCCTATCCATGTGTACCGCTAAGCGTCATGGGGAGCCGAAGTCTTGTCTTGTCCTACCCATGTGTACCTCTAAGCGTCATGGGGAGCCGAAGTCTTGTTTTGTCTTATCCATGTGTACCGCTAAGCGTCATGGGGAGCCGAAGTCATGTTTTGTCCTATCCATGTGTACCGCTAAGCGTCATGGGGAGCCGAAGTCTTGTCTTGTCCTATCCATGTGTGCCACTAGGCGTCATGGGGAGCCGAAGTCTTGTCTTGTCCTATCCATGTGTGCCGCTAGGCGTCATGGGGAGCCGAAGTCTTGTCTTGTGCTATCCATGTGTGCCGCTAGGCGTCATGGGGAGCCGAAGTCTTGTCTTGTGCTATCCATGTGTGCCGCTAGGCGTCATGGGGAGCCGAAGTCTTGTCTTGTGCTATCCATGTGTGCCGCTAGGCGTCATGGGGAGCCGAAGTCTTGTCTTGTGCTATCCATGTGTGCCGCTAGGCGTCATGGGGAGCCGAAGTCTTGTCTTGTGCTATCCATGTGTGCCGCTAGGCGTCATGGGGAGCCGAAGTCTTGTCTTGTGCTATCCATGTGTGCCGCTAGGCGTCATGGGGAGCCGAAGTCTTGTCTTGTGCTATCCATGTGTGCCGCTAGGCGTCATGGGGAGCCGAAGTCTTGTCTTGTGCTATCCATGTGTGCCGCTAGGCGTCATGGGGAGCCGAAGTCTTGTCTTGTGCTATCCATGTGTGCCGCTAGGCGTCATGGGGAGCCGAAGTCTTGTCTTGTGCTATCCATGTGTGCCGCTAGGCGTCATGGGGAGCCGAAGTCTTGTCTTGTGCTATCCATGTGTGCCGCTAGGCGTCATGGGGAGCCGAAGTCTTGTCTTGTGCTATCCATGTGTGCCGCTAGGCGTCATGGGGAGCCGAAGTCTAGTCTTGTGCTATCCATGTGTGCCGCTAGGCGTCATGGGGAGCCGAAGTCTTGTCTTATGCTATCCATGTGTGCCGCTAGGCGTCATGGGGAGCCGAAGTCTTGTCTTGTGCTATCCATGTGTGCCGCTAGGCGTCATGGGGAGCCGAAGTCTTGTCTTGTGCTATCCATGTGTGCCGCTAGGCGTCATGGGGAGCCGAAGTCTTGTCTTGTGCTATCCATGTGTGCCGCTAGGCGTCATGGGGAGCCGAAGTTTTGTCTTGTGCTATCCATGTGTGCCGCTAGGCGTCATGGGGAGCCGAAGTCATGTCTTGTGCTATCCATGTGTGCCGCTAGGCGTCATGGGGAGCCGAAGTCTTGTCTTGTGCTATCCATGTGTGCCGCTAGGCGTCATGGGGAGCCGAAGTCTTGTCTTGTGCTATCCATGTGTGCCGCTAGGCGTCATGGGGAGCCGAAGTCTTGTCTTGTGCTATCCATGTGTGCCGCTAGGCGTCATGGGGAGCCGAAGTCTTGTCTTGTGCTATCCATGTGTGCCGCTAGGCGTCATGGGGAGCCGAAGTCTTGTCTTGTGCTATCCATGTGTGCCGCTAGGCGTCATGGGGAGCCGAAGTCTTGTCTTGTGCTATCCATGTGTGCCGCTAGGCGTCATGGGGAGCCGAAGTCATGTCTTGTGCTATCCATGTGTGCCGCTAGGCGTCATGGGGAGCCGAAGTCTTGTCTTGTGCTATCCATGTGTGCCGCTAGGCGTCATGGGGAGCCGAAGTCATGTCTTGTGCTATCCATGTGTGCCGCTAGGCGTCATGGGGAGCCGAAGTCTTGTCTTGTGCTATCCATGTGTGCCGCTAGGCGTCATGGGGAGCCGAAGTCTTATTTCTTTAGCTAACTGTGATGCCGCTGCCATAGTGCAGTTCTAGTATTTCTCTGATATCATCTATCCATCTTCATCTGGGCTTTTCCTATTTCTCTTTTGAGATGATCTTCTATTGACGGCTATCGATGGGATGCGATCTGGTTCCATTCTGATCAGGTGGCCGAACCAATTGATCTTTTTTGTGTCTATGTATTCTTTGCATGATATTATTTTCATCATATTTCTTATAGTCTCATTGTTTATTCTATCTCTTTCTGTTACCCCCCCCCCCCCGTGCTGTTCTCAGGCACTTCATTTCGCATGCAGCAATTATTTTCTTCTAGTTATTTTGTCAGGGTCCAGGTCTGGCATTGGTAACACAGTGTCGGCATGAACACTATTTATTAACGTTCTTGTGGACATCATGTCAATGTACTGGTGTTTCAGTAGTGGTTCAGTAGTGGTTCAGTAGTGGTTCTAATTGATATAAAACTGAGTTTTAATTAGCGAATAGGTACATTTATACAATTTAAATCCAAGTGTTTCAGTCATACACAGTGAAATGATGAGATTAATTTATTCAGACGCATGTCTCCAAGTAATATGGTGGATGTTGGTTCCAGGCAGTCGTGTATAAACCTGTATAAGTTAATGATTACTAATGTGTATGTTGGATCAAGGTTAGACCTGGTAAATACTTGACCGATGACGTCTGAAAAACATGGCTTAAGAGTTCTTCGATCAGACGTCAAACAACTTCATTTATCTTGACTGTTGAATCGAATCATTGGTCACTCTGAGCATAAATTATCCACCAACCAATGAAAATCTAGAAAAAAGCTTTCTCGGTCAAGGTAAGTGACACTGTTTGTGATCTGTACGCAGGTATTCTGGAGAATAACTTTAACACAGGGCGTACACAAATTACACGGATAAATCTAGTTAATTAAGACACAGCAAAAACGCACTAGTCTACTGTGTATCGTGTTCAGTTGCTGGTTGTAGTTCCTTTCAGGATGTAGAGATTTAATTATAATTTTCTAACATTCATATTTTACTAGTCTATATTTACATTTATTATGTTGCCATTACGTTGTGACTGACCTATTATCGGTAGCTAAATTCACAGCAGCTACAGTAGGAACAATATTCTAGTAAATGATGATAGTGTTTGTAAATCTGGTAGAGAAACATATTGTATTTCTAGATCGGTTTATGGGTCCGTCTCACAAACACAAGACTCTCGAACCTGTACGAAGTGTCCATGTTTCCATGGTGTACTGCGATGCGTTGTGTTAGTGGTGCTTAAATATTCAAAAATTGTTGAAAATCAATGTTCTACACAGGACATTCTTAAAATAAATGTCCTACACAGGACATTCTTAAAATAAATGTCCTACACAGGACATTCTTAAAATCAATGTCCTTCATAGGACATTCTGAAATTACTGGCTTTAGATGTTGTCTCCAAGTCATATATATATATACAGCGATATTTGGACCACTTATTACCAGAGATATATATTAGGAACACTTATGGAATACTTATATCAAAAATAGATATTTGAAACACTTATTTCAGAGATAGATATATGGAACACTTATTTGATTTTACTTGTATTATATCTGATCTATTTTCACTTTTTCTGTACCCTTTCCCCTCCATACTTATCACCTTTAACTTCCCATCACATCCTCTTTCCCCCCTGTCCTGCTGCCATATCTTTGCTTCATCCGTTGCCCTTCGCTATAGTCTTCTTTCTTTCCTTTTTCCATTCCTATTACCAGCATGCGTGTCTGTAAGTAAGATTTGTTTACCGTGATCTTTTGTTTGTCCTGACGAAGGCTTTATTGTCGAAACGTCGTCTGTCACTGTCTCTCGTTGTTAGGTTGTTTTAACGACTTATTTTGGTAACACTTATACCTATTTTTTCATTTTGATAGCGTAGACACATTGTCTCGAGTCCCGTGTCACATGGGCTGGACTTCAATGTCTCGAGTCCCGTGTCACATGGGCTGGACTTCAATGTCTCGAGTCCCGTGTCACATGGGCTGGACTTCAATGTCTCGAGTCCCGTGTCACATGGGCTGGACTTCAATGTCTCGAGTCCCTTGTCAGATGGGCTGGACTTGAATGTCTCGAGACCCGTGTCACTGTAGATGAAATTATTGACTGCTTGGAGCTCTTCTTCTTTGATGCTTATATGGGGATTTAGGTGTAGTTTGCTTGGTGTAGGTTGAAACACTACCTCTGTTTTCTTTGTGTTGATGGTGATACCAAAGTTGTCCCAGGCTTCAACAAACTGATTTAGGGTGACCTGCACACGGTCTGCAGAATCAGCGTACAGTACCCAGTCATCTGCCTAGAGGAGTTCCCTTACCACTGTGTCTCGCACCTCGGTTTTGTCCTGCATACGCCGAAGATTGAAAAGTTGACCGTCTGTACTGTATCTTATTTGTATTCCTGTTGTTTCACTTGATCTAGATGCGTCTGTCAGCATGGCAGAAAACATCAGGCTGAACTTGATCTAGATGTGTCTGTCAGCATGGCAGAAAACATCAGGCTGAACTTGATCTAGATGTGTCTGTCAGCATGGCAGAAAACAGGCTGAACTTGATCTAGATGTGTCTGTCAGCATGGCAGAAAACATCAGGCTGAACTTGATCTAGATGCGTCTGTCAGCATGGCAGAAAACATCAGGCTGAACTTGATCTAGATGTGTCTGTCAGCATGGCAGAAAACATCAGGCTGAACTTGATCTAGATGTGTCTGTCAGCATGGCAGAAAACATCAGGCTGAACTTGATCTAGATGCGTCTGTCAGCATGGCAGAAAACATCAGGCTGAACTTGATCTAGATGTGTCTGTAAGCATGGCAGAAAACATCAGGCTGAACTTGATCTAGATGTGTCTGTCAGCATGGCAGAAAACATCAGGCTGAACTTGATCTAGATGTGTCTGTCAGCATGTCAGAAAACATCAGGCTGAACTTGATCTAGATGTGTCTGTCAGCATGGCAGAAAACATCAGGCTGAACTTGATCTAGATGCGTCTGTCAGCATGGCAGAAAACATCAGGTTGAACTTGATCTAGATGTTTCTGTCAGCATGGCAGAAAACATCAGGCTGAACTTGATCTAGATGTGTCTGTCAGCATGGCAGAAAACATCAGGTTGAACAGTGTTTGAGCTAGAACACATCCTTGTTTGACCCCATTTGTTACAGGAAATGCTAGTAATGACACTCCATCCCTGATACCAACGACCATCATGCCGTCATGGAACTGTCGCACTATGTTGATGCACTTTTTTGGGGGGAAGGGGGCAGCCGAACTTGACGAGCACTTTCCACAGCCTATCTCTGTTCACGATGTCAAATGCCTTTTTGAGGACTTTGAGTACAAGGTTGAATATCTTGACAAAATCACATCTTTATTTAGAGATGTGGTTGGTCAAGTACTGAAAACTTTTTTTTATTTCAGTTGCAAGGCGATTCGGTGCCGCTAGAACGGACCTGGTTCAATTCCTATACGCCTGAAAATTTTTTTATTTTATCCTCATGCTTCCTATTTGATTTTACTTGAATCACATATGACAATAATTCAAACTTGACTGACAGCTGTCAACAATAAACTTAATTATAAGGTAGCAAACAATTTCAACCAGATAGGTCCAGCTGGCACTAATTCTCCTCGCAGCTTGAGTAAACACGTCAATCAAATTCCACAAAATAAGATTTGGAATTGGTTTAGAATTAGTGCCTACCTGTGTGATTGTTTCCCTTGGCTATGCTTATCAGTTTATGTTTATCATTTAGTAATTTAAATATAAATATATTTAGGGTTAGGGTTAGGATGAAATACAACATAACTAACTCTAGCCCCTAACCCTAATCTTAAAAAATGAATATTTAAATTAATTATTTATATAATATTTATATTAATTAACTATAAAATACGTAGGTAGGCACTCATTGCAAACAAGAACCGAAACTTGACTCTATCCATCTCAAGAATACCTGAAGTTACGGTGTAATAATATTATCAGTCAAATGTGAGATTCCATCAGTCGAGTGTCAGATTCAATCAGTCGAGTATCAGATTCTATCAGTCGAGTGTCAGATTCCATCAGCCGAGTGTCAGATTACATCAGTCGAGTGTCAGATTACATCAGTCGAGTGTCAGATTCTATCAGTCGAGTGTCAGATTCTATCAGTCGAGTGTCAGATTCCATCAGCCGAGTGTCAGATTCAATTAGTCGAGTGTCAGATTCCATCAGTCAATTGTCAGATTCCATATCTAATATATTATCAGTCGAGTGTCAGATTCCATCAGTCAATTGTCAGATTCCATATCTAATATATTATCAGTCGAGTGTCAGATTCCATCAGTCAATTGTCAGATTCCATATCTAATATATTATCAGTCGAGTGTCAGATTCCATCAGTCGAGTGTCAGATTCCAAATCTAATACGCAAGATATGTTTACTACAGAGAAGAGGCGAGAAAAAAGGAGGAAACTATGACAGACGATAACAAGAGAAAGTTGGACACTAACCTCATGAAGAACATGCAGAAAAATGATTCTAGAGATGGCAAAAATCGCACGAATCAAGTTAGTAGTTCTATGAGGAATGCGGTTAATGACGAGGGTTCGGATCTTAATGGTGTCGCCAAAGATGTAAAGTCCAGTGATATCAAGGATATTTCTCCTCATACTTGGATAGTTCCAGACGGAGGGTAAGTAAACGATTCTCCTCTCTCTCTCTTTCTCTCTCTGTCTCGCTCTGCCACTATATATGTATATATTAAAATATATATATATATATATATATATATATATATATATATATATATATATATATATATATATATATATATATATATATATATATATATATATATATATATATATGTATGTATGTATGTTAGTTGTAATACCCGGCGTTGCCCGGGTGAAAATATATGTGTTTTATTGTGCATGACTTCAACCGTGGCTATCGTCGATAGAAGACTTGTTGGCTAAAATGAAACCACATCCTTTTAGAATGACCCATTTGACTATTTCCTTGATTTTCATTGGATGTCAAACACATTATAATCACAGTGACAAATAAATTTCGCAGGAATAAACACAAATATGACTCAACCGTGGATTGAACCCGGGACCTCAAGGGTCTGATATAACATATGTTTAATACGAATAGTTAAGTGAGACATTAATGTTTGGATATTTCCTGTAGCTAACAGATCTTCTATTTGCAAACAAGTAAACTATAGCAGTACTGGAAGTATGGCTACATCAGATGTAACAATGTAGGAGGTAGCTACATCAGATGTAACAATGTAGGAGGTAGCTACATTAGATGTAACAATGTAGGAGGTAGCTACATCAGATGTAACAATGTAGGAGGTAGCTACATCAGATGTAACAATGTAGGAGGTAGCGTCATCAGATGTAACAATGTAGGAGGTAGCTACATCAGATGTAACAATGTGGGAGGTAGCTTCATCAAATGTAACAATGTAGGAGGTAGCTACATCAGATGTAACAATGTAGGAGGTAGCTACTTTAGATGTAACAATGTAGGAGGTAGCTTCATCAGATGTAACAATGTAGGAGGTAGCTACTTGAGATGTAACAATGTAGGAGGTACATTTACGGATGGAATAAACAATATGTTTGTATGCTAGCATTGTCCTTCCAAACAACCAAGACAAGTCGTTGTAGTTGTACAGGAAAATAAATGTCTTAATAAAGTTGTACAGGAAAATAAATGTCTCAGTAAACACTTAAATATTTGTTCGGAAGATTTCAAGTCATGCAGGCAAGTTAGAGAAGGCACCAAACAGCAATATGTTTCTACAACAATAATAACAGGCTGTACTTATATCGGACACGTACTTCGGAAAATTGAACAAGCTGCCACTACATTCTGGACTTATATCGGACACGTACTTCGGAAAATTGAACAAGCTGCCACTACAAGCAATAAAATGGGTACTAGATAGTAAACGAAAAAGCGGAACACAAAAAGAGACTCTTCACAGAACAATCAAAGAGGGTATGATTGGTCTCAAAAACATACAAGAATTACACACAGTAGCATCACATTGCTCGAACTGGACTCCGGTTTCTGTCTTATGTACCACAATCGGCACTGAAGGAACAAGTAGATAGATAGATAGATAGATGATATAGCTATACAGTGAGAGATTTTGGTTCCATTTTGTTTCCGTTCGCTCCATTGTAATCAGAACGGATATTTGTGTGATTTCCGCCGGGAGCGTAGTTACGTTGTGCCACCGGTATACGCCTTGTAGGCCCAACACAACCAATTTCGGCATGCCTTGACATTCCGGCTACCCTAGTCTGTGACCGCCTTCCTATCTGTTGCCAGGCAGTGAATGTTACTGACCCTACGCCGAGACGGTTTGTCCTTCACCTCTATCTTGCACGAGGTGTTCCGCCGACAGTGCACTTGCCTCGTGTAATTAGACGTATTGTGCCCGTGCCTATCGGGTACTGAACCTTTTCTCTTCCTAGAGCCTGGTTCCAGTTTAGAAGGAACTCAATAGAAGACTTGGGCTTGGACTAGTTCGCCCTCTTAGCCGAAGTGTTGTACACGAACATCGTGAGCTCCTCGTCCAAGTCTGAGACTTTATTTAGGGGCGTCAGGGACTAGCATTTTGCTCTAGAGCTGAAAAGTGCTTTTCTCCTTGGACGGCTGTACCTGTACCCATCAGGTACTAAACCTTTTCGGGTTGATTCGGGTACAGGAAAAACTCGACAGTAGAGTTGGGCCCGGGGTGGGATCACCGACGATTAGAAGCATGTCTAGAGCAAACAATACTTTAGTTCCAATTTCCTTGAAAAGTTTTCCGTTATCTTTGCACATGCCGCTGTCCTCTAGCGCCATGCTTCTCTCTCAGTGTACGTGCTATCCTTGTGGTGACTGAAGCACAAATTCTTTATATTTCTCGTAACATCTGCCCATTTCGTAACATCTGCCCACTTCGTAACATCTGCCCACTTCGTAACATCTGCCCACTTCGTAACATCTGCCCACTTCGTAACATCTGCATTGGCGTCCCCTCTAATGTTTCTGCCGAACTGACTAGCCTCGCTGTGTGTCGACTGCGCTGCTGCATGTGTTGGCGCAGAGGTATCAGAGATATTGCCTATCTATTTGTAGTCAAATCGCATTCCATCTACAGCATCCACGGACACGAGGCGAAGAGTGTTGGCCAGGAATATTTCTGTTTCCAGGGTGCACCACAAGGAGGTACTTTTAGGATCTTGGTTATCTAATAACCCTGAGTTCGCACGAGAGCAAAGCAATGCACCCATTTGGTGTCTTACATTGAAGTAAGTTACATTTTGTACAAATCCGTAAATTCTCCTACCCCGAACCTTCAGCATTCCTGCGTGCACTGCAATAGAACTTTCCGTGCACGAATCGGACTCATCGGGCATCTATGAACTCACAAACCAATGTAGATAATTTTTTTCCTCATCGCATTTATTATTTTTCATGTCATGCTCATCTTCGCTTACGAAGGAGGAACATCATCATCATCAGTTGCATCTCCGCATCGAAGGTTGGCTACAACCAAGAACATTCTTAACTTCTTACAGTACAATTTTACCAAGAACTTACTTCACTGTACCATCTTACACTACAATGTCTACAAAGAACATACTCCACTGTACCATCTTACAGTAGAATGTCTACAAAGAACATACTCCACTGTACAATCTTACAGTACAATGTCTACAAAGAACATACTCCACTGTACCATCTTACAGTACAATGTCTACAAAGAACATACTCCACTGTACCATCTTACAGTACAATGTTTACAAAGAGCATACTCCACTGTACTATATAAAAGCACAATTTTACAGACAAAATACACCACTGTACCATCTTACAGTATAATTTTACCACGAACATTCTCCACTGTACCTCTATCTGTCCTCCATATGTTTCTCGTCCTCGATCTGTCCTCCCTCTGTCCCCAATCTGTCTTCTAACTGTCCTCCATCTATCTTCCATCTGTCCTCTATTTGTCCTTCATCTATCTCCATCTATCCTCTATCTGTTATTCATCTGTCCACCATCTGTCATCCATCTGTCCTCAATATCTTCCATCTGTCATCCATCTGTCCTCAATATCTTCCATCTGTCATCCATCTGTCCTCAATATCTTCCATCTGTCATCCATCTGTCCTCAATATCTTCCATCTGTCATCCATCTGTCCTCAATATCTTTCATCTGTTCTCCATGTTTTCCATCTGCCGTTATCTCTTCCTCACTTATCTCTCTCCCTCCTTTATCTCTTCCTCACTTATCTCTCTCCCTCCTTTATCTCTTCCTCACTTATCTCTCTCCTTTATCTCTTCCTCACTTATCTCTCTCCCTCCTTTATCTCTTCCTCACTTATCTCTCTCCCTCCTTTATCTCTTCCTCACTTATCTCTCTCTCCTTTATCTCTTCCTCACTTATCTCTCTCTCTCATTTATCTCTTCCTCACTTATCTCTCTCCTTTATCTCTTCCTCACTTATCTCTCTCCTTTATCTCTTCCTCACATATCTCTCTCTCTCATTTATTTCTTCCTCACTTATCTCTCTCCCTCCTTTATCTCTTCCTCACTTATCTCTCTCTCATTTATCTCTTCCTCACTTATCTTTCTCCCTCCTTTATCTCTTCCTCACTTATATCTTTCCCTCCTTTATCTCTCCCTCATTTATCTCTTGAATGATTTATCTCTGTTGCAGCTGGGGCTGGGTGATTGTAGTAAGTTCATTGGTTGTCAGTCTCATCGTGGACGGCCTGAGCTACACCTTTGGCCTCTTCCTTGGAGAATTTGAGCGAGCCTTCAACCAGCCAAAGAGTACAATCGCATTGGCCAGTTCACTACAGGTGGGGATCTACCTATTCCTAGGTAAGACAGGTAGCCTCTAGGTAAACGTATAGAAATATTTCAAACAGAATTGTTGTTTTAAGGATACAAATAATCCATTGGTACTAATATAGAAACTGACGTAGTGCAAACTAAAAACATAAATCTATCTTTTATTCATCTGTTTGACAAGTCCGTTTGTCCTACGGAGAAGCAAAAAAAACAATAATCCAGAAAACACACACAGCAAAGTGGAAGAAACAAATGGAAGTGGAATACAAGCAAGATGCAATACATCTCCTCCAAAGATCTCAATAGACCACAATATTTCGCCTTAGAACAGGCCACTGCAGACTGTTGGGTCACCTTTACCGATTGAGGATCCCATACACAGATGAATGTCCATGCGGATCCGGAATCCAGACTCCTGAACACATACTTCAGGACTGCCCAACATACAATCAACAGTAGAACTGGCCAGATGATACATACTTGAAGCAAAAGCTAGTGGCAGCCGCTCTGACCTGGAGTAGAAAGTGGACTTTGCCTTGATGGCAGACCTGACAATATAACACGACCGTAGATGCTGAACGCAGAAGAAGAAGAAGAAGTCTACATACAGCGAAATTCTGCAGAGCTGAAATATTATATTGTACGTGTTCTTCACAGAACATTGTTCTCAATTCCAATCCGTAAGCCTCATGGTTCTGTACAAAGCTGCCCAGCCTCTTCCATTGTGATATTCAGAAGTTCTTCGATGTCATGTGTCCATCGTAGTCTTTGTCTGCCTCCTGTTCTCTTTCCTGGAACTGTTCCCTCCGTGGTTAATCTTCCTAAACCATTCTGTTTCATTATATGTTGGAAATATATTCGTTTGTGTTTTTGAAAGGTTTCAAGAGCCAGTCGTCTTCTTGCAGAAGTCTCCGCTTGTCCAAGATATTCGTGAGACATCTCTACAACATTTTATTTCAAATATAATAAGATGCAAGTATTCCATCGGTGGGCAATTTTGTTGAATTAATGGGTCGGCAATCTTGTTGAATTAACGGGTCGGCAATTTTGTTGAATTAACGGGTCGGCAATTTTGTTGAATTAACGGGTCGGCAATTTTGTTGAATTAACGGGTCGGCAATTTTGTTGAATTAACGGGTCGGCAATTTTGTTGAATTAACGGGTCGGATGAGCAGTTTTCTTCCATTGGATATGTTACAAAGTCCTTTTTTTTCTTTTTAGTCCTGTGGAGCTGCATTGTTTTCTGAGCTCTGGAGCTGTGGAGCTGCATTGTTTTCTGAGCTCTGGAGCTGTAGAGCTGCATTGTATTCTGAGCTCTGGAGCTGTAGAGCTGCATTGTTTTCTGGGCTCTGGAGCTGTAGAGCTGCATTGTTTTCTGGGCTCTGGAGCTGTGGAGCTGCATTGTTTTCTGAGCTCTGAAGCTGTGGAGCTGCATTGTTTTCTGAGCTCTGGAGCTGTAGAGCTGCATTGTTTTCTGAGCTCTGAAGCTGTGGAGCTGCATTGTTTTCTGAGCTCTGGAGCTGTAGAGCTGCATTGTTTTCTGAGCTCTGAAGCTGTGGAGCTGCATTGTTTTCTGGGCTCTGGAGCTGTAGAGCTGCATTGTTTTCTGAACTCTGGAGCCGTGAAGCTGCATTGTTTTCTGAACTCTGGAGGAAGCTGACACATTACTTTAAAATTCAGCCTATAGTGTGATAGAACTATAACTTGGCTGGTCGCATTTGATCAGCGGGTTTTATTGTGCGTAACAATGACGGTAGTTTCTTTGCAAGTTAGCATCTTGTTAGCTGGATTAGCCATGTCCGTATTAGCTGGCTGAGACGTGTCTGTGTTAGCTGGCTGGGACGTGTCTGTGTTAGTTGGCTGAGAAATGTCCGTGTTAGCTGGCTGAGAAATGTCCGTGTTAGCTGGCTGAGAAATGTCCGTGTTAGCTGGCTGAGAAATGTCCGTGTTAGCTGGCTGAGACATGTCCGTTTTAACTGGCTGAGGCATGTCCGTGTTAGCTTAATGGGACATATTCGTGTTAGCAGGCTGGGATATGTCCGTGTTAGCTGGCTCAGACATGTCCGTGTTAGCTGGCTGAGAAATGTCCGTGTTAGCTGGCTCAGCCATGTCCGTGTTAGCTGGCTGAGACATGTCCGTGTTAACTGGCCGAGGCATGTCCGTGTTAGCTGGCTGGGACATATTCGTGTTAGCTGGCTGAGCCATGTCCGTGTTAGCTGGCTGAGACATGTCCGTGTTAGCTGGCTGAGACATGTCCGTGTTAACTGGCTGAGGCATGTCCGTGTTAGCTTGCTGGGACATATTCGTGTTAGCTGGCTGGGATATGTCCGTGTTAGCTGGCTCAGACATGTCCTTGTTAGCTGGCTGAGAAATGTCCGTGTTAGCTGGCTGAGCCATGTCCGTGTTAGCTGGCTGAGACATGTCTGTGTTAACTGGCCGAAGCATGTCCGTGTTAGCCGGCTGGGACATATTCGTGTTAGCTGGCTGGGATATGTCTGTGTTAGCTGGCTAGGACATGTCCGTGTTAGCTGGCTGAGACATGTCCGTGTTAACTGGCTGAGACATGTCCGTGTTAGCTGGCTGGGACATATTCATGTTAGCTGGCTGGGACATATCTGATATGGAAGGGAGAATTCGGATATTCTATATGAATAGTTCGTTACTGGCGTTAGAGCAATTTCTAAGGAATCTTCCTAGCGTAGTGGTTATGCTGTTCGCATTGTGTTCAGGAGGTCATGCGTTAGAATCCGGCTTGTGTCGTCTTGTTTACAAGGTGGATTCTTTCAGAGATCCCCCGTGGATTATTGTTCGGAGATCCCAACAATAATACTTACGTAAATCATAAGATCTAAGACAATCAGCTATCTGAGACAATCAGTTATCTGAGACAATCAGCTATCTCAGACAATCAGCAATCTCAGACAATCAGCAATCTCAGACAAAAAGCAACAACATCGAAACGTTGGAACTGTCTTCTGTACTGTTTTCTGTACTTGTTGATACCCGTTACCAGAACGTCTGATAGTTTGTGTGGTTATTATATGGCTGACCCACCTTGATTTGATGTCAGCACCAGAGAAAAGATAAACAACAGTCAGTACCAGAGAAAGGATAAACATCAGTCAGTACTAGAGAAAAAGCGCACTGGCTTCGCATATGAGTGGTCCTGGGTTCATTCCCCAGCTGAGGCGGAAATGTTTTCAGATCGCACCGGCTCCCAGGTCGATCCAGCCTTAAATGGTTACCGGATTAATCCGGGAAGTAAAGACTGCGAGGGAGAGGAGATGGCTACCGCCCTCATTTGCAGAGCCTGTGAAATGTGAGATCGCTAACATCTCACACCCCTACGGCATTAATAAATTCTATGGGTTACTTTACTTTTTTTTTTTACTAGAGAAAAGATAAACAACAGTCAGTACTAGAGAAAAGATAAAAAACAGTCAGTACTAAAGAAAAGATAAACAACAGTCAGTACTAGAGAAACGATAAACAACAGTCAGAACTAAAGAAAAGATAAAAAACAGTCAGTACTAGAGAAAAGATAAAAAACAGTCAGTACTAAAGATAAGATAAACAACAGTCAGTACTAGAGAAAAGATAAACAACAGTCAGTACTAGGGAAAAGATAAACAACAGTCAGTACTAGGGAAAAGATAAACAACAGTCAGTACTAAAGAAAAGATAAACAACAGTCAGTACTAGAGAAAAGATAAACAACAGTCAGTACTAGGGAAAAGATAAACAACAGTCAGTACTAAAGAAAAGATAAAAAACAGTCAGTACTAAAGAAAAGATAACAACAGTCAGTACTAGGGAAAAGATAAACAACAGTCAGTACTAAAGAAAAGATAAACAGACAAAAGTGTTGCAGTAGAAACCCAGCTAATTCAGTCAGTCGGACATAAAACTGATATAGAGAGTCACGGATCGATCCATATCTCTATAATGGTCGATCATCGATGAGGCGATCAACGCTTCAAGGACTTGGTCTCCAGAAACACAATAATAATAATAATGATAGTAAATAACCGTCTCATACATTTATTTGGACAATTGAGGGTGGTATAGGAGAAGGGAACAAAGGAAAGCATGGATTGACAATGGATAATAGATGAATGATGATGATCATGGTTGATGAATAATGAATGGATCATAATGGATGATGGATGGTAATAACGATGGATGACGATGATCCTGGATTATTGATAATGATGATGGGGGCTGAATGGGTCATACTACCAACCATCATCCGCTTGGGGAAAGACAATGATAACGGCAAGTGTGGATACTACCAACCATCATCCACTTGGGGAAAGACAATGATAACGGCAAGTATGGATACTACCAACCATCATCCACTTGGGGAAAGACAATGATAACGGCAAGTGTGGATACTACCAACCATCATCCACTTGGGGAAAGACAATGATAACGGCAAGTGTGGATACTACCAACCATCATCCACTTGGGGAAAGACAATGATAACGGCAAGTGTGTATACTACTAACCATCATCCACTTGGGGAAAGACAATGATAACGGCAAGTGTGGATACTACCAACCATCATCCACTTGGGGAAAGACAATGATAACGGCAAGTGTGGATACTACCAACCATCATCCACTTGGGGAAAGACAATAGATAATATAGGTGATGAAGATTTATGTTTGTGTAGGTAACCACTATCAAAATGTACAATTTCACAGGTCCGATAGTTAGTGCATTGACCAACCGGTTCGGCTGTCGACCGGTGATCGTCTTCGGCAGTTTACTTGCTGGAGTTTCCTTCATTGTTAGCTCATGGAGCAATGGCGTTATAATGTTAATCTTGACCTATGGAGTTCTTGGAGGTAAGGATGAATTTTACTCTGTACATTGATTACTACACATGTTAGTGATGTTACTTTGCCATGTTTCTTGATGCTGGTTGTGATCCGGTGTCATGAGACTCAGGGCAAACATGTAGGTGATCCAGCGTCATGAGACTCAGGGCAAACATGTAGGTGATCCGGCGTCATGAGACTCAGGGCAAACATGTAGGTGATCCGGCGTCATGAGACTCAGGGCAAACATGTAGGTGATCCGGCTTCATGGGACTCAGGGCAAACATGTAGGTGATCCGGCGTCATGAGACTCAGGGCAAACATGTAGGTCATCCGGCGTCATGAGACTCAGGGCAAACATGTAGGTGATCCGGCGTCATGAGACTCAGGGCAAACATGTAGGTGATCCGGCGTCATGAGACTCAGGGCAAACATGTAGGTGATCCGGCGTCATGAGACTCAGGGCAAACATGTATGTTCTCAGTTTCCTCCAGCAGATAGTTAGTCGTCGGATCATCATCACTGCAAACTCGACACGTCCATAGTTGCCCCGATCTCTCCCTGAGTGTATCCGACATTACACTTCTGCTGACAGTACCGGTCATATGCTGGTTGACCATCATTCTTCTGCGCCCTCCAAAATGTTCACTTCTAACAACACCGCATTTCAATCCCAGATCTTTAATCCTAGCCATTGAAAAGGAATCATCCACGTTAGTCTCACTCTCGCATGATATATCTCTTATAGACTTCAAAACGTCAGCTCGATCCATTATTCCTGTGCCACAATCGTGCATGACGCCAGTTGATCTGCTCTTTCATTGCCTCGAACACTCAATAGAGAAGTATCTTGTTGCTGACGATGTCTGGAATATCTAGAACACGACCAGCCTAATGAATATGTGTTTGCATGAGAATGTTGCCAATGTTGGGGATACCAGCTCTATCAAGGACAGTGGTATCTGGAATCTTGTCTTGCCATCTGATGTTCATAACTTTTCTGAGACAAGTTGTGCAAACGAAGGTCTTGAGCAGATGTGAAAAAGACTTGCATTGGGGATTTGGATTTAAGCGAGGAAGATTTTTTCAAAACGTGAAACTCACTTTCTTGTCCGACCTTATTTCAAACCAATGTCAAGACTAATCGAGATGACTGGAAATTGGAAATGAAGTTACAGTAATAAAATGAGTCTTACTAGTAGAAATAGTAGTTGTAACCTACCTCTCTGTAATCTACCTCTCTGTAATCTACCTCTCTGTAATCTACCTCTCTGTAATCTACCGCTCTGTAATCTACCTCTCTGTAATCTACCTCTCTGTAATCTACCTCTCTGTAATCTACCTCTCTGTAATCTACCGCTCTGTAATCTACCGCTCTGTAATCTACCTCTCTGTAATCTACCTCTCTGTAATCTACCTCTCTGTAATCTACCTCTCTGTAATCTACCTCTCTGTAATCTACCTCTCTGTAATCTACATCTCTGTAATCCACCTCTCTGTAATCCACCTCTCTGTAATCCACCTCTCTGTAATCCACCTCTCTCTAATCTACCTCTCTGTAATCTACCTCTCTGTAATCTACCTCTCTGTAATCTACCTCTCTCTAATCTACCTCTCTGTAATCTACCTCTCTGTAATCTACCTCTCTGTAATCTACCTCTCTGTAATCTACATCTCTGTAATCTACCTCTCTGTAATCTACATCTCTGTAATCTACCTCTCTGTAATCTACCTCTCTGTAATCTACCTCTCTGTAATCTACCTCTCTGTAATCTACCTCTCTGTAATCTACCTCTCTCTAATCTACCTCTCTCTAATCTACCTCTCTGTAATCTACCTCTCTGTAATCTACCTCTCTGTAATCTACCTCTCTCTAATCTACCTCTCTGTAATCTACCTCTCTGTAATCTACCTCTCTGTAATCATTTCCACTTGTGCTGTTAAAGCTTTGTAGAGGAAAATTAGAGTTGTCTGTTTGTGGATATTCGGGTTGCATTGGCCATAGCTAGCACCTGTCTCTTTTAGCTTTCTTTGTATCCACCCATCTAGTTCTGGGTCTTCCTCGGATCTTGAAGCCGAATCTTTGTATCCACCCATCTAGTTCTGGGTCTTCCTCGGGTCCTGTAGCCGGATCTCCTGCTGTTGAATTTATGGATTGGTTCAATTTTTATGACGTGGTCAAACCACCTGGTTAGTAGTTATAATAAAATTGTAATATCGCCTTGTGTTGATGGACTCTGAAAAGGCTGCAAATAATTGTAATACTATCACTGCCATTCATGTTGTAAGAGGCGAAGAAGAAGGGATGATCTAATAGCGATCTATCCGTGGGTGTTTGTGACTGTGTTCAAAAAACGCAAGACAGAAGCAGAAAGGTCAATCATGATATCTTGGTGAGCGTTAAAGTTATAGACTAACGTGTAAGTACGTAAACCAGTTCTCTCGTACATCAGTTCTACTAGCGATATGGTAACAGTACGAGAACTAGGTCTCTCGTACGGCATTCCTACTACACTAGCGATATGGTTACAGACGTCCGCCGTCCAGTACAAGTGCTGAACGCAGTAGTTACCAACGCCAAAGTTGGATGTGTCGGGCCATTGCTGCTACTAAAATGACGACACAGCGCATGTCATTTCTCTGGACTACATCCTGCTAGAAAGCTAGTGTGTCTATCCTGCTGGAAGATAGATCTAGACGGGGATAGAGGATGAACACACAAAATAGAGCTGTTGTGAAGATCTATGATCGCCAACTCCCGTCGGATTATCACCTAATAAAGTATATATATATATATATGTATATATATTTTCTCTTTATTTCACCACAGGTATTGGATTTGGCCTGATGTATCTACCATCCATTGTAGCTGTCAGCGTCTACTTCGAAAAACGCCGAGCTATGGCTACTGGTATCGCTGTGTGTGGTTCAGGAATCGGCACGTTTATTTTGGCACCGCTAACAGAATATTTGCTGTTCGAGTACGGCTGGCGATGGACACTGTTATTACTAGGTGGTTTAGTTTTGAACGGGATGGTATTTGGGGCGCTAGTGAGACCACTCAATCTGCAACATGGGATTGCTGCAGAACTCAACCCAGAAGATGAACTCTTCGGTACAATTTCAGAAGAGAATCAGAGATTAGGGGGTAGTCATACAAACCAGGATAAAGGAGACATTGTAGTGGAAATTGAGGAGAAGGTGATTTCCACCACATCAAATGGAAGGCAAGAGAAAGTTCCCCTGATGAGCTCAACAGACGATCGTGATAAAGTGACGGACATTAGGGGAGATCATTCACATGACAAATCGGAAAAGCTGTTCGCTTCTACTCCAGAAATGTATTTGAACTCAGCCTCGCTGTTGTCCAGGGTAGGAATAACAATAAATCTGTGTATGTGTGTGTGTTGTCCAGGGTAGGAATAACAATAAATCTGTGTATGTGTTGTCCAGGGTAGGAATAACAATAAATATGTGTATGTGTGTGTGTTGTCCAGGGTAGGAATATCAATAAATGTGTGTATGTGTGTGTGTTGTCCAGGGTAGGAATATCAATACATGTGTGTATGTGTGTGTGTTGTCCAGGGTAGGAATATCAATAAATGTGTGTATGTGTGTGTGTTGTCCAGGGTAGGAATAACAATAAATGTGTGTATGTGTGTGTGTTGTCCAGGGTAGGAATAACAATAAATCTGTGTATGTGTGTGTATTGTCCAGGGTAGGAATATCAATAAATGTGTGTATGTGTGTGTGTTGTTCTTACGAGATCACTAAAGTAGGCTTACGTTTAAATGTGTGTGTGTTACTCTAGCTAGATCGCTAGAGTAGTCAATTAAAAACAAATTGACTTTACAATTGACTGATTACATTTACTGATAACGGATTAAATAACGGATGTACGTGTTTGAGTAAATAGCCGTAGATTTATTGATTGTTTCTTGAAGGTGGAGGGAAAGAAAAGAAACTCACAGATTTCTAGTTCATCTTCCTTGAACAGAACAGGAAGAACTCCCAGACACAGCACACAATCTGTCTCAGATAAGGGGGATATTGGCAGCGCACCTCAGTCACGTGCTCATGTACCAGTAGGGTTAACGCTAATCAGCTTATCAGACGCGCATCTGAATCAGATCAGGGAAGATATTCAGATGCCGCTGCCCAGGAAAGACATCCACCTGTCTGGACCTTTAGTCTTTCCCGAGCAAGACGCAAGGCTTGGGCAAGAAGAACAAAGAAAAGGTCTCTACATTCAGAGCATTAGGTAAGTCAAATTTGTTGGTGGTTGCTGTGTAAATGTGTACCATCAAATCATCACCACTAACAACACCATCATTACTACCAACACCATCATTACTACCAACACTATGACCACTACCAACACTATGACCACTACCAACACTATGACCACTACCAACACTATGACCACTACCAACACTATGACCAGTACCAACACTATGACCACTACCGACATTATAGCATAAAATGAGCACTGTAAGAGATACTGCTCCTGCCAGTAATGTTTCCCTCGTCATTCTGCAGGTCGTTGACCAGTTTGGCGCACCTGGAGGGTCTAGACGTTGCTATAGAGAAGTCATCTGGGATATGGTCATGTCTGCCTCAATCAGCACGGGAGACCATGGAAGAAATGCTGGATTTGAGTATTCTCAAAGTAAGTCGGTCTTATATCAGATCTTAGTCTGTCTGTCTTCATGTAGATTTGAGTCAGTCTGTCTTCCTTCAGATCTTAGTCTGTCTGTCTTCCTTCAGAATACCTGCATTCTCCGTCATTTGTCTTGGTAGTGCTTTGATAAATTGTAACCTGTTCATCTCATGATATTTCTCTCCCACTTATATCTCTGCCTACTTATTCCTCGTCTCCACTAGACTTTACTCGTAAGTAACTTCTCCACTCGACTTTACCCTCAAGTAAGGTCTCCACTCGACTTTACCTTCAAGTAAGGTCTCCACTCGACTTTGCCCTCACGTAAGTACTACACTCGACTTTACCCTCACGTAAGGTCTCCACTCGACTTTACCCTCAAGTAAGGTCTCCACTCGACTTTACCCTCAAGTAAGGTCTCCACTCGACTTTACCCTCAAGTAAGGCATATATTGTAAGACTTCAACAATGTGTCATGTCGTCCTTTAACATCTCAAAAATACTTTGTTTGTTTGATCTTGATTTCCTTTAATACTTATGTCTTCACATGAAGTGTTGTCAGAACGGCTTTATTTGTTGTTTTTTTCGCTCGTTCTTTCTCCGTATTCTTCTATAAATTCACATCACAAACTCAACAATTCTGTCCTCTAGTTGTTTGTTCATTGTTCATATTTCTGAACCATGGAATAGATGTCAACTGTCAGTTTCATGTGGTTTGTTTAGATGTTGATATTTTTCTCACGTCATTGAAAAAATACCACTTCTGTTAGTTCCTATTCGCCGTATAACTCTTGTTTCAAATCTGCCATCTTGTGTAATTATTTCTCTAAGATATATGTCCAAGACATGACACTTTGTTGAAGACTTTACTTGAGGGTAGAGTCGAGTTGAGCAAGAACTACACAGAGATACAAGTGGGAGAGAAAAATCGCGAGATGGTCTAGTAGGGTCATCACTATCATGTAGCATATCCTGAATGAGATGTAGCAGGAATCAGAGCCTTTCGAAAATTCTGTAGATCTTCCGTCAGTCTTCCTGCTTTTGTTACTGGCATGTTCAGGTGGTCTTTGATATCTTGTATCCATCTTCTTCTTGTTCGTCTCCCTGGCATTATCCCCTCCATTAAGGTCTTCTCTAGGCTGTCATGACGTTTTATATGGCCAAAATATTGTAGTTTTCTGGAAAGAATCATGCTGTTTAGCCAGTTTTCTTGTACATTCATTTCTCCCAGGATGTCTACATTGGTGATCTGTTAGGTCCGTGGTATTCTGAGGATTTTCATGTAACATTTTGTTTCAAATGCTTTATTTTATTTTCCCCTTTGTTGTTGATTCATACCCATATATTCCCATACCCTCTTCCTCTCTGCTAGGCTACTCCATCTCTGCTTCCTCTGCTATCTATTCGTTATACTCATTGCGTGTTGCCACTTTTGAGGTAAGTATCTTAATTTAACCTTATTTATTTTACTTGCTACCACACCTTATCCATTTTCACTCCTCACCTCCTTCCGTCCTTCCGTGCACTTTTCCTCCTCACTTCTTCTCCTCATACTCTCTTCCTCCCCAATATGCCGCTCCCTATTTACTTCCTGCACTATCTATTCACTATCTCTCCTCCTCTTTCCTCCCTATCAACCACGTTTGTTTCCATGTAAGATTCGTTGTACCGTTGTCTTTCGTTTGTCCTGATGAAGGCTTAATAGTCGAAACATCGTCTGTCCCTGTATCTCGTTGTTAGGTTGTGTTATGTTTTATTTTGGTAACAAATCTACCTATTTTTGTTTATCTTGACATTTGCCCGGTGTTACTCCTGCCACCTGCTTCCTGTTTAGGGTTGTTACCCAACACTGGAACATTTATCCCTTTATTTTACTAGATTTGTCTGTCTACTTGACCTGTCATTTTACAAGATTTGTCTATCGAACACAGATTTGTCTCTCT
This sequence comes from Meghimatium bilineatum, assembly GCA_034231615.1. Taxonomy (NCBI): domain Eukaryota; kingdom Metazoa; phylum Mollusca; class Gastropoda; order Stylommatophora; family Philomycidae; genus Meghimatium; species Meghimatium bilineatum. The sequence continues at coordinate 611,426 of CM067302.1, forward strand.
ACTAGATTTTTCTGTCTATTAGATTTGTCTCTCTACTACATTTTTTTCTGTCTACTCGATTTATTTGTGCACTGTATACTAGATCTGTCTATCTATTTATTTGTCCATTTAATTTGTGTTTTCACAAGATTTGTCTGTCTATTTGATGTGTCTGTTAACAAGAATTATCTGTCTACCTGAGTTGTCTGTTAATTTGTGTAAAATAGATTCATAATGTTTATTTAATATTATTGGGTAATTGTTGTCATGTGACCTAAACTGTTTCAACCTCTTTCAGGAGAAGAGCTTCTGGTGTGTGTTGCTAGGCAACTTCTTTGTAATGCTGGGAATGTACGTTCCGTTTGTTTACGTGCCAGATAGAGCAGAACAGCTGGGGATTTCTGAGGATAATGCAGCGTTCTTGATCTCAATTATTGGTAAAAACCTGACATATAGTAACCGTTGCTATGTCTGTAGCTACTTCAACTCAACAACCCACCACAGTCACAGCAATAACTGAGATAACACCTACAATAATATCTGAGATAACATCAACAACAATAAATGAGATAACACCAATAACTGATATAATACCAATAACTGATATAACACCAACAACAATAACTGAGATAATAACTAATATAACACCAACAACACAAACTGAGATAACACCAATAACTAATACAACACCAGCAACAATAAATGAGATAACAATAACGAGATAACACCAACAACAATAACAATAACTGAGATAACACCAACAACAATAACAATAACTGAGATAAAACCAACAACAATAACAATAACTGAGATAACACCAACAACAATAACAATAACTGAGATAACACCAACAACAATAACAATAACTGAGATAACACCAACAACAATAACAATAACTGAGATAACACCAACAACAATAACAATAACTGAGATAACACCAACAACAATAACAATAACTGAGATAACACCAACAACAATAACAATAACTGAGATAACACCAACAACAATAACAATAACTGAGATAACACCAACAACAATAACAATAATTGAGATAACACCAACAACAATAACAATAACTGAGATAACACCAACAACAATAACAATAACTGAGATAACACCAACAACAATAACAATAACTGAGATAACACCAACAACAATAACAATAATTGAGATAACACCAACAACAACAACAATACCTGAAATAACAATAACTGAGATAACACCAACAACAATAACTGAGATAACACCAACAACAATAACTGAGATAACACCAACAACAATAACTGAGATAACACCAACAACAATAACTGAGATAACAATAACAGATAACACCAACAACAACTGGCACAACCAATGTTATAGTGTATCCAAACAAATATCCTTATCACGACAATAGACATCCATCAACTGTTATTACATCTACTACTAACTATTAGAGGAGCGGAATAACCTAGTTGATAGTGAGCTTGCTTGCTATTACCGATTTACAGCGTGCCAGGTTCGAAACCTCGTCCGGACAAAAAGAATACCGGTCATCATTTCTCGCCCGACACGACCGATCCTCCAGTCGACCTAGCTGAGAATTAGTATCTGACTCATGAGTTAGGCGAGGGTAATATAGCCAGGAAGGAAACTGACCACCTCACCCAATAATTATATTACTACTATTATTACTACTACAAATACAACTACTAATATTACTACTACTGTTACCTACCAAGCGCCAGTACTCTTCATTGTGGGACCCCCCACCCTCCCTTAATTTGAATGTTGTGTAAAGATTGTAGTCTAATTATACCATTGCTAACCTTGAAATCGTTTATTTTTAATTTCAAGAAAACGTGAGTAACTCTTACTTGAATGGATTACACAGTAAGAATTAGATCTTCGCGCCAGGATGTGTCGAAAGCCTTTTATGAATCGAAGAATAAGGCTAAATGTTTGTTTGTTGTTAGTTACATTCTATATTTGTTATGTGAAATCGGTTTGTTGATGCTAGGTGCTTCTGTTTTGTCTGTATCCAGATTGAATTGGTGTCAGTGTTGACTTCGCTTCCAGAAACAATAGTCTTCTGTTTGTTAATATTTATTGTTTGTTAATATTCTTGTTTGTTAATATTTCTTGTTTGTTAATATTTCATTTGTTTGTTAATATTTTTATGAGTTTTACTGAGAAGAATAATAGATTTTTCATTTTATGATAGTTTTTTTTACTTCCCACTTTTCCCCCTTATCTGTCTCTTCATAAACACGTAACCCGTCACGGACGTAAGGATAGTAGGGGTAGCACATTGCATGCATCAACATAGAGAGTCAGTGACTCCATTCTCTGGAATACGTTCTGTGGAAATCTAGCCGGACCATTGTTCTGTTCCAAGAGAGATCCAGAGGGAGTTTGAGAATGAAGCAAACAGTCAGGGACGTAGGGGTACCACATTAGATGCCCTAACTCAGAGTCAGGATCGCAAAGGTACCACATTATATGCACTAACTCAGAGTCAGGATCGCAAAGGTATCACATTAGATGCATCAACACAGAGACTCAGAGACTCCATTCTCTAGAGCAATAGTTTTAACAGAGCGTTGGTGGGGGTGTAATATCATCTTAATAGAATGTTAGTGGATTTGAAATATCATCTTAATGGAATGTTAGTGGGTTTGAAATATCATCTTAATGGAATGTTAGGGGGTGTAATATCATCTTAATAGAACGTTGGTGGGCTTGTAATATCATCTTAATGGAATGTTGGTGGTGGTGTAATATCATAGTAATAACTGACATAGCTTCAAATATTCTATTTTTTCAAGTTTCATTCTAACAGACCACTCTTGGAACAGGAAAAATGAGACTCTGATAATCACTGGTAACACACTTAATAACAAACACACAAGTCGACGTTTCGACCGAAAGGCTTTATTAAGAACACCTTTACAACATAACACAACTACTAAGAACGGCACTATTGACGTTGACATGATAGTGCTAAATATATATACAACACGGAAGAGTAAAAAACTAGAAAGTCAAAGGTGAAAAAACATGAGCAGGCAATAGAGAAGCTGATCGAAGATGAAGCACTTTTCAGATGACCGAATCCATCACTCGCCTGAGAGCCGTTATATATATCAATTCGGAACGGTTGAGCGCTTTGGGATCAATATCCGTCAATCTGTCGAGTAGACATCATATTGTTCCGTTATTGTTGCGTCTGTTTTGTTTTATGGAAATGTTGGTGTGTTTTGTCCATATTCTGTTCGTGTTGTTTAATCTCTTTCCGTCTAGATTTTAATCTTCCGGGATGCATCTATATTTAGCTCTGCCATGTGAACATGAACGTCAATTTTGCCTTTTTTACTCGTATTACGTTGTTCTGTGTTCGTGATGAAGGCCTTGTGGTCGAAACGTAGATTCGTGTGTGTGTTATTATGCGTGTTACCAGCGATTAGGAACATTTCCGTATTCATTTTCTAGTTTTACCTGTTGTATTTCAGATTTGCTGCAGAGAGTACATATTAACGTTTATTTCATTGTTTCTGTTGCTGATTTTCTCTGCTTTGTGTACCCTCAGCAACGAGAATTCTTTCATGTTTTCACAATAAATAAAGATGCAACTTTACAATTCTCCAGGTATTACAAACACTGTTGGTCGTGTCATGGCCGGTGTCCTCATTAATTATCTCAACTTAGACTGTGCAACAGTCACCAGCGCTGCATTGTTGATAGCAGGCGTTGTGACCGCAGCCTGCCCCTTCTGTTACAGCTACTCCACACTGGCTGCAGTGTCAGCGATATTTGGTATATGCGTGGGTGAGTAGTTGAACAGATAAATTTAATATATTTGTGGGTGAGTATATGAACTAAAAACATTTGATATATGCGTGGGTGAGTATTTAAACAAAAACAATTTGATATATGCGTGGGTGAGTATTTAAACAAATATTTTTTTTTATATATGCTTGGGTGAGTAGTCGAACTAAACAATTTACGTAATCACCCCCTCCCATAGCATCTGCCATGTTTAACTAATAATACATAGTTTTATGTAATAATCTCCCTACATCTCGCGCGTTTAACACTCACAAAACAAAATTTAATAATCTCCCTGCATTTCTCTATGTTTAGCTTACAATTACATGAGTGTATATCCTCCAGGCCCTAAATCTTCCTAATGTTTAATTGATGAATGACATACATGTATCTCAGTATAATTCACATTTCCATGTATTAAATATGACTTGCATGTTATCTTTCATCAGCTGCCTACATCTCCCTACATCTCCATGTATTAAATATGAATGACATGTTATATTTCACCAGCTGCCTACATCTCCCTATGCTCCGTCCTGCTGTGTGAGTTATTAGGAGTTGAGAGCCTGACAAATGCCTTTGGTTTTGTCATTCTGTTCAGAGGTGTGGCTTGTATCATGGGACCTCCAATAGCAGGTACAACTTGTTCTTCTTCTTCAGCGTTCATTCTCAAACTCCCGCTGGATCTCTCTTATAGCAGGACCATGGTCCTATTATATTTCCAACAGGATGTAGTCTAGAGAATAGAAATGCGTTGTGTCGCCGTATTATTTTCGCCAGTGGTTCAACACATCCGTCTTCAGCGGAAGGTACAATTTATAATTCTCTTTAGAACTAATCATGCGGCATCCAATAGCAGATATACCTTAATCATTCTCGTTAGACTCGAACATGAACCGTCTACAGCCTGTGTGTGGGACTGTCAAATATGTTCGTTTTTATAAAATCAGGGTCTGGTTAACAAAAAAAATTAATACTGAGATATAACTATTCAAGGAGTAACTCTGGTGACCGGCTAGACATTGTTCTCATGGAACGAAATCCATCAGACATAGTCATTTTTTTAAGACTCCATATATTCTCCACACAACAAGAACAGCGTACAGCCATATCTCTGCATTTTCAATCTGTGTAATCATGCAATGGATCCCTGGACACAGCGATATACTAGGAATTAAAGAAGAGGACAGACTTGCAAAAGCGGTGCATCCACACAACAACAAGGAAATCTGGCTGAACAGATGAGCACATTCTCTGACTAATCGAAATATATTTAGTAAAATAACACGGCCACAGAACAAGGACACATAAACAAACTCTGCACGAAACAAAATCCCTTATCTTTCAATTTCGAACAGGACATGCAAGGATCAGTAACCATTTAAACCATATCAGACCCCCAGCAACTACTCACTTGTAGACTGCTCTCATCCCAAGGAAACAGCGGAACACCTCCTTATTGACTACCATTACCTTTCAACTGCCAGGAAAAAACTTTCAACAGACACACTTAACAATGACTAACTGACTGTATGGGTCACTAAGTCAACTTCAGTAGACCTGCACTTTAAAAAAGAAGAAAGAATAGTATTGTGCTGACAAGAGTAGAATGACTCAGCAGCATTGGAATATCGTCTACAGCAAGAACATACACCAATTGTAGCCGTCTATGACTAAGTTGATAGCAATACAGACAGCAGTAAAAAAATTTCCGACATGTTTGACAATGGCTAGTTTTCACCGTAGTGTCCAGCGTGTAAGTATAAGAACCAGTTCTCTCGTACGGCTAGCGTTCTACTAGCGATATGGTTACAAACGTCCGCCATTTAGCTAAAGTTATAAAAACACCAAACTTATTAGTTACCAACGACAAAGTCGCAAGTTTCGGGCTATTTGTATTAATAAAAAAACGGTAACACAACGCATTTCTATTCTCCGGACAACTTGAAGCTGGAAATCTAGTAGGAACTTCCAGCTACAGGAGAGATGAGGTGGGAGTTTGAGAAATAATGACCACACAACAGAAAATACACCAGCTACAGTGATTGAATTGGAAATCTGTTTCTAAAATGTGAAATAAAGACATGTTTTGTATTAAAATATCTGCCGAAGACGGATGTGTCGGGCCATTGGCGCAAATAAAACGGCGACACAACGCATTTCCATTCTCTTGACTACATTCTGCTGGAAATTTAATAGGACCATGGTCCTGCTACAAGAGAAATTCAGCAGGAGTTTGAGAATGTACGCTGTAGAAGAAGTATTAAAATAAACTATGGTTAACAAAATTGATGACGTAAAGGGTGTTTTTGACGTAAATTGATGACGTAAAATCCGCTATTGGTGTTTTTTACTTTGTACTTCTGGCGGTCAGTTGATCAGTTGTTCTACATTGGGGGTGAGTAATACTGTAGTTATTTCAGAGCTGTGATCAGCAAAAATAATTGTGGTCGTAATACATGTAATCCTGCCACCACGAAATCCAAGATATAAAAATAATTGAAAATAACAGTTGACAATGGTATTTAAAGAATTATTTTTGACTTACTTCTCAGGTGGTATAATTGATGCAACAGGTGTGTTCGATCCCTCCTTCTTCGTGGCTGGAGGAATGATCTTTCTTGGAGGATTGTCGCATTGCATGCTGCTAACTCCTTGTTCTAGACGGAGAAAGATCAAATCCTGAAAGTAGAAAATATGCAAAAGTGTTTATGTATGTGTGTGTGAATGATCGAAAGTATGTGTGTATATTTTATGAAATGTGTAAGAAACATGTGTTACCGGGGGCATAAAAAGGAGCAAAGAATAGGAATACCGTGGCATGTCATGACTGCTGTTAGAGGTGATTAAACAACGGTTGGGTTGTGGGATGTTTACCCCATTTCTCAGAAGATCAAATGTCAAGGATAGATCTGACCACGGGATACTGGTAAAAAATCCAGTGGTTCTTCTAGACCGGCGATATTTTGGCCACTACAACCGGTGATACTTGAACCCCTAAAGCTGGTGATATTTGGACATCTAGGACCGGTGATGTGTGGGCTGCTTGGACCGTCTATACATGGGCCACCGGGCCATGTAGATACTTCACTTAACCAGTGGGGGATAATCACACAAAATTAACAGTGCTGAAATCGGATATGTTCAGCAAACCTGTTGCATGAATCTGTTGCTGGCCATGCTAACTGATAGTAGCCCGCAGAATGTTTCTTCAGCGGTCCACCAGACCAAGAGCTACTTCTCAAAGAATTACACGTCACTAACAGTTGGAGTGTTTGTTTTTGGATTTTCCCGTTTTCTGAATAAATGTTGTTGTACCTGATAGCTCCTCGCGGCTCGCATACAGATTTCTATAGGTGTCTGTCTATGTGCGACCAGTACCCCTTCCTCAATTTGTTTAGTGTAATGTCGTTTTGCAGGGTATATTCCACGGTCTGTGCTGCCTGCCCACATGGACGCAGAGGTGATGGAACAAGTCTTAGGATATGTAAGTCTGTTGTGGTCTGTCCTCACGTGCAAAAGATGATAACGTGTTCAGCTCTGACAAGATAGTGGTATTTATCTTTTGGGTCGTCGAATTTTCTAATAGCTTTGATCATTGACGATGGTTCTCTTTTCCTGGTAGGTGAGTTCTTGGTTTATCTGTTCCTGTGCCGCTCTATGTTTTGTTAGCATATCTACCTTTTCATTTCCTGGTATGCCGCAGTGGGATTGTATCGACTGTAGTACCACCCTTCTTTGGATGCTCACTTCTCGTGTGATTCTCCTCTGATAACATAGCTGTCTGTATACTTTCTTTAAATGTAGTTATGTTCAATGCTATTTCCTTTTCGGTGTTTGTCTTGATCTTGATAAAGGCTGTGTGATCGAAACGTTGATTCTGTGTATCAGACTTAGTTTGAAAAACTCAATTCTATAGAAACAAATGTGTGTTTATAAAATAAAGTTTTACCAGATGTTACCGTCCCACGACATTGTCTAATTGAACGGAAGGGGCGGGGGGAGGGAGGGAGAGTGGAAATGTGTGAAGTAAGGAACATTATTCAATAAATACAAGCAATGTATGTTATATTCATGAGTTATCTTTCCTGATAAACATGTCTTCACGTGAAAACAATTTTTTTAATTTCTGTAATGAACTAAATGATCTCACATCCACATCATCAATCCAGATCATCAATCCCCATCATCAATCCACATCAACCATCCACAAAAGTATCCACTTCCCTTACTACACTTGTATTCAGTATTGGTAATATTGTAACCCACTAACCTTAAATAATAAAATATTTTTTGTACGTTTAAAACTGTCTTACTATTTTATTTTTATAAGTTAGATTAAAAACTTAATGTTTTACATCGACTTTGATGTAACATTAAACATCGACGTTTGAGTCTGTGATGTCATCTCTGCTGAAGAAAGCTATGTTCATGGGTATACATGGACACGTGGGTGATGAGGAAAATAAAAGAGTAGACAGACTCGCCAGGGTGTCCACAGTGACTAGTAGCAGTTCAATGGTGATATTGACTATTGATGATATTCTATTTACAATCGCCCCTAATTATGACGTCACGGTAAATTACCTTGTATTTCTAGCTGTCCGTGAATATCTACAGTAGTTATTTCTAAAAGGCGTGTATGATTTGTAGATTAATTGAGTAGATGGTCACTTCAGCTTTGATTTTAGTCTAATATTACGGAAATTAGTTCACTATAAGCTCAGATGTTGGCGTGTGTGTGTATGTGTATGTGTATGTGTGTGTTTATGTGCGTGTTTATGTGTGTGTGTGTGTGTGACGTAAGGTGTAGTTCCTTTCTATTGTAATATGTGTCTAAGGATTAGTTTACTTGCTGCGCCGATGGTTCAGGTTTAAGTTTAATGGTTTTTTGGTTAAACTGTTTCTTCGAAGGTTTAAGTTTAATGGATTTGGTTTAGTTGTTTGGTCGAAGGTTTAAGTTTAATGGGTTTGTTTTAGTTTTGGTTGATAATTATTGATTAGTTTAAATGCCTGAAAAATATTTGTACTACGTTTTGTAGGTGATATTGAATGTATATATGTGTGAAAATTGTCAGATTGTCACCAAACACATTCTTATATATACATATGTTGTTGTCCCTCGGAGTCGACAATGACCATTCATCTCAACTGGGATGATGTTGAAGATGATGATGATGTCAGCTGTTTGTCCGACTGTAACAATAAGTCCTGTACGTGCTTGGAATTGTCTACACATTCTGAGCATGTGTGGGAGGAGTCTGTGGGTCAGTGAACAGTTCGTGCCTAAAAAATTATAGCGCGTTTTTTGTTGTGTATCATCGCATCTGAGGTTCTCTACAGTTGTTGAACCACTATATATATAAAAATATAAATATATATGCGCCTTTGCTTGATCTCCATACAAATTGTATGATTTGACAGGCATGACCAAGAACAAACAACATTTTCTGATTAATGATAAAACGTGATTGTTGTTCTATCCAGTAACTGAACCACGACACATTTAGCATCCTCACGGCACATACCGCACAAGACCGATTCTTCTCTCGACAAATACCGCACAAGACCGATTCTTCTCTCGACAAATACCGCACAAGACCGATTCTTCTCTCGACAAATACCGCACAAGATCGATTCTTCTCTCGACAAATACCGCACAAGATCGATTCTTCTCTCGACAAATACCGCACAAGATCGATTCTTCTCTCGACAAATACCGCACAAGATCGATTCTTCTCTCGACAAATACCGCACAAGATCGATTCTTCTCTCGACAAATACCGCACAAGACCGATTCTTCTCTCGACAAATACCGCACAAGACCGATTCTTCTCTCGACAAATACCGCACAAGATCGATTCTTCTCTCGACAAATACCGCACAAGATCGATTCTTCTCTCGACAAATACCGCACAAGACCGATTCTTCTCTCGACAAATACCGCACAAGACCGATTCTTCTCTCGACAAATACCGCACAAGACCGATTCTTCTCTCGACAAATACCGCACAAGACCGATTCTTCTCTCGACAAATACCGCACAAGACCGATTGTCTTGTATAAACACGATCAACTGTCTTGACCATTGTCGTTGCGACAGACAGATTGCGAGAGCAATGGCGTCATTTCAGAAATGTGATTGGTCACGCCATATTCGTAAACTAAGACCAGATCCAACTAGCCATCAGGATATTAGTGGTACCACAGTAGGGGTACCACATTGAGGTACCACAGTAGGAGTACCACATCGGAGACATCCAAACCCCCCCCCCCCCAAACACTTGGAGCCATTTGGAAGAGTGTAGAGAAATCATTCCCAGATCATTTATTGATGCTATCACTCCAGGATTTTCTCTGTTCCCCTCTTCTCCTTCCACACTAAATTGTTCCTTCCATAATAATGTTAGAAAGTGTGTCGTGTCACGTTACATGTCGAAACTCAACAAGCGTACGACGTTTCATGATAACCTGCAAGTCTGTTTCTTTGCTGCTGACGAATATTTTTGTATTGTGATCTGTTTATCTGATTCTTAGCAAACATTTGTAGCACATTGAATAATCTGAATACTTCTTTCTGTTAGTTAAGTTAGTTAAGTTAGTTAAGTTAGTTAAGTTAGTTAAGTTAGTTAGTTAGTTAGTTAGTTAGTTAGTTAGTTAGTTAGTTAGTCGTCGGATCATCATCACTGCAAACTGGACACGTTTATAAGTGTTGATACGATAATTGATACGATCTCTCCCTGAGTGTATCCGCCATTACACTTCTGCTGACAGTACCGGTCCTATGCTGGTTGACCATAATTCTTCTGCGCCCTCCAAAATGATCACCTCTAGCAACACCGAATTTCAATCTCTGATCTTTAATCCTGGCCATTGAAAAGGAATCATCATCCACATTAGTCTCACTCTCGCGTGATATATCTATTACGGAGCTCAAAACGTCAGTGCGATCCATTGCCCAATCACACTTTGCCACAATCGCGTCTGTGTTTCATTGACTGTGTTTCATTGACTGTGTTTCATTTCGTCTCATTGACTGAATTGCGTCAATGATGTCAGTTGATCGCTCTTTCAGTGCCTCGAACAACCATATGTCCCGGCACGAAAATAAATGTAACCACTTTCAACCTCACCTTTTTCAAGGCCTCAATCCACTGTTCGCGAACGAGACCCACTTGTACCTTCTTAATCATACTCATAGAGTCACTCAAGATGCAGACGTGCATTACCTTCTGTGTGCATACCCACTCAAATGCCCTGGTCACCGCCATAGTCTCCATGGTTGTTCTACTTGTTTCTCTGTCCACATTGAGTGTCCAACTCTCAGATCCGTATAAAGGTACAATCAGCACAACGATCTGAATATATTGAAAAAATTATTGAGACTAACGGGAATTGAACCAGTCCGTTCAACGGCACCAAATCGCCTAGCAACTATTGCACATGCGTTCTTCCGTACTTGACTAACCGCATCTCCAAAAAAGTTGCGATTTCGTCAAGCCATTCCAACCGTGCACTCAAAGTCACCCGATTATTTGAAGAAAAATTGTATTGTCTATATATGTTATCCATGTTTACAAGAAGACCTATCGTCCCTTGTATAACTAATACGGATATTATGTTATATGTTTGTTGTTACTGAGGATATTTCAATACCTGTACGGGATTTTTGTTGTTGTTGTAATAGTCCTTGTCTCGATTGGTCCGTTCTTGTGACTGAGTGCACGGTTTGAATGTCTTGACGAAATCGCATCTTTTTTTTTGTGTTGCTAGGCGATTTGGTGCCGTTGAACGGACTGGTTCAATTCCCGTCTCAAGAATTTTAAAAAATTGTCCTCTGGCTTCCTACGTGGATTTACCTGAATATATTGGTAGAGTATCCTAATCAGGAAGTAGGTAATAACCCAGCATTTTTTGGCTGTGGTGATTTTTTAGACAATATACACACTTTCAGTAGTTTGCCATTGCTTTCTGAACGGTCTGGATGCACAATTGCATCACCAAAGCAAGAAAATGAGGATGAAGTGGTTCGGTGCAATCAATGTGGCGTGGAGACGGCACTTGATGATAATACTGAAACAAGAGGATAATAAAAGAGAGTGAAGATATACGGAGAAAGAGAGACAGAGAGGTACAGAAAAAATGGGATCGAACCTAATTGATAAGTAATGTGTAGTCATGTAGTAATCGATTACACATCCATGTGTTAAGCTAGGATCAGGGTTGCCATGTAGACACAACTGTTTAGGACAAATTAACGAATAACGAAAATGATCAACTCTCAAATATTGTACAGAAACCTATCATCATCATCAAGTGGCCTCTCCGCAAAGATCATCTGCAACAAACCTCTAACATCCATTGTCTCTTGCCTTGGTGGTACACTATGCTAGACTGTAACCTGTCCATCTCGTGATGTTACTCTCCCACTTGAATCTATGCATACCTCTTTCTCGCCTGCCCTTGACTTTATCTTCAATTAAGGTCTTCGACAAGGTGTCATGTCTTTTAATGTGTTCAAAATATTTTATTTGATTGATCTTTGTTTCCTTTTTTTCTTCATATCAAGTGTGTATTTGTTTTGTTTTCTTATCTTTCCATAATGTTCTCCCTATTCTTCTATATTGTTGTTGTTCGTCCATCACAAGTGATGATGACCATTTGTTACATCCACTTTTGAAAATTCAGTTTTAGTCATGTCCTTGATTATGAGTTCGTAGATGGCTAATGATCCCTATTCGAGCTGTAAATGTCCTTGGAGAGTTCGGACATGGAATAACGACTGTAGATGGATCTTGGTCTATCCGTGACTTTCTAGCTGCTCTCCGCTGTTGAGCTGCTGCATTTCTCTTCCATTCACAAGATGATGCGCTCTTTTGTATTTTAGAACGCCATGTAGATCTATTTTGTGCAAGTTCTTCCCATGTATCGTGGTCTATTTCAAAGTCTTTCAGTGAGTCCTTTAACGAGTCCTTGTAGCGCTTCCTTTGGCCATCTTGAGATCGTATACCCTTCTCTAGCTCACCATAGAGAAGTATCTTTGGCAGACGATGGTCTGGCATACGCACCAAATGACCTGCCCAACGAATCTGTGTCTGCATCAGGATCGTGTCAATGCTTGGGATACCAGCTCTATCAAGGACAGTGGCATCTGGAATCTTGTCTTGCCATCTGATGTTCATAACATTTCTGAGACAATTTGTATGAAAATGATTGAGTTTTTTCACATAACGTCTATACACAGTCCATGTTTCACTAGCGTATAGCAGCACTGGAAGTACCACTGCTCTGTAAACTTTCAGCTTAGTCTGTAGGTTAATGCCATTTCTACGCCAAAAATTTGCGTACAATCTGCCGAAAGCACTGCTTGCTTTGGCGATCCTTGTATACACTTCATCATCAACGTTGGCATTTTGTGATAACGTACTGCCTAGATATGTGAATCTATTCACAACTTTCAGTGCTACACCATTTACCTTTATGCAGAGACAATTATATAAGCGATAACACATCTTGCTGCTGTGACTAACATGTCGGTATTTGCATCAATTTGAACCAAAACATAAGTAAAAGGAATATATTTTCAGATCTGTGATACAGAAATCGAAAGGCCAAAAACAAAAAATTTCACAGACAGTGAAATAAAAAAATGGTTGAAAATTAGTAATGGAATTACCAGTGTGGCAGCCACGGAGGATCGTTTGTTGCATATGTGACGTACATGGTTTTGTGCTTGCCTGTACAATTCTATATAGCACAAGCCCGAGGGCCGGGGGGGGGGGTGTTAGATAGATGAAAAGTTGATCGAGAACAAATGGAGCGTGACACCAGGCATCAGTCTCTCTGCTGATTGGTAACTAGTTTGCTCAGGGATATCTCGTCGGCTGCCATTTGTTTGAGCGCAAGTTTCGCGCTTGAATAGTCTCTGTTCATCCTGGCGTGTCAGCCTGTTCTATTTGTGAGCGCGCGCGCACTTTGTAGTGTCAGGCATTGAACGATGTCTTTTACCAGACTCATGTGTTCACTTCGTGAACGAATATCCAGGATTTGGAGGGGGTGGGGGATGTAATGTTTTAGTCAGGAGATGGAGGGAGGGTGTGAGTAGTTTTCTTTCTAGGTCAGCATTTTTAATTTCTGCTTTACTTGATGGGGGTGGGGGGGGGGTGGGGGTGGCTAACGATATCCCCTCTCCCTCAATTAAAAATGTTCTTCACTGTGTCAAAATGTTGTAACAAAACATACCAGATCCTAGGACAGAGAACACGTATTTTAAGGAACATATGAACAGACTCCACACAACATGTCAAAAATTTAACATGAAGATTAATATTGAAAAGTTAGAAATAATGGCAATAGCAAAGAAAGAAAGAAATATCACTATCTCCATCGATGATAAACACCTTAAACAAGTAAATGAGTTCACTTACTTAGGAAGCATTATATCGAGTGAAGGGAAAACCAGTTACGAGATGCAAAAATAGATACAACAAAACAGAACAGATCTTAGGACAGATGACACGTATTTTCAAGAAAAAAATGTAAACATAGACACTAAAGTTGCATTATACAAGACTATTATTATTCCATCAGTGTGCTACCAGTGCCAAACCTGGACAATGACAGCACAAGACAAAAGAAAAATAGTGACAGCAGAAATGACATGTCTACGAAGAATACTCGGAGTGTCATTAAGAGATAGAATTAGAAACGATAACATCAGACAGATAACCAAAACAATACCAGTATTGGAACACATCAAAAGACAACATATCAAGTGGTTTTCACACGCTTCCAGACTACCAACAGACAGCATGCCACAGATGACCATGACACATAGACATCACTGCTATAAAACCAGAGACAGATCATGAAAAAAAGATGAACAGCAGAAATCAAAGAAGCCACAGGAACAAGCTTACTAACTGCACACTAGAAGGCCATCTCCAGAGAGTTCTTCCACCCCTGACGCTGCAAGGCACACAAGAAGGCCATCTCCAGAGAGTTCTTCCACCCCTGACGCCGCAAGGCACACACGAAGGATATCTCCAGTGTCAGGGTAGTTATTGCGCACTGTGCCAGGATCGTTATTGCGCACTGTATTGCAGGTGCACGGAGATATAACATTACTTTATAGTGCACTTTGTACATTTGTGTGTTACTATGTGTGTTACATGTGTGTTACTATGTGTGTTACATGGGATGAATATAATCTATCTATCTATGTGACTTGTCCCATACAGAACGTTATCCTCACTGCCATTCTGTAAGCCTCTCGGTTCTGTGTGAGCTGCCCAGCCTCACTGCCGATCTGTAAGCCTCTCGGTTCTGTGCGACCTGCCCAGCCTCACTGCCGATCTGTAAGCCTTTCGGTTCTGTGCGAGCCGCCCAACCTCCCACATCGTCATTTTCAATCTTCGATGTCATGTGTCCATCCTAGTCTTGGTCTGCCTCTGTTTCTCTGGCCTGGAACTATGCACTCCATGATTACTCTTTCTCAGCACTATGTCTGGAGTAAATGTCCGAAATTGCTTGCTTTTTTGTGTGGATAGTTTTGAGGAGCCAGTCTAGTAAAACATCATTACCGTTTTCCAAGTTTTGTTTTGTTTTGTTTGTTTGTTTGTTTTGCGTTCGCTCCATTGTAACCATCACGGATATCCTAGCGATTTCCGCCGGGAGCGTGATTACGTTGTGCCACTGTTATGCGCCTTGTAGGCCTAGCACATCCTATTTCGGCATGCCTTGACAATTCGGGTGGGCTACCCTTATCCTGTGACAGCCTCTATATCTGTCTCCAGGCACGCGTAGTGGCGACTCTTCGTTCGCCCAGACGATTTTTGCTCTCGTCTGACTCGCACGAGGTGTTCCACTGTCTATGAACTTGCCTCGTGTGATTGGACGTGCTGTGCCTGTGCCCATTGGGTAATGAACCGTTTCTCATCCGTGAGCCTGGTTCCTTAAGGGGAAGAACTCAACAGAGGAGTTGGACCCTGGCTCTTTCGCCCTCTTAGCCGAGGTGTCATTCACCGACATCGTGTACCCCTTGTCCAAGTTTGAGTCTCACACCACGCGTTTTAGAGCAAGGCGTTCTCGAGCTGAGCGTCCTTGTCCCAATAGCGCCTGAGCCCATCAGGTACAGAACCCTTTCTCTCTTCAAGTGTATTTCCGGTGTAGGAAAACCTGACAGTAGAGTTGGGTCAGGGCTAAATCGTTGTCCCTTTTATGCCTGAGCCCATCGGGTACGGAACCCTTTCTCTCTGCAAGTGTACTTCCGGTATAGGAAACCTTGACAGTAGAGTTGGACCAGAACTACCATCGTTTTCCCCTTCTTGCCTAAGCCCATCGGGTACAGAACCCTTTCTCTTCGCGAGCATATTTCCGGTTTAGGAAAGCTCGACATTAGAGTTGGATTAGGTCTTCTTGCTTTACCAGAAGCCAATGAATGGGTCTGGGTCTCTGCCTGTAAGGAACACAGGTAACTAGATGCTCGTCTCGAGCTGACGGAGCTTGTAGTTCACCTTTCCTAGAGACTTTTCACTTTCCATTTGCAGTTCGCGCTGCCCTCTAGCGCTGTTCTGCCCTTTCATTGTTTCATTATACTCGGTGTGAAACCTATTTGTCTCTCGCCATGCATCTACCTTTACGTGCATTTTACATTGGCCGCCCCTCCAATGTTCGGACTGGACTGACTAGCTTCACTGTATGTCGACAGTGTCGCTATATGTGTTGATGCTGGTGGTGTCGGAGATATTGTCTGTCTCTTGTGCAGGCAAATCTCTTTCCATCTGCTACCTCCACATTCTCGGACACGATCCCCAAATGATTTGGCCAGAATCAGCTCGAGCTGCTGTATTTCTGTTTCCAGGGTGCACCGCGTGGAGGTACATTTGGGATCTTGGTTATCTGCTAACCCTGGGTCCACCTAGAGCAATGCGTTCTCTTTGCACCCCGTTTTGTTTTGTGAATTACAGTTTTTCTGCAGTTATTACATATTTTAGCTTAACCATAACTATAACTAGCTTAACCATATAACCAGCTATAATACATACCATTCACAACCATTATGTGAAAGAAAAGTTTGTCCTCGCAGTGGCACGTCACGTCTGCGATACAAGTATCGGTGTGTATTGGCACGTCACGTCTGCGATACACGTATCGGTGTGTATTGGCACGTCACGTCTGCGATACAAGTATTCGTATGTATTGGCATGTCACGTCTGTGATACAAGTATCGGTGTGTATTTGCACGTCACGTCTGCGATACAAGTATTAGTGATTTTGTCTAGAGGTCAGTAGACAAAGACAACCGATACCAAAGACAACCGATACCAAAGACAACCGATACCAAAAACAACCGATACCAAAGACAACCGATACCAAAGACAACCGATACCAAAGACAACCGATACCAAAGACAACCAATACCAAAGACAACCGATACCAAAGACAACCGATACCCATATCAGGACATATATATTTCTTACCCGAGATTTTCACTCAGGTAATTAACTGCTATATAAAAGATTTCCCTCGTCGAAGTCGAATGTGTCGGGCTAGTATTGCAAATAGAGCGGCGACATTTCTATAGATGACACCCTGCTGAAATCTTGTAGGACTACTGTCCTGATTAAATCTTGTAGGACTAAAATCCTACTGAAATCTTGTAGGACTAAAATCCTGCTGAAATCTTGTAGGACTAAAATCCTGCTGAAATCTTGTAGGACTAAAATCCTGCTGAAATCGTAGGACTAAAATCCTGCAGAAATCTTGTAGGACTAAAATCCTGCTGAAATCGTAGGACTAAAATCCTGCAGAAATCTTGTAGAACTAATATCCTGCTGAAATCGTAGGACTAAAATCCTGCTGAAATCTTGTAGAACTAAAATCCTGCTGAAATCGTAAAACTAAAATCCTGCTGAAATCTTGTAGGACTAAAATCCTGCTGAAATCTTGTAGGACTAAAATCCTGCTGAAATCGTAGGACTAAAATCCTGCAGAAATCTTGTAGGACTAAAATCCTGCTGAAATCGTAGGATTAATATCCTGCTGAAATGTTGTAGGACAATTGTCCTGATGAAATCTTGTAGGACTAATGTCTTGCAATAAGATAAATTCAGTGTGAGTTTTAAAACGAACGCAAATGAACAAACTGCAAGGATATTCATCTACAAACTCAAGATATACATCTACAAACTCAGGATATACATCTACAAACTCAATATAATCATCTACAAACTCAGGATATACATCTACAAACTCAAGATATTCATCTACAAACTCAGGATATACATCTACAAACTCAAGATATACATCTACAAACTCAGGATATACATCTACAAACTCAAGATATTCATCTACAAACTGCAAGGATATACATCTAGAAACTCAAGATATACATCTACAAACTCAGGATATACATCTACAAACTCAGGATATACATCTACAAACTCAGGATATACATCTACAAACTCAGGATATACATCTACAAACTCAGGATATACATCTGCAGACATTTGTGAATCAGATTTATGAAGAGTACTAAAGATTACGTGGTAGGACAAGAGAAGAAATGAAGAGAAGAAATGAAGAGATGAAATGAAGAGAAGAAATGAAGAGAAGAAATGAAGAGATGAAATGAAGAGAAGAGAAGAAATGAAGAGAAGAAATGAAGAGAAGAAATGAAGAGATGTGGAGACAAGCAAAATCTGGTGGACGCTCAGTTTAAGGAGAAAAAAATAAAGATGAATTTCTAGCTATAGGCTTTGGTCCTTGTTTGCCTTGCGGCACCAGGGGTAGAAGAGTTCTCTGGAGATGGCCATCTTGTGTGATGTTTGTAAGCTTGTTCCCGTGGCATCTGTGATTTCTGCTGTTCATCTTTTTTTCATGATCTGTCTCTGGTTTTATAGCAGTGATGTCTATGTGTCATGGCTATTTGTGGCATATTATCTCTTGGTAGTCTGGAAGCGTGTGAAAACCACTTGATCTGTTGTCTTTTAATGTGTTCCAATACTGGTATTGTTTTGGTTATCTGTCTGATGTTATCGTTTCTAATTCTATCTTTTAATTACACTCCGAGTATTCTTCGTAGACTTGTCATTTCTGCTATCACTATTTTTCTTTTGTCCTGTACTGTCATTGTCCAGGTTTGGCACTGGTAGCACAGTGATGTAATTATAATAGTCTTGTATAACGCAACTTTAGTGTCTATGTTTACATTTTGTTCTTGAAAATACGTGTCCCGATTACATGATATGCTGTTGTGGATGCATGCTGTGGATTATGTATTGGTTATGTGAATATGTGAAAAGGACATACTTTATGGATTGGTGATGTTGGTGGATGATGTACGTGGATGATGTACATGGATGATGTACATGGATGATGTACGTGGATGATATCGATGGATGATAGGAATGGATGATAGGAATGGATGATAGGAATGGATGATAGGAATGGGTGATGTGGGCGGATTACGTGGATTGGTGATGTAGTAGATGGGGTGAACGTAACATGAATTGTCGATTGGTGGCGTGAATGGATGATGTGGGTGGTTGATGTGGATTGATGATGTGGATTGATGATGTGGATTGGTGATGTGAATCCCGATGGATTTGGCACATATTTAAAAAAAAGAAATCGGATATCAATACAACTAGAAGATAAATGACATAAAAGTACTAGATAACAATACAGCTAGAAGGTCATATACACTGCGGTCGCGTAGCGCAGTGGTTAGCGCACTGGATTTACATATGAGTGGTCCTGGATTTATTCCCCAGTATTGGCGGAAATGTTTTTCTAGCGCAAGGGCTCCCGGGTCGACGAAGCCTTAAATGTTTACCATATGAATCCGAGAAGTAAAGACTGCCAGGGAGAGGAGAAGGCTACCGTCCTCATATAGCAGAACCACTGAAATGTGAGATCGCTAACATCTCACACCCCTACGGTATTAATAAAATAAAAACTTTACTTCACTTATTTATTATCCTGCTAAATTAATTAAGAAGATAAATGACATAGAAAGTCAGAAAACGATGCTACTAGAAGATAAATGACATAAAAAGTCAGATAAAGATGTAACTAGAAGATAAATGACATAAATCAGATAACGATGCAACTAGAAGATAAATGACATAAAAAGTCGGATAAAGATGCAACTAGAAGGTAAATGACAAGGGATCATGAATGAATTGACAGAAATGAGAATCACATGGACTGAGGCTGAGAACACATGGACCTAGGCTGAGAACACATGCAAAAGTAAAAACAACAAATAAAAATTCGTGTCGGTGGCCTATACACCCGAGGATATGTAAGCAACACAGTGCGACAATAATCTTGAGTGATTGATTGATTTGAAGAATCTGCTAGCCCCCCACGGGATCGCAAATTCCACAGAAAGTTCGTTTATTAAAATGTCGACCTCATTGACAATGTATATTATATAAACATGTCTACTGTGTCGGCAGCTCATAACTGTACGTTTGAGGACCACATGCGTGCTTGGACCGCCAGTTAGAGGGCTACATGCGTGCTTGGACCGCCAGTTTGGCAGCCAATATGACATTTATTTTTATTTCCGTCTTCCAAAGATTAGAAAAAATTCCGTCTAATACAATATCATTCTCTTTCATTTTTCTATGTTCTTTCCATCTCCCGTAGTTTTCTTCCCCTATACCTCCCCTCGTCTCCAGTCTACGCTAAATTTGAACCAGAGAAACAAAAACAAATGAAAGCCGCAGCCATTTCTGGCTAGCGCAATCATTGATTAATCTAGCAAGCAAACAGTTGTGTAACCTTTGACCTCAATGTCCGCAATGTCATAATTGAAGGTCAGGAATATCAACATACATGTTCATTTACTCTGATAGAAAACAGTATGTTACAAATTTGACACATTTACGTTCTGACTAGACATGGCACATTTACGCTCTGACTAGACATGGCACATTTACGTTCTGTCTAGACATGACACATTTACGTTCTGACTAGACATGGCACATTTACGTTCTGTCTAGACATGGCACATTTACGTTCTGTCTAGACATGGCACATTTACGTTCTGTCTAGACATGGCACTTTACGTTCTGACTAGACATGGCACATTTACGTTCTGACTAGACATTACAATTCAAGTTCTGACTAGACATGGCACATTTACGTTCTGTCTAGACATGACACATTTACGTTCTGTCTAGACATGGCACATTTACGTTCTGTCTAGACATGACACATTTACGTTCTGTCTAGACATGGCACATTCAAGTTCTGACTAGACATTACAATTCAAGTTCTGACTAGACATGGCACATTTACGTTCTGTCTAGATATGACACATTTACGTTCTGTCTAGACATGGCACATTTACATTCTGTCTAGACATGACACATTTACGTTCTGACTAGACATGACACATTTACGTTCTGACTAGACATGGCACATTTACGTTCTGTCTAGGCATGGCACATTTACGTTCTGTCTAGACATGGCACATTTACGTTCTGACTAGACATGGCACATTCAAGTTCTGACTAGACATTACAATTCAAGTTCTGACTAGACAAGGCAGATTTACGTTCTGACTAGACATGGGACATTCACGTTCTGACTAGACATGGGACATTTACGTTATGACCAGACATGACACATTCACGTTCTGACTAGACATGGCACATTCACGTTCTGACTAGACATGGCACATTTACGTTATGACCAGACATGGCACATTCACGTTCTGACTAGACATGGCACATTCACTTTTCAAATAGTCATGACACATTGACTAGACATGACACATTGACTAGACATGACACATTGACTAGACATGACACATTGACTAGACATGACACATTGACTCTATGACTATACATAGCACACTGACATTTTCACCAGACAAAAACATTTTCGTTTGACTAGACATGACAAAGACGTCGTGGCTATAAATAACATATTTACGCTGTGACTAGACATGTCAAATTTGACGCTGTGACTAGACATGTCACATTGACGCTGTGACTAGACATGTCACATAGACTTTGTGAATTAATATCACACATTACGGACAATATCGACATTATCAATACTGTCTCTATTTGACACATCTACAATACTGTCTCTATTTGACACATCATCTACAATACTGTCTCTATTTGACACATCTACAATACTGTCTCTATTTGACACATCTACAATACTGTCTCTATTTGACACATCTACAATACTGTCTCTATTTGACAAATCATCTACAATACTGTCTCTATTTGACACATCTACAATACTGTCTCTATTTGACACATCATCTACAATACTGTCTCTATTTGACAAATCATCTACAATACTGTCTCTATTTGACACATCATCTACAATACTGTCTCTATTTGACACATCTACAATACTGTCTCTATTTGACACTATCATCTACAATACTTTCATCGTGTGATTTTGTGGGACATATCTCCTACCATTGAACGGCTTCTGATCGGGAGAACGGAATATTTTATTACTATTGTTGAAAACTCTGATAAAACTGAAATGGATTAATGTCCCCGGTTGAAAGAATCGTGGCGCACAATAAAGAAGTGTACCTTTCTCTTAACCAAAGATTCTGTCGTGGCTTACAGTGTGTATGCGATGTCTGCTGAATTTTTCATTATGTATGTTATATATGGGGGGGGGAGGTATCTGTAAATTACGACAACAAATAGAAGGGTAGGGAGCTAAAAGGGGATGACAAAAGGGAGGGAGTTAACAAAACGTTACAGTTATAAAAAAGCACAACTACTATTTCAAATTTTAAAAAATAAACCCACCTTGTTATCTTTGTATCTCGTATCTGCTGTTATCTTTGTATCTCGTATCTGCTGTTATCTTTGTATCTCGTATCTGTTGTTATCTTTGTATCTCGTATCTGTTGTTATCTTTGTATCTCGTATCTGTTGTTATCTTTGTATCTCGTATCTGTTGTTATCTTTGTATCTCGTATCTGCTGTTATCTTTGTATCTCGTATCTGTTGTTATCTTTGTATCTCGTATCTGTTGTTATCTTTGTATCTCGTATCTGCTGTTATCTTTGTATCTCGTATCTGTTGTTATCTTTGTATCTCGTATCTGTTGTTATCTTTGTATCTCGTATCTGTTGTTATCTTTGTATCTCGTATCTGTTGTTACCTTGGTATCTTCTATCTGCCTAAATATCAAGAAAATAAGAAATGGTTATTTCAAAGAAACAAAATAACACACCTTGCAAATCAAATTGAGTGATATAGTATTAAAACAGGTCCACCAATTCAAATATCTAGGTACAACGATTACAACAGATGGAAGAAGTTCAACAGAAATAAGAAGCAGAATAGGACAGGCAAAAACAACATTCAGAAAAATGAAAAATATACTGTGTAATATGACCTTGTCATTAGAAGTGAGAAAAATGTTTTTATAGACAAATTTTATTTCAGAAGAGGGACAGGATGCACTATTTAAACAACTAAGCAAAAAAAGCTATTGAATATGACAAAATGCTTAATATCATCGTTGTCGACCAAGAAAAAAGCGTTGGACAGAATAAACAGAGACATACTAAGGGAAACGCGAGAAATATACTGCATCGAGGCACAACTACTACACAAAATGAAAGCATTGTACAGAAAACGTCAAAACAACGTGAGAACAATAGATGAAGTATCAGAAACGCTCACAACAAAAACAAGGAGTCAGACAGGGATGTGTTCTGTCGCCTATTCTATTCAAGATTTGATGTTTAAGCAATCATGTCACATCAACAGAAGGTTGTATGTTTAAACAATCATGTCACATCAACACAAGATGTGATGTTTAATCAATCATGTCACATCAACAGAAGATTGTATGTTTAAACAATCATGTCACATAAACACAAGATTTGATGTTTAAGCAATCATGTAACATCAACAGAAGATTGTATGTTTAAGCAATCATGTCACATCAACAGAAGATTGTATGTTTAAACAATCATGTCACATCAACAGAAGATTGTATGTTTAAGCAATCATGTCACATCAACACAAGATTGTATGTTTAAACAATCATGTCACATCAACAGAAGATTGTATGTTTAAACAATCATGTCACATCAACAGAAGATTGTATGTTTAAACAATCATGTCACATCAACACAAGATTGTATGTTTAAGCAATCATGTCACATCAACACAAGATTGTATATTCTGTGTTTTCATCTTTACTCTTCCATACCTTTAATAATATGTTTCCGAACAACGACCTTCCCGCACGCATGTTGTGTCTCCAGACAGACCAAGTTTCGACCGTGTTTTTCCAGTATTTGAGATCTTTGGAAAAAATCTTTCATTGAGGACCTAAAGAATAGTACTTGTTTTGGAATGCGGGATTTTGAATTCTACGGCCGTGGCTCAGCAACCGCAATCTATTACTATTACGTTTTTTCCATGGCAGATTGTAGTTGAGTACCTCGTACCATTGCTATATTTGGTGATATTACCACGACATTTAATGTTTACCATTTTTGCGGAGGCATCTTAGATGTAAAGATTACATAGAGAGAGAACAGATCAAGTGGTGTGACCACATTATGAGAATGCATCACGAAAAGTTGCCCGTACAAGCATATAACCAAATGAGATCAGGGTACAAAGCCAGAGGAAGACCACGGAAAAGATGTATTGTAACGCCATGGATATCTTGTACAGACATGGTCATAGCACAGCCGAGGCCACACATCTGGCTTTAGAACGCAAACTTTTTGACAGTCCATCAACAATGGTAGCCTAAGTCCATTTATTTCATTATTTAGGGAAAGGGCTGATGTAATTCTGAATCTTAAGTAACAAACGTTTTCAACTTGATTTAAATGATTATTGTTTAAGGTGATGTTTGTTGTTACTTTAGATCCTTAATGCGTTACCACAGTTTATTTGCGATGCTTATTGTCAGAGAGAACAGCTCACAAGGTGACAAGTGGCAGGCTAAATTTAATTTGGTCTTAGCCATGTTGTCAGCTTGGGACTGTGAGATGGATTGCATGGAAATATTTCAGTCAAGATAGCATGGGGAGATATAGCGAAGACCTATATATATATATGTCTAGAAATGAAAGCGGCACAGTAGAATAGAGTTGAAAGCGGCACAGTAGACAGAAGAATCAGCAGTTCTGATGTATCTTAAGGCAAGACTGAAAGGCAAAAAATACGCAGAGGACTGCCTTAATTGTACTCGTATAAATGAAAAATAAAACTATTTATTATCTCCCGAAAATATCTACTGTGTAGGCATAATGTAGTGAACGGAATTCGAATCCGAGAAATAGTGAGCACAAAGCAAGCGCCCTAACCATTGCACCAGGGAGACCCCTAGTGTATTTGTGCTCAGTAAGAAAAGTAACTGAAACTCATAGGTAATTACTAGCTGTGGGATACATAGATGATTAATAGCTGGGGATACAACACAATGAATGTCATGATACATAATGGTATCCCATTTACAAGAACATTGTCGCCACAACTGTGGCTCATAAAATGTTCTCCAATAGTTGCATATCGTAAATTAAATTTAGAAGGAATAAAAAACATTCCATCACAAAGATTATAGGAAGGTGCCTATGTAATAAAACTAACAATGACTGCGGAATTTTAAAGTATAAAATAATAAGGAGCTGTAAAATGTATGATCGCATGCAAAAAATCATATTAGTGTCAGCACGACTTACTGAGGTATTAAATGGAATTTTAGAGCAATATCTTTGACAAGAACTATAGCATTCAAACGTTTTGATGAGCAAGCCTTTGTTACCATACCCGCAAAGCCTCCATAAAGATCATGAACGGACATACAAATATTTCTTTGATCAGTGCGTGCGTGAGTACTCAAGTTGTGGTTTGCGTGAGTACGCAAAATGGTAGTAATATGATATAATAATATACTGGCCCGGTCAATGTAAGGTCGTTACAGAAAATTAAGGCCATCTAACGGTAACATTACGTGGTCAACTGGGAGATTGTGTTTTCTAGGGTACACTGTATAGTTTTATCGTTGTTTACATGCGATTCAATTCGGTGTACTAGTAGCCTTTATTTGCACGCTGGAATGAAAAATGTATTTTAAATGCGGACCCGGGAATCATTAGTAAGAATACATTTCGTCATCCATTTTGGTACACCACGGTCACCTAGATATGTATAAGGAAATGCTACGGTGTTACAAAAAGAGGCGGTTGTCAAGAAGGGTTGTCCGGATGCTCGGTTATTGAAGCATTTTTTAGGAATTTAGCTGTAAAATAAATGAGACATCGTGTGGTTATCTCCGTTTCAACAGTCCGGAGTACTAACCAGTTTTACATCAGCGCGCAAGGTCAATTGACTGTGTTTATGCTTTTCATTGGTTTTCAAAACAGAATATAAATAAATGATCACAAATGAAAATCATGGGAATAGCCGGGGGCTGCCTAACAAAGTACGCATGCTCGCTATATAGAGGACTCGCTTGTGTATTACCAGGCCCTTTTGTAGAAACGTCGAGCATTCTGATCTCACACAGCGTCGCTTATTTTTTGTTACCCGACTTGTTATCTTTTTGTTACCCGGCTTGTTATCTTTTTGTTACCCGACTTGTTATCTTTTTGTTACCCGACTTGTTATCTTTATGTTCTTCGACTTGTTATCTTTTTGTTATCTTTTGTTACCCGACTTGTTATCTTTTTGTTCTCCGACTTGTTATCATTTTGTTATCTTTTGTTATCCGACTTGTTATCTTTTTGTTTTCTGACTTGCTATCTTTTTGTTTTCCAACTTATTATCTTTTTGCTATCCAACTTATTATCTTTTTGTTATCCGACTTGTTATCTTTTTGTTATCTGACTTGTTATCTTGTGTTACCCGACTTGTTATCTTTTGTTACCCTACGTGTTACCTTTTGTTATCCGACTTGTTATTGTTTGTTATCCGACTTGTTATCTTTTTGTTATCCGACTTGTTATCTTTTGTTACCCGACCTGTTATCCGACTTGTTATCGTTTGTTATCTGAATTGTTATCTTCTGTTACCCGACTTGTTATCTTTTGTTATCTGATTTGTTATCTTTTGTTACCCGACTTGTTATCTTTTGTTATCCGAATTGTTATCCTTTGTTATCTGACTTGTTTCGCGGTTTTCAATGGTTGGCGAGCTAAAGCACTAGCAAAGTCACCAATGATCAGTCGCATCAGCTAAAATGAATGACCTACATGAGATCAGTACACAGTACTATTCCCGAGAAGGACTAGGTAGTTCCCGTAAGGGCCCAATGAAGTAGTAACGGCTGAATTATAAGCCCTATTGACTAATGGAAAAACAGCCTTCTAAAATTACTAATATAACTTTTGATTGATTTTCATTGGCTGTCACACAAAATATAATCATAAGACCAATGAAAATCACGGAAGAAGCTAAATTAGTCATTTTTGAGGGCTTCTTTCTCATTAGTAAATAGGTCGTCTATTTTTTACGGTCTCGGCAAGTCCTTTTTCAGAATAGACATGCAAATGAATATCAATAACTGTGACTGACGAAACTGACCATTGGTCATATTGTGTATAAGTAACGTCAATGATCTTGGCTGGCGAGATTAATGATTGGTCTTTATTCTTGATTCTTGATTAGAAAAGCCTCACAGCATGTGGGGCATTCCCATAAGTGCTCCGCCCTCTGTTCCAGCAGCCATTCGACTCGATGGTGTTTCGAGTCCAATGCCGCCTAAACAGACGTCGACATCAGGGCACAACTCTGGCCCTTGCGACAGGTTTCTTTGTTGTTCCGCCCACCCACGCTGTGCCCGTAACTAGTTCAAGCACAACGTCGGCCTGTCGGAACAACATGGTAGCTGTTATCGAAGGTTACGACTATGGGTTACGACAATGATTGGTCACAATGTGTATAGATACTTTGTGTCAACAAGCAGAATGCACCACGACAGTGGCATCAGTTAAGGAACATTATATCGTTTGGTATAAGGGCTTTTCTTAAGAAAGGTTTACATGAGAATACCCTGTTGTTCAACCTGTGGGGCAGAAGGGAGAGTTGAGAGAGGCTAGACTTGAGCTTCGACTCACGGTAAACATTTTATTTTTGTACATCTCACATTCAATTTCAAATTTAAAAAAAAAATAAACCTACCTTGTTATCTTTGTATCTCGTATCTGTTGTTATCTTTGTATCTCGTATCTGCTGTTATCTTTGTATCTCGTATCTGTTGTTATCTTTGTATCTCGTATCTGCTGTTACCTTGGTATCTTCTAGCTGCCTAAATATCAAGAAAACAAGAAATGGTTATTTCAAAGAAACAAAATAACACACTTTGCAAATCAAATTGAGTGATATAGTATTAAAACAGGTTCAACAATTCAAATATCTAGGTACAACGATTACAACAGATGGAAGAAGTTCAACAGAAATAAGAAGCAGAATAGGACAGGCAAAAACAACATTCAGAAAAATGAAAAATATATTGTGTAATATTAACTTGTCATTAGATGTGAGAAAGAGAGTTATGCAGTGCTATATAACCCCTATACTAACATATGGGTGCGAGTCTTGGACAATAAACAAACTGGAAAGTGGGAAATTAGAGGAAACAGAGATGTGGTTCTATAGAAGAATGCTGAGAATACCATGGACGGTCAGAAAAACTAATTAAGTGTTGAAAAAGTCAATTGCGAAACGGACCTTAATCAATAATATAAGAAAAATGCAATCTTTTTTTATTTGGCCACTTCATGAGACAGGCAGGTTTAGAGAACATAGTCACAACAGGCAAAATTGACGGCAACAGAGACAGAGGGCGACAACGTGAGAAAATATTAGACAGTTTGACAACCTGGCACGGCAAGGCAGCAACAACGACCGTGATACATATTACTGGAGACAGAGAGCTGTGGAGAGCCATGACCGCCTACGTCAGCCGGCATGACACATGATAATGCTGATGAAACAATCATACTTACAACTGAAGGTAAAAAAAATTTGAAGATGTTTAAGGAGATGTCCGCGTGTTGCCATGGCCCGAATTAGAAGCAAATAATCTCAGCACTGTTTCCCTTCCATGTATGTCGAAAGAGACAACTAAGGAGGTTGTGCGTTAGAGTTGGTCTTCCTATACCATATATGGTGAAAGTGACCTAGACGTCATGCTGAAGTCAGATGTATTAGGCCAAAATGTGCTTATATCGCAGCTAAGCTGTAAACCATGACATAACGCATTCTGTTCTCTGGGCTTGATTCTTGATTAGAAACTAGCTTCACAGCACGCGGGACATTCCCATAAGTGCTCCGCCCTCCGTTCCAGCAGCCATCCCAGTGTATGTAGACTCATAGTTCTGGTCAGGTGTTGCTTGTGTGATCTTCGGGACTTTCCAAAAAATGTACTTTTCCTCCCCTCACCTCTAGATACTCCCATTTCTAACATTCTCTGTATGTGTACGTTCTCAGCCTCATTGACAACATCTTCATCTTGAAATAAATATATTACTGCCTTGATCAAGTCTGCCTTATCTCTTCTCAGCTTTGTGCCTTCTATCGCCGCATTGTCTGCCAATGTCACCGGACTACATCCTGTTGTTCCGCAGGAGTTTGAGAACGTACGCAGGAGACCAAGAAGAAGAACATTATGCAATTGTTTCCTCTCTTTATCTGCTACATTTTATGAGAACGTTACGGGTTAGACATAGTAGGACATTGTCCTGCTACGGGAGAGGGGAAAGTGACGGGTGGGACATATTAGGACATTGTCCTGCCACAGGAGATGGGGAAGTGACGTAGTAGAACCTTATCCTGCTACAGGAGAGGGGAAAGTGACATAGTAGGACATTGTCCTGCCACAGGAGATGGGAAAGTGACGTAGTAGAACCTTATCCTGCTACAGGAGAGGGGAAAGTGACGGGTGGGACATATTAGGACATTGTCCTGCCACAGGAGATGGGAAAGTGACATAGTAGAACCTTATCCTGCTACAGGAGAGGGGAAAGTGACATAGTAGAAATTTATCCTGCTACAGGAGAGGAGACATAGAACCTTGTCCTGCTACAGGAGAGGAGACATAGAACCTTGTCCTGCTACAGGAGAGGAGACAAAGAACCTTGTCCTGCTACAGGAGACATAGAACTTTGTCCTGCTACAGGAGATATCAAGTGGGAGATTGAGGACGAAAGTCAAAAAAATTATATATTGTCAAAATAAATTCAGACACTTGTCTTTCTATGGTCCACTGAGGCGACACTAACCTTAACTGTGGTCTTTCTATAGTCTACTGAGGCGATACTAACCCTAACTGTGGTCTTTCTATGGTCCGCTGAGGCGAGGTTAATCCTAAACGTGGTATTTCTATGGTCCACTGAGGCGAGATTAACCCTAACTGTGGTATATCTATAGTCCACTGAGGCGAAACTAACCCTAATTGTGGTCTTTCTATGGCCCACTGAAGCAAGACTGTGACACAGTGTCCTTTTGTTGTCATTTGAGTCGAGACTATGAACTCCAAACTTTTCTTTTTGTGGCCCCCTAAGGCGAGACTGTGGCCCCTAATCTGGCAATTCTGTGGTCCACTGAGGCAGACGTGACTGGATTCCCATAACGGGAGACAACACATTTAAAGTACTCAAAAAGCAACGTTCTTTCCAAGAATAATGTCCGATTAATGTCCGGACTATCATGAAGTTAGTCAACAAGATATGCGTCAAATAATGTCCGATTAATGTCCGGACTATCATGAAGTTAGTCAACAAGATATGCGTCAAATAATGTCCGATTAATGTCCGAACTATCATGAAGTTAGTCAACAAGATATGCGTCAAATAATGTCCGATTAATGTCCGAACTATCATGAAGTTAGTCAACAATATAGCGCTGATTAAACACTCTGGAATAAAATCCCGGATTGAAAGGGCGTGTTCCAAGTTATGGGTGGCTGCACCCCAACAACAGATATAGAAGTCACAATACAATTCCATTTCTGAAATTGCAGTAAAAGCAACACATTTCTATTTAGTTGCCTCTATAGTTTCCTATTTAGTTGCCTCTATAGTTTCCTATTTGCGCGATCTCTCCGTACTTGTTCTGTTGATCACGCGTTATGTCCGGCTAATTTTTAAAAAAAATTCCTGCAATAACAGCACATTTGAAAAGCTTCCAAGTTCTTTTCATCCTTTATGTTGAGTTTTCATGTTCCTGATCCAGCCAAAGCTGCCGGATGGATATTTCTCGTGAGTGGTTATTTGAATATTGATGTTACTTTGTTGTACTAAGTTTTTATTTTACTTCATTCAGGAACAGTTTTTTTTAAAGCTATTGTATTTCTCCATCTAAATATAGCTTGACGTGCGTACACGGTGTGAAAGAGTGATCATACGACGGAAGGAACTCGACACACGCACTCACACACACACACACGCACGCGCGCGCGTGTACACAGTGTTGGATGAAATCTTGTGTACGCATAGAAACAATTGAAATCTCGGGGTCCCATCACAAATAATAATCACATTTAGTAAAACAAAGATTGGATAATTAATTAATTATTGATTCGTTGACATTTGCACCATAAAAGGCGTGAGGACCAATCTTATTTTTTCTTCTCTTTCAGTTCCCTAGGGAACATGAGACTGCCACTGTCATTCACAAACGATTTCTCTGTTGAGTTGTCCACTTTAATGTTCCCAATAGGTCACAACTGTCTTTCCCAAACAAATTCTCTGTTCTTTTCATCTGTTCCCACGAGGTGCCAGCTTCGTTCCCAAGCGATTCCTCTGTTCCTACAACGATTTCTCCACTTTGCAGTTCTCTTCACTCGTTCGCAAACGATTTCTATGCTGCTCTGTTCTCTTGTTCCCACAGGTCCCATTTTCTGTCCTCTTGTTCCCACCAGGTCCCATGTTCTGTCCTCTTGTTCCCACCAGGTCCCACACGCTGTTCTCTTGCTCCAACGATGTCCCATTTTCTGTCCTTTTGTTTCCCCCAGGTCCCATGTTCTGTCCTCTTGTTCCAACCAGGTTCCATGTTCTGACCTCTTGTTCCCACCAGATTCAATGCGATGTCCTCTTATCCCACGAGGTCCCAATTTATATTTTCTCTTCCTGCACTGTTCTTCTTCCTGCACTGTTCTTCTTCCTGCACTGTTCTTCTTCCTGCACTGTTCTTCTTCCTGCACTGTTCTTCTTCCTGCACTGTTCTTCTTCCTGTATTCACCTATTGTCGCTCTCTTCTTGTAGAAGTATCTTAATATGTCTCTATAACGGCATCCGTGCAGGAAATATATACAAATAGTGGCAGTAACATCCTTCGCTGTTGTGTCACTTAAGATCCCCTATCTTATGGTTCAACCCTTTCTCTATAACTTAAATGATCACACCAAAATCATATATAAACATGTAATCTCATTTTTAAGTCCCACACATCAATTCTAGATATAAACATCAACATTAACCACACATCAATTCTAGATCTATACATCAACATTAACAACACAGGAATCAAAATCAAAAGATCACTAATGCGCCCTAATGAATAACCCAAAGTCGATGTCGCTATTCAACAGCAAATCGACTACTTTGATACAAAAGCATTGAAGAACCTAAATACTTCTATCAGCTGGTAAAGAGCATCCTAAATGATCCGGTAATCAGCATCAATAAAGAATATCACAAAAGCTCTGTTTATCACAAAAGCTCTAATCCAACACTGTGCAGAGAATAGTAGATTACTGGCACATGATAATAGTGTACATCTTTGCCACTTTTCTATATATCACGTTTGATACCTAACTCAACAAGTTAACACTTTCCAACTGTAACAAATCATTAACTTTATATATCCAACGTGAAAACTAACTCAACAAGTTAACACTTTCCAACTGTAACAAATCATTAACTTTATATATCCAACGTGAAAACTAACTCAACAAGTTAACACTTTCCAACTGTAACAAATCATTAACTTTATATATCCAACGTGAAAACTAACTCAACAAGTTAACACTTTCCAACTGTAACAAATCATTAACTTTATATATCCAACGTGAAAACTAACTCAACAAGTTAACACTTTCCAACTGTAACAAATCATTAACTTTATATATCCAACGTGAAAACTAACTCAACAAGTTAACACTTTCCAACTGTAACAAATCATTAACTTTATATATCCAACGTGAAAACTAACTCAACAAGTTAACACTTTCCAACTGTAACAAATCATTAACTTTATATATCCAACGTGAAAACTAACTCAACAAGTTAACACTTTCCAACTGTAACAAATCATTAACTTTATATATCCAACGTGAAAACTAACTCAACAAGTTAACACTTTCCAACTGTAACAAATCATTAACTTTATATATCCAACGTGAAAACTAACTCAACAAGTTAACACTTTCCAACTGTAATAAATTTATATATCCAACGTGAAAACTAACTCAACAAGTTAACACTTTCCAACTGTAATAAATTTATATATCCAACGTGAAAACTAACTCACCAAGTTAACACTTTCCAACTGTAATAAATGTACATATCCAACGTGAAAACTAACTCAACAAGTTAACACTTTCCAACTGTAATAAATCATTAACTTTATATATCCAACGTGAAAACTAACTCAACAAGTTAACACTTTCCAACTGTAATAAATCATTAACTTTATATATCCAACGTGAAAACTAACTCAACAAGTTAACACTTTCCAACTGTAATAAATTTATATATCCAACGTGAAAACTAACTCAACAAGTTAACACTTTCCAACTGTAATAAATTTATATATCCAACGTGAAAACTAACTCACAAGTTAACACTTTCCAACTGTAATAAATTTATATATCCAACGTGAAAACTAACTCAACAAGTTAACACTTTCCAACTGTAATAAATTTATATATCCAACGTGAAAACTAACTCAACAAGTTAACACTTTTCAACTGTAATAAATTTATATATCCAACGTGAAAACTAACTCAACAAGTTAACACTTTCCAACTGTAATAAATTTATATATCCAACGTGAAAACTAACTCAACAAGTTAACACTTTCCAACTGTAATAAATTTATATATCCAACGTGAAAACTAACTCAACAAGTTAACACTTTCCAACTGTAATAAATTTATATATCCATCGTGAAAACTAACTCAGCAAGTTAACACTTTCCAACTGTAATAAATTTATATATCCATCGTGAAAACTAACTCAGCAAGTTAACACTTTCCAACTGTAATAAATCATTAACTTTATATATCCATCATGAAAACTAACTCAACAAGTTAACACTTTCCAACTGTAATAAATTTATATATCCAACGTGAAAACTAACTCAACAAGTTAACACTTTCCAACTGTAATAAATTTATATATCCAACGTGAAAACTAACTCAACAAGTTAACACTTTCCAACTGTAATAAATTTATATATCCAACGTGAAAACTAACTCAACAAGTTAACACTTTCCAACTGTAATAAATCATTAACTTTATATATCCAACGTGAAAACTAACTCAACAAGTTAACACTTTCCAACTGTAATAAATCATTAACTTTATATATCCAACGTGAAAGTTAACACTTTCCAACTGTAATAAATTTATATATCCAACGTGAAAACTAACTCAACAAGTTAACACTTTCCAACTGTAATAAATTTATATATCCACCGTGAAAACTAACTCACAAGTTAACACTTTTCAACTGTAATAAATTTATATATCCAACGTGAAAACTAACTCACAAGTTAACACTTTCCAACTGTAATAAATTTATATATCCAACGTGAAAACTAACTCAACAAGTTAACACTTTCCAACTGTAATAAATTTATATATCAAACGTGAAAACTAACTCACAAGTTAACACTTTCCAACTGTAATAAATTTATATATCAAACGTGAAAACTAACTCACAAGTTAACACTTTCCAACTGTAATAAATCATTAACTTTATATATCCATCGTGAAAACTAACTCAACAAGTTAACACTTTCCAACTGTAATAAATTTATATATCCAACGTGAAAACTAACTCAACAAGTTAACACTTTCCAACTGTAATAAATCATTAACTTTATATATCCAACGTGAAAACTAACTCAACAAGTTAACACTTTCCAACTGTAATAAATTTATATATCCAACGTGAAAACTAACTCAACAAGTTAACACTTTCCAACTGTAATAAATCATTAACTTTATATATCCAACGTGAAAACTAACTCAACAAGTTAACACTTTCCAACTGTAATAAATTTATATATCCATCGTGAAAACTAACTCACAAGTTAACACTTTCCAACTGTAATAAATTTATATATCCATCACGAAAATTAACTCAACAAGTTAACACTTTCCAACTGTAATAAATCCTTAACTTTATATATCCAACGTGAAAACTAACTCAACAAGTTAACACTTTTCAACTGTAATAAATCCTTAACTTTATATATCCAACGTGAAAACTAACTCAACAAGTTAACACTTTCCAACTGTAATAAATCCTTAACTTTATATATCCAACGTGAAAACTAACTCAACAAGTTAACACTTTTCAACTGTAATAAATCATTAACTTTATATATCCATCATGAAAACTAACTCAACAAGTTAACACTTTCCAACTGTAATAAATCATTAACTTTATATATCCAACGTGAAAACTAACTCACAAGTTAACACTTTCCGTCTGTAGTAACTGTAACATCAATCCATTTTCACAACAAACTGGAAATTTGTACCGAGAGCAAGTTCCATGTGAAACATATCGCCGTATTCCCGTCTCTACTTACTGTTCTAACTTATTATTTCATGGAACACATCAAGAGACAACAGATCAAGTGGTTTTCACACGCTTCCAGACTACCAACATATAGCATGTCACAGATGACCATGACACATAGACATAACGGTTATAAAACCAGAGGCAGAACATGTAAAAGATGGATCACAAAAATCAAAGAAGCCACAGGAACAAGCTTAAAAACAGCACACTAGAATGCCATCTCCAGAGAACTCTTCGACCCCTGACGCAGCAAGGCAAACAAGGGCCACCGCGTATAGATAGTTAGATAGATATATAGATAGATAGGATAGATAGATTAGATACAGAGAGAAAGATAGCTAGATAGACATATAGATTAGATAGGCAGGCAGGTATACAGACAGAGACAGACATAGACAGACAGACAGGCAGGCAGGCAGGCAGGCAGGCAGGCAGGCAGACAGACAGACAGACAGACAGACAGACAGACAGACAGACAGACAGACAGATAGATAGATAGATAGATAGATAGATAGATAGATACGACTTACTATTCAAATAACTTTACTCTCCCACACTAAACTCCCGTATATATACATTTATCCACAATCGACATCAGGTTATCCTAAAACATCATAGTTTCCTTAACTTGGCTTACCTGCAGCTTGTCCGGCTTGTCCGGCTACGTTACAAATTATATCCAAACATTCAACTCGTCTGGTCAGCATTTCTGAACGGACTACGTAATCTGTTTGTCCAGCTTGCGTCAAAGTTTGTTATGCTCGTGTTTTGTTAACACATCCATTCGACCTCAACCTTCCAGAATGGATTAGTTCAATAACATGTCTGGTCTATAATTCTAATTCTATTTGAAATTTAATTCTATTTCTAATTCTTTTTAAGAAATTTACATTCCTTGATTTTTTCTAATCAATAGACATGCCAAATGGCGTAGGCGATCATGTTTCTCCACGACCTCGGTCTCTTGTGTTGTCAATAAGCTCGGTTGGTGGACTTCTACCGTGCCACAGTACAAGTCCATCTAGCAACTTTTCTCTTTGTCGTACCCTATCTCTTCTCCCCTTGATATTTCCAGTGGTTATTAAGTGGTCAGTCTGTGTTCTTCTCAGCACATGCCCTAGAAATCTTGACTGTCTGCCCCTAATGTTTGATATGACTGATCTTTTTACACCAGCATCAATGAGAACCTCTGCATTAGTTTTCTTAGCTGTCCATGGTATTTTCATCATTCTTCTCAGAAACCACATTTCTTTAGCCTCTAATTCACTTTGAATTTTCTTGTTTACAGTCCATGCTTCACATCCATTAAAAAAATTAGCTCAATATAACATCTCAACACTCGAATTCGGGTCAGCATTGATAGACTTCCATTGCAAAAAATGGTTCTCATTTTTTAGAATGCTGATTTGGCTTGTGCTGTTCGGCTATTTATCTCACTTGAGCATCTACCTTCTGATGTTAACTGGGTGCCAAGATATTTCACTTTTTCAACTTGTGACAATTTTGTGTTATTAATTATTATGTTGCATCTTGGTGGTGTATGTCTCTTTGATACGACCATTATTTCTGTTTTCTTCTTGTTTAAAATGAGGCCTTTGTTTTCACTTTCCTTCACTACTTTATCTAATAGGGCTTGCAGTTCTTGTTCGCTTCCTGCGATCAGTACTGTGTCGACAGCATATCTAAAGTTATTTATATTGCCTCCTCCCACTTTTATTCCTGGCATATCTTCTATATTTCGCATAATTTATTCTGTTCGCAGGAAGAATTTTATTTCTTATACATCAGGCAAGTCTCTATGTTCACAATACGAACACCGTTTCATTTTTTCCTTGTGGATTTCAGTCCAACACCTTCGCAGCTATGTTATCGCTAGTTTTTCGAAGAATGCGTCCTATCAATTTCAATTTTCTATATTTTATCCCTACCGATATTTTCCTTGGGACCATCCTTATATTTTATCTCTACTCCCATCTTCCTTGGGACCATCCTTATATTTTATCTCTACTCCCATCTTCCTTGGGACCATCCTTATATTTTATCTCTACTCCCATCTTCCTTGGGACCATCCTTATATTTTATCTCTACTCCCATCTTCCTTGGGAACATCCTTATATTTTATCTCTACTCCCATCTTCCTTGGGACCATCCTTATATTTTATCTCTACCCCCATCTTCCTTGGGACCATCCTTATATTTTATCTCTACCCCCATCTTCCTTGGGACCATCCTTATATTTTATCTCTACTCCCATCTTCCTTGGGACCATACTTATATTTTATCTCTACTCCCATCTTCCTTGGGACCATCCTTATATTTTATCTCTACTCCCATCTTCCTTGGGACCATCCTTATATTTTATCTCTACCCCCATCTTCCTTGGGACCATCCTTATATTTTATCTCTACCCCCATCTTCCTTGGGACCATCCTTATATTTTATCTCTACTCCCATCTTCCTTGGGACCATACTTAAATTACATTAAAATTAGGGAGGGTTGCACTTTCATGTTATGATTTATCAAGCAATATTCACAGACTCCCTGTCTGCTCTACGCTCCTCTGAAAACTAGAATCCAACAGCTGAGAAAACAATCAGCAACATACTTCAAGCTACAAACATGCATGCTGTGGTATCAATGCTACACTACAGTGGATATCAGGCTACACAGGTAACAGCGGGAATGAAAACGCTCATAAACTTGGAAAAAAAGGGAGCAAGCATGTCCCAACCAGGAATCCCCACTAACAGTAGAATAACTCAACACATCCGCAACAACTGTAAACAACGGTGGATGGACCGTGGGGTCACTGGCTCTGAAGGGATGAGTTCTTTACGCAGACATGTCCCAACCAAACTCACACGACAGCATAAATAGACTACACCGCAAAGTTCAAACCACAATATTTACATTGCGAACAAAACATCACAAACATCTACAAAGAATTACCGCAGACATTACATCATACACAGCAACAGACAAGAGGAGGAAACAGTAAAACACCACCTTATTGAATGTCATGCACTACATAGCCTACGAAAACAACCGTTACCACCAAACCACTCCATCACCATCACCCTTTATACAGACACAACACAGTTGAAGAATACGTGCACATACCACCACCAGGTACAGGGAAGAAAGAGTGCAAGCTCGCAACACTGAGATCGGATAAGTAAGTAAAGTAAGTAAGTAAGTAGGACATCTGCTTTGGCAAAGCGGCCTTTGTTTCGACAGACCATAGAAAGTCTCCCTGCACTCCTCCACATGCAGTAACGAAAGTTCCTCTTTTATTAGGGAAGCTGCGTGGTCGAGGATGACAAGCGTGCTGACTCAAGTTATGAGGCCAGTGGTTGCCATTTTGGCGTATCTGTATGACCACCCGCACGACGTATTTACTTACTGGGAGGGGCATGTCGAGTCGGTTGAGAACCACTCTGAAAAATGTCCAGGCTTCATTAGAGACGACGTCCAGCCCCTTTCTAGAGCACCCCACACATCATCAGTGCATTACTGTGTGTCCGTCTGTGTGTCCGTCTGTGTGAGTTGATAATTTCTATCACCTGTAAGTACCATCGATGAATCGTGAAGGCTCATCTATCTGTTCCACAACCCTTCTACGCATGTTCTATAGGGATAATTCAGGCCCGTGATATTGACAGGCGTTGCCTGAACGGAAGCGAGGTAATCCAACTTCCGGGATCCCTCGGTTGCTAAAATGTGTTTGCAATTTGGCCATCAACATTTGCTCAATTTGTCAGACAGCTGTGGCCAGACCGTCTCATTATGCATTGATATAGATTCGATCTTCTGCCTCGAAAGGCGATATTTTGTCCGTGTTGGCACACTGACCATCAGCAGGTCTGGCGCCGATGATACAGGCTTGTCATTTAGCAATCTATAACTAGAAATTTCCAGTAATAAATATGCACGCCTTTTCAGAATATGAATGCACACATTCGGGAACTGAGTGACACTTGTAACACTATTACCGAATATTACTATTCTTTGTTTTTCCTTTGAGATTGAAAGTGGGCAATAAATTTGAACTGGCCAGTTCAGGAATTTGACCCTTGTAAAAGATATACGTCTGTCTTGATCATTCTAGGAATAGGATGAAAATAGAATTCTATAGAAAAGAATCATGAAACATAATTATTTAGTTGAGATGTTTCGGTGAGAGCTGTACAACGGAGGACATGACACGGGATGGGGAATTGTGGGAAGATTTGAGAACATCTTTGGAAGAATAGAGAAAATTTAAATTTAAAAATTGCTCGGGTGTTGTTTTTTCCCCCCGCTTTTTTCGCACACAGAAAATACGAGATATGGATCAGTGATTCTCACAATGATGGTCCGTGGGCTGGTGTATGTCCGCGAGCCTCTCACAGTGATGGTCCGTGGGCTGGTGTATGTCTGTGAGCCTCTCACAGCGATGGTCTGTGGGCTGGTGATTGTCTGCGAGTCTCTCCTAGTGATTGTCCGTGGGCTGGTGATTTGTCTGCGAGTCTCTCACAGTGATGGTCCGTGGGCTGGTGAATGTCTGCGAGTCTCTCACAGTGATGGTCCGTGGGCTGGTGATTGTCTGCGAGTCTCTTACAGTGATGGTCCGTGGGCTGGTGAATGTCTGCGAGTCTCTCACAGTGATGGACCGTGGGCTGGTGAATGTCTGCGAGTATCTCACAGTGATGGTCCGTGGGCTGGTGAATGTCTGCGAGTCTCTTACAGTGATGGTCCGTGGGCTGGTGAATGTCCGCGAGACTCTCATAGTGATGGTCCGTGGGCTGGTGAATGTCCGCGAGCCTCTCACAAGAAGAATGTGAAGCAGAGCATAAATGGGAAATCCCCCAGTGACGCTTGTTCCTAATCAAGAATCAAGAATCAAGTAACTTGCCAACTTTCACCATTACTTCTTCACCCAAAGAACAAGATGGACGCATATGGTTGAGTCTGTGGGTCTCACTAATGGCCCACTAGACAAACCACCCATGCAACAGAAAACCTTAGTAGATGACATGCCATTCTATTGAGGTTATCTTCTTATAGAAGCTTCATGGCACGTCATCTATACAATTATGCTTATTGATTTGTATTTTGTTGTTGAAATGTGTTTCATGATTACTTGAATATATGTATGCACCCTCTGTGGTTGGGAGGGAACCAGAGATGTACTGTGCAGCAATGGGGAGGAGGAAACTAACAGCACTGTTTTTTCCTATGACTGAGACCCATCATAGAGGCACAGTGACTGAGGACGTGACAATCCTTTTGACTTGAACATTTGGTTACATGCCTGGAGCAATAGAGAAGTTCGGCATAACCAGTAGTCAATTGGTGGCGGGGAATGAGCACAGTGAACCCTATCTTGGCTACAGTGGCTGGGAGCAGTGCATATGTCGAAAGCTACCGTCCTGGAGGTGTGATAGTTATTTTCTGGCTCTGTACCGGGGTGGGCCGAACATCCACATACTTCCTAGCAATATAATGCCATTTAATGGCATTGGGTCAAAGGTCATGAGCCCATGTACCGCTGGATCAGCAACCAACGAACCAACCAAGATGGAAATCAAAAGACAGATATTAAACACCGACACTCTGCAACCAATGTCAAACATGGACGTTAACAGCCTCACAGCAAAGAAAAATCGTTACATGTGAAATAAAGTGTCTGAGAAAAGCAGAAATGGTTGCTAAATTAGATAAAATAAGAAATTAAGGAATTACGAAAAGAGTTGGAATAATATAATGTATTGAACAAATTGCAAGACAGCAAGTAAAATGGTTCGGTCACCTTATGAGAATGAACCCAAATCAAATACCAATAGGATCATTTAACACAAGAATATCCGGAAATACAGAGCCAAAGGTAGGCCAAGAAAACGGTGGCTAGAAAATAGCAGGATCACATTGAACAAATATGGACTCGAAGTAACGAAGGCGATACATATGGCCTTGGAACAACAACTGAGGTTTCCACGTTTACACTTAACAGCGGCAAGTGTGGATAAAGAATCATTCACTTGGGGAAAGACAACTAGCAATTTTTGCGTTTGTGGTTATATGTGTTAGTGCATGCATGTGTACGTGTGTGTGTCGGTGCAGGTGTGTGTGTATGTTCTTGAATGTGGTTGCATGAGTATGTGTTTTGGTGTATGCATATATGCATGTGCGCAAGTGTATGTGTGTGGGCGTATGCATGTGTGAGTATTGTGTAAGTGTTTCGTGTAAGCGCCGATGTATTTCGTGTAAGTGTGTGTGTATGTGTGGGACGGGTGGAGTGGTGTTGTCAACACCGTATAGCCCGTCTCCGCAATGAAGGCGTGCTGCAACTAACCTCCAACTCCCCTGTGTGAGTGGTTGTATAGGGGTGCAGAGGGTCTCATAGTGCTTTCGTGCGGACCCAGGGTTAGCAAATAACCAAAATCCTAAAAGTACCTCTTCGTGGTACACCCTGAAAACAGAAATACAGCTGCTCTTGCTATATTCCTGGCTGACACTTTTAGGCTCGTGTCCATGGATGTTGTAGATGGAATGAGAATTGCCTGCAGAGAGACAGGAAATATCTACGACACCTCTACGCCATCACATCCAACACATGCATGACATCTGTACATTCCGTCTCGGGGGCTTACAAAACATAAACATTGGATGGGCGATGAATGTCAATATCACTAACATACGGTGATATTATACACACTACCTGGAAAAGGTACCACACGCTAGACGGCAACGAACGTGTGTGAATCAATTCAGTGGAAACGAACCTACAATACTCCAGCACGAGGACGATCGGCGTAAGCGCTGTTCATGCTCAAGAACACACAGAAGCCGACATGTCCCATCAAAATTGACCCAATTCAAAGTAGGAGTTGTGACTCAAGTATTGGATACACCAACTTAAACATGCCCTCCTGGGTATGGAAGAAATTTCTGAATACAGCTCTCCATTGCACAAAGCACAAGCATGGAACAAATGTCGGTGAGCGCATTGTTCAATTGTTTGACCGAAGAATTGTTGAGACTCGGAATCTGGACACTGGAGGCAGCGTAGAAAGGGGGGGGGGTAAATCAATAGCGACACTGCAAACCAAGCCCGACTCGATTGTCAGCCGTTGTCCAACACGGCTCATAAAGAGAGAATTGGGTTCAGTACCTAAAGACGCACTGCGAAGCTCGTCGTCCGAGATTCGTATTTAACCTGCTCCACTAGGTAATATGCATGGCCAAGAGTCAAAATACACAGAGTGGGCCTAGCGATGGACTGTAAGGCCATCTCAAGCGAACAAGGTGAGTGCGTGAGAAATGCACAGGTCAAACCCCAGACCCCCGACGTGTTTGGGAAATCAGTACCTCTAGGAAGGTGTATCAACCCGGAGTCTAATTCGACAGTCGCTGTTACCCAACACGGCTCATACGAAAGAAATTAGGCCTGAGACCTAGGGACACAAAGGGTGGTAATCAAATGGCCTTTCTATACGAGGAACAGCTCGCTGGCTGCCAAGTCTCTGTCTCGTCGGAGGAAAGACATGCAATGGGTGACCCAGGCAAACTATTCGCTCGTCTCGTGCCTTATACCCTCTCTGAGGATCCTACAATAGGCGTTACACTAAGCTGAAAGCTGAAGCGTCATGGGTATGAAATAAAGCTGGGAGAAACTTTCCCACTGCACATAGGAAGTAAGAGCTAATCGCTCGCAATTCGTGGGGTTCGAGAAGAAGTGGGTGTTCATGATCTCCAACTCCCCTGTCTGAGTAGGTGTACAGGAACCCCTCTCCCTTCCCAACTCCCATTGCTGAGTGGGTATACAAGACCATCAACTCTCTTGGCTGAGTGGGTATACAGAACCATGAACTCCCTTTGCTGAGCGGGTATACAGGATCTTCAACTTCCCTGTCTGAGTAGGTGTATAAGAACCTCCCTCCCAACTCCCCTGGCTGTGTGGGTATACAGGACCTCCAACTCCCCTGGCTGAGTGGGTATACAGGACCTCCAACTCCCTTGACTGAGTGGGTATACATGACTCTCCAACTCCCCTGTCTGAGTAGGTGTACAGGAACCTTCCTCCCAACTCCTCTGGCTGAGTGGGTATACAGGACCTCCAACTCCCCTGGCTGAGTGGGTATACAGGACCTCCAA
Source organism: Meghimatium bilineatum (assembly GCA_034231615.1). Classification (NCBI taxonomy): domain Eukaryota; kingdom Metazoa; phylum Mollusca; class Gastropoda; order Stylommatophora; family Philomycidae; genus Meghimatium; species Meghimatium bilineatum. Next base: position 655,142 of record CM067302.1, read on the forward strand.
CTCCCCTGGCTGAGTGGGTATACAGGACCTCCAACTCCCCTGGCTGAGTGGGTATACAGGACCTCCAACTCCCCTGGCTGAGTGGATTTACAGGATATTAAATCAATAATAGTCGATGTACAAGACACTCACTCCCTCACTCTTACCCCCACCCTCCTTTCAATCACATTTATCTTTGTTCTCTATCGTTTATCTCAAGTACATCATCCGGTACAAACTAGAGCACATCACGTGTAGGTCAGGCGCAGTGAGATATAAGCAAGTTTGCACGCATGTGTCCTGGGGCCTACATTTCTCCTGCATATTCTGTCCCACTCATTGAATATGGCATACTTAATGAACTGAGTTCTCTGTGAGAATAGTCCCTGACATTACTTCATGACGCTTGCATGTAATGTTCCTGCGGATTCCATCAAAGAAAATGCCAGATTATGTTCCTGTAAAAGGTGCCAGGATATATTCTAGAACATTTCCCAAGTGTCTCGTTTCTTTGATGAGAAGTTCTCAAATTGATGTTATCTGTCGTACCTCACAGAAATTGCCTGTTTGTATGTGAACTTAATGTGTTCTACTGTGTTTGTATGTGAACGTAATGTTTTATATTGTGTTTGTATGTGAAAATGTGGTCTACTGTGTTTGTATGTGAACTTAATGTGTTTTATTGTGTTTGTGTGTGAACTTAATGTGTTCTATTGTGTTTGTATGTGAACTTAATGTGTTCTACTGTGTTTGTGTGTGAGCGTAATGTTTTATATTGTGTTTGTATGTGAACGTAATGTTTTATATTGTGTTTGTATGTGAAAATGTGGTCTACTGTGTTTGTATGTGAACTTAATGTGTTTTATTGTGCTTGTATGTGAATTTAATGTGTTCTACTGTGTTTGTGTGTGAAGTTAATGTCTTTTTAATATTAGTATGTGAACTTCTATTATGTTTTTATGTGAACTAAAAATCTTGTATTATGTTTGTATTATGTTTGTACTCAACAAGTTAACACTTTCCAACTGTAATAAATCATTAACTTTATATATCCATCATGAAAACTAACTCAACAAGTAAACAACTCTGTGATGTTTGTATGTGAACCTCTGTGATGTTTGTATGTGATCTTCTTTAATGTTGTATGTGAACTTAACATCTTCTGTATGCTAACTTCTATTATTTGTGTATGTGAACTTAAACTATTCTATTATGTTTGTATGTGAACTTCCATTATGTTTGTATGTGAACTTATGTTTGTATTTGAACTTCAATTATGTTTGTGTGTGACCTTGTTTATGTTAGTATGTGAATTTCTACTATGTTTTATGTGAACTTCTAATATGTTTGTATGTGAACTTCTAATATGTTTGTATGTGAACTTCTAATATGTTTGTATGTGAACTTCTATTATGTTTGTATGTGAACATCTTGTTAGTTTTCTTCATCATCTTCTTCTGCGCTCATTCTCAAACGCCTGAAGACTCTAGTATGTAGTCCGCAGAACAGAATGCGCTGTGTCAAGGTTTATAGCTTAGATGCGATATCTACGCAATTCAGCATGAAATATCAGAATGAAACTTGATCTTATGGGTCATTTTTACCCTCTACGTGGTAAGAAAGCCAATTTCACACTAGAACCCTCTTGGGCGCCTCTTACAACATGCCTGGCAGGTAACAATATCACTATTCTGTGCTCCTCTTATGGGTCCAAGCGAGACATGGTCAATTTCTGTTGTATATTATTGTGTACTTCTTTCTATCTTTATCCGATACGTTTTATCTTTATGTGAGACAATTTATCTTTATGTGAGACATTTTATCTTTACTTGATAAGTTTTATCTTAATGTGAGACGTATTATCTTTACTTGATAAGTTTTATCTTTATGTGAGACGTTTTATCTTTATGTGAGACGTATTATCTTTACTTGATAAGTTTTATCTTTATGTGAGACGTTTTATCTTTATGTGAGACGTATTATCTTTACTTGATAAGTTTTGTCTTAATGTGAGACGTTTTATCTTTATGTGAGACGTATTATCTTTACTTGATAAGTTGTATCTTAATGTGAGACGTTTTATTTTTATGTGAGACGTATTATCTTTATGTGAGACGTATTATCTTTATGTGAGACGTATTATCTTTACTTGATAAGTTTTATCTTAATGTGAGACGTTTTATCTTTATGTGAGACGTATTATCTTTACTTGATAAGTTTTGTCTTAATGTGAGACGTTTTATCTTTATGTGAGACGTATTATCTTTACTTGATAAGTTGTATCTTAATGTGAGACGTTTTATTTTTATGTGAGACGTATTATCTTTATGTGAGACGTATTATCTTTATGTGAGACGTATTATCTTTACCTGATAAGTTGTATCTTAATGTGAGACGTTTTATCTTTATGTGAGACGTTTTATCTTTACTTGATAAGTTTTATCTTAATGTGAGACGTTTTATCTTTATGTGAGTCGTATTATCTTTACTTGATAAGTTGTATCTTAATGTGAGACGTTTTATCTTTATGGGAGACGTTTTATCTTTATGGGAGACGTTTTATTTTTTATGTGAGACGTTTAAACGCAGAATCCTAGGAATATCGCTAAGAGACAGAATGAGGTAAGAGACAGAATGAGGTAAGAGACAGAGTGAGGTAAGAGACAGAGTGAGGTAAGAGAGAGTGAGGTGAGAGACAGAGTGAGGTGAGAGACAGAGTGAGGTGAGAGACAGAGTGAGGTGAGAGACAGACTGAGGTAAGAGACAGAGTGAGGTAAGAGTCAGAGTGAGGTAAGAGACAGAGTGAGGTAAGAGACAGAGTGAGGTAAGAGACAGAGTGAGGTAAGAGACAGAGTGAGGTAAGAGACAGAGTGAGGTAAGAGACAGAGTGAGGTAAGAGTCAGAGTGAGGTAAGAGACAGAGTGAAGTAAGAGACAGAGTGAGGTAAGAGACAGAGTGAGGTAAGAGACACAGTGAGGACACTAGACAAAGAACCGGTACCGCTCCAATCTTGGAATATATTACGAGACAACAGATCTACCACCAGACAGCATACCACAGCTACACAGCTACACAGCTACACAGCTACACAGCATACCACAGCTACACATATACACTGAAGATAGACCTAGAAGCCGACCACGAAAACGATGAACCACCGAAATAAAAGAGGCGACAATTTCCACAATATACTCAGCAAACACGCGGGCCGTCTCCGGAAAACTCTTTTACCCCTACGTCGAAAGACAACAAAGGGTTTCAGGGAATAGATAGATAGATAGATAGATAGATAGATAGATAGATAGATAGATAGATAGATAGATAGATAGATAGATAGATAGATAGATAGAAAGACAAATGGTCATATAGACACACGAATAGATAAATATATATTCAGATAAAAAGATAGTTATAGAAACGAAGACACAGACAGTCAGATAGACAGAGAGTTAGACGGACTAGTAGATATGCGGACGGTCAGATAGACAGACAGTTACACGGACTAGTAGACACGCAGAAGGTCAGATAGAAACAATATATAGTTCTTTGGTAAAAAAAAATATAAGCAGATTTTTAAGTTAGGCGATCAGTAGGACGAACGACGGACATCCATACAGACAGACATACAGACAGACACACAGGCAGACATACAGACAGACATACAGACAGACATACAGACAGACATACAGGCAGACATACAGACAGACATACAGACAGACATACAGGCAGACATACAGACAGACAGACATACAGGCAGACATACAGGCAGACATATAGACAGACATACAGGCAGACATATAGACAGACATACAGGCAGACATACAGACAGACATACAGGCAGACATACATACAGGCAGATAGTGAGTTAGACGAACATTCATACAGGCAGACATACAGACAGACAGTGGATTAGACAAACCTTCATACAGGCAGATATACAGACAGACAGTGAGTTAGACGAACATTCATACAGGCAGATATACAGACAGTGAATTAGACAAACCTTCATACAGGCAGATATACAGACAGACAGTGAATTAGACAAACCTTCATACAGGCAGATATACAGACAGACAGTGAGTTAGACGAACATTCATATATGAAGACAGACAATGAGTTAGACAAACATTCATATAGGCAGACAGACATATATTATTTTTGAAAATTACAGATGCATTATTCATACCATCTATTCTCCTACTTTTCGTTCACTGACAGTTCTTGTCTTGTTATAATATTTTCTGTTTTTTGACCCCATGTTTACTGAATGGTCTTGCCGTGTAATATTTTCTGTTATTTTATCCTTATATTCAATGACCCATACTTAAATTGGATAGACCTCCCTCACCCCACCATTGCCACCACTCTGAACACCCCATCCAAACAAACTCATTGGCTGGTAACAAAACCTCAACTGAAATGAATTCCTCAAATTGGCAGTTTGCCTTATTGAGTTCTCCAACCATGGTTGGCTGCTCACCATCTCACGGTATGCTCTGCACGCGTGTCAGTTAAGCAGTATTGTCACCAGAAGAGGCTCCACGTCTGTGTTCTAGGAACTGGTCGCACACTACCCAGATACTGGGTAATCTGTCTATCGGCTACTGTACGCACTGGATTTCTCAACTGTTAATCAGTTCTCATTATTTACCAAATTTGTTTAGACTAAAATATTTCAGAATAGAACCCCATTCTACGTAAATATTTACGTGTTTTACTAGTAAATATTTACGTGTTTTACTAGTAAATATTACAAGCGTTATTTCGTAAACGAGTTTTGATTAATTTACGCATAATGTGCGACAATTGTAAAAATTATTTGTAAAAAAATTGAGTTTATAAAAATAGGGAAAGATTTTGTAGAAAAGTAATATTATTTAGAAATAAATGATTCAGGAAATTCATTGAATGATTGTGTGTGCCGTGTGTCGAGGTTGAAAGATACCAGACTGTGTTTATAGGCGTCATATAGTCAAATCTACACGTGCATCTACTGTATCACCTGTGACATTCAAGCCAGGTAAATGGGTTTGTGTGTGTGTGCGCGCAGAAATATATTTATTTTAAGGTATTGGAAAAATTATACTGTTATTTGTAGGTCTGTTCGTTTGTTCGATCGTCTCTTTATTCCAGTGTATCTATTTGAATCTATCTACACAAACCCATCTACACAAACCCATCTACAGAAACCCATCTACACAAACACATCTACACAAACACATCTACACAAACCCATCTACACAAACACATCTACACAACCGTCTATGTCTCAGATTCAGAACACTAATATGATCTCAGTGTCTCTGTCTGTAATCTCATCCTAATCTGTATGTCTATCACATCTGATCCCAGTCTATCAAATCCGATTCCAGTATGTCTATGAAATCTAATCCAAGTCTGTCTATCACATCTGAGATCATGTTTGTCTATTTATTATGATCCTACTATGTCTGTCTATCAAATATGATCACAGTATGTCTGTCTATCAAATATGATCACAGTATGTCTGTCTGTCTAATCTAATCCTTCTCATTCTATCTATCTAATCTGATCCCAGACTGTCTGTATAACTTACCTGATACCAGTCTGTTTGTCTATCTTATTTGATCATAGTCTATCTGTCTATCTAATCAGACCACATTCTATCTAATCTGACTCCAGTCTGTCTATCTAATCTGACTCCAGTCTGTCTATCTAATCTGACTCCTGTCTGTCTATCTAATCTGACTCCAATCTGAATATCTAATCTGACTCCAGTCTGTCTATCTAATCTGACTCCAATATGTATATCTAATCTGACTCCAATCTGTCTATCTAATCTGACTCCAGTCTGTCTATCTAATCTGAATCCAATCTGTTTATATAATCTTACTCCAGTCTGTCTATCTAATCTGACTCCAATCTGATTATCTAATCTGACTCCGATCTGTCTATCTAATCTGACTCCAGTCTGTCTACCAAGTCATTGACTGTTAGTGTAGACAACAACTAACTGGATGCACGGACACCTATACAAACAAAAAGGATTTGCATGGGCGTCACAATAAATGGCGTCAACAGCAATCATAGCCGATATTTTTCGTATATTTTTTAACCAATTCTATCTCCGTGCTGCCCCACAGACTTCTAGACAACATGGACAAAACGATGACGTTCACACGAAGAGGGGGATGTTACTAAAATTAGACGTGATTTCACCTTAATATCTGCAAAGTCATTCCCCAGAATAATATTGCGCGCGGATACCACACAGCGTCACTCATCTTGGCTAAGGCGGTGTATCATTTGTCTCTTTGTACATGCTTTGTATTTTCAGTCAATGAAATGCGTGGAAAAAGTTGTAATACCTGGATAAATACCTTGCATGAAATCAGCGCACAAACGTATTCTAGTTAAGACATCTTATGTTCTAGATATACAATCAATAATTCACTCAATCAATCAATTAATCAATCAGTCAGTCAGTCGGTCAATCAGTCAGTCAGTCAGTCTGTCTGTCTGTCTGTCTGTCTGTCTGTCTGTCTGTATATAAGATATACTTGCCAGCACATGGACAGTGCCCTTTGACCAAATGTTCCTGCAGCGTTGCAACTTTAATATCAGAAGTACATTAATATTCTTGTAGCACTGACATCATTAATGTATAGCAATGTCCCTGTAGCACTGACATCATTAATGTATATCAATGTCCGTGTAGCACTGACATCATTAATGTATATCAATGTCCGTGTAGCACTGACATCATTAATGTATAGCAATGGTTTGCTGCAGAGGTGGTCACTATCATCAAGAGCTGTCTCAGTAATAAACGTTACTTAAACCGATTTTCAATAGTCTCTAACTCTTGACTCGGTGATACACTCTAAAAGACTACATCCATATGCTAATGTTCCCCCCTCGCCCTACTTGTATCCCTGCCTACCTCTTGTTCACCTCCTCTTAAACCTCTTTCAAGTAAGGCCTTCATCAAGGTGTTAACATCTTGTAACATGTTCCAAATATTTTATTAATTTGATTTAATATTTCCTTTATTATTTCTTTGTTCTTACGTCTTGGCAAATTCTGACAAATTGTAATTTGATTCTCGCTTGATCTTTCACTCCCACTTATATCTTTGCCTCTTGCTTGATGTTTCACTCCCACTTATATCTTTGCCTCTTGCTTAATCTTTCACTCCCACTTATATCTTTGCCTCTTGCTTGATGTTTCACTCCCACTTATATCTTTGCCTCTTGCTTGATCTTTCACTCCCACTTATATCTTTGCCTCTTGCTTGATGTTTCACTCCCACTTATATCTTTGCCTCTTGCTTGATCTTTCACTCCCACTTATATCTTTGCCTCTTGCTTGATGTTTCACTCCCACTTATATCTTTGCCTCTTGCTTGATCTTTCACTCCCACTTATATCTTTGCCTCTTGCTTGATGTTTCACTCCCACTTATATCTTTGCCTCTTGCTTGATCTTTCACTCCCACTTATATCTTTGCCTCTTGCTTGATGTTTCACTCCCACTTATATCTTTGCCTCTTGCTTGATGTTTCACTCCCACTTATATCTTTGCCTCTTGCTTGATCTTTCACTCCCACTTATATCTTTGCCTCTTGCTTGATGTTTCACTCCCACTTATATCTTTGCCTCTTGCTTGATGTTTCACTCCCACTTATATCTTTGCCTCTTGCTTGATGTTTCACTCCCACTTATATCTTTGCCTCTAGCTTGATTTCCTCTAACGTTCTCTCCCGATAACACTTTAAATAAGCTATCGTGACCTATTATATGTCCAAAATATTACATTTTTTGTGTTGTTATCTCTATTCCTTAGTCGTTTCTGTATCTTTCTTTAAAGTTATATCTACTCTTCTATATGTGACATCCGTTTTCTAATTTGTGGTTCGGGTTCACATGTCAGACATCTTTTAAATTATGTCTTCTAAATTCTTTTTTTTCTAAATTCTTTCTTCTAAATTATGTCTTCTAAATTATTTCTTCTAAATTATGTCTTCTAAATTCTTTCTTCTAAATTATGTCTTCTAAATTCTTCTAAATTCTTTTTTCTCTAAATTCTTTTTTCTAAATTCTTTTTTCTAAATTCTTTCTTCTAAATTCTTTCTTCTAAATTCTTTCTTCTAAATTCTTTCTTCTAAATTATGTCTTCTAAATACTTCTTTCCTCTAAATTCTTTTTTCTAAATTCTTTCTTCTAAATTATGACTTCTAAATTCTTTCTTCTAAATTCTTTCTTCTAAATTATGTCTTCTAAATTCTTTTTTCTCTAAATTCTTTCTTCTAAATTATGTCTTCTAAATTATGTCTTCTAAATTTTTTTTGTCTAAATTCTTTTTTCTAAATTCTTTCTTCTAAATTCTTTCTTCTAAATTATGTCTTCTAAATTATGTATTATTATCGAGATTTCAACTTCATAAAAACATTTATGATTTTGGTAGCAAATCATATTCAGGACACAGAGATCAATCGAACATCGTTTTGGCTGTAATAGCTTTCTAGCCAATATAAATATGTTCAGTACGTTGCCATTGCTTTCTCAACGGTCTAGACACGACATTGCTTGCCTTGTTTGAACCCACTGCACCGCTCCGCTACATATTTGAGAATATACAGTAAAATGTAAAGTATATCCGAGTCTCTCGTCAGTTATACAGTCATGTGAACTCATTGTTGACCATCCTTTAAAGGTGACACATTTTGAAGTTTCCTGTATTTTCATTGGTTACTTTGCATATACTTCATGTCGACATCCAATGAAAAGCACGGGAAAAGTCACATAACCTCACTTTAGAAGGATGGTTATCGATGAGTCGACATGACCGCATTGTCGAGGGACTCAGAATATCCATGCTAGAATCCACGTTTGTTAACCACGTGTGTGTATCCATACATGTATCCATGCTAGAATATACGTCTCATAAATACGTGTGTATCCATGCATGTATCCATGCTAGAATCCACGTTTGTTAACCACGTGTATGTATCCATGCATGTATCCATGCTAGAATCCACGTCTGTTAACAAAGTGTGTGTATCCATGCAAATATCCATGCTAGAATCCACGTCTGTTAACCACGTGTGTGGATCCATGCATGTATCCATGCCGATAATGTTATACTTCTCATTGGTTCTTATTCTATTACCGGTTATCCACATTTAGTTATGTGTATGAGTCATTAGGTTATCCACATTTAGTTATGTGGATGAGTCATTAGGTTATCCACATTTAGTTATGTGGATGCGTAGCCTGGCGGCGCCAAACATGGCTGGGATATCTTTTGTTCACAACAGTGGTAGAGCTAACAGATTTGTATCCAATATATCCACAATTGATGAATTGAAAGTGGATGAAGGGTATGACGCCTGACACTGCTTGGCGAGAGTACGATTGTTGCATATACCACTATAGAATATATACCTAATGTTCAATTATAAGAAGCTGTTATTAGGACTTGTCAGTAAACAGGTTTGGACAAAGTCGAGCATATATTTAGACAATCACGGATAATATCTCGTAACCAGCAACTGACTGGGACACTGAGCTTATACACTTTTAGATGGCTCACGGAACAGCAAGCAGAGCATATATGGGAATGTCCCCAGTGCTGTGACGCTTCTTCCTAATCAAGAATCAAGAATAACATCTCGTCGAAAAGTTCCTGAGATCTTCAGGAAGGACTCAACACCGATGGATGTACCCGGAGTGCAACAACGACGGAACGTAAATAATAACAACATAACGAACACATTAAGTAATGTTGATATTGCGACCCCCACAGACTCAGGTGTTGAAATAACAAAACGATAGTTTAGACTGACTTTTACAAACACCATGTTTGGCATAACAACGCTGAGCCTGGACAAAAGTGTGACAAAAATTGATTGAGTAGAAGAAATACTTATGTTTGAAGGAAAAGTCTGATAATTCCAAAAGGAATCAAAGACATCAATACAGAAGGAAAAAATAAAACGTATAAAAGGCACATTTAGGCTCACAGTCCGCCTGGGTTTAATCCAGATTTCATCCATAGCATTTCCTGTCCCCAAGCCAGGGCTAGCTGTTGTCATTTCCAATTGTATTTCCGGCAAGGCGGATGAATATTTCAGATCGCATATAAATACGTAAAACGTCTTAGAAAGTAATCCCGGTAGGTGAGATGATGAAAGACGTTATTTAGTGAAGTGCCAGCGCCCTGGGGCCGACGTCTTTGTAAGGTTTCTGCTAATTTGTTCAGCTGTATGATAACACGGGCGCACTTCAAAAACAAAAAACAAATTGTTTCAGAATCAACAATCATGAGTAGTCGTTAAAGGGTCAGGTATATCCGTGTTTTACCAGGATGTTAGCGGTGAATAACAAACAGTAACACTGCTATATGTCTTGTAGAACACAGGCAGTAACTTACATCTGCACTGAGATACGTCAAAATCAATCCCAATTTCAAGCTCCAGTCTGAAGTCCATGAGGCTCCAGTCTGAAGTCCAGGAGGCTCCAGTCTGAAAGTCCAGGAGGCTCCAGTCTGAAAGTCCAGGAGGCTCCAGTCTGACGTCCAGGAGGCTCCAGTCTGAAAGTCCAGGAGGCTCCAGTCTGACGTTGAAAACAAGTCTCAAACGTCTGTGGAGGGAGCACGGGTGACACGTTTTTACTACCTCGGACGTGTATCCTCACCATTATCATCACCACCATTATCATCGCCATCACCACCATTATCATCATCATAACGTTAGTACAGGGGAATATATATAAGTGTATACAGGTTGATGACGTCTTGGTTTGTGAAATACACAGTCAAGTTCTAGAAAACGACTAAGTAATTACTTCGCAGATGAGATTTAGTGACACGGACACCATGGATGTGGATCCCCCTTCAAAAAATGGGGGGGGGGGGGGAGGGTTATTGTATTTACGTTCATTTAAAATGTAAATTTTGCGTATTTCAGTCTCTTGTTCAGAGAGTGTTTGTGTAAACAGAGTTTTGCAGGCTACAAGCTTATTTTCTATCACCTCTATGTCAGGTGTTTAGTAAGCGACTGTCTATTGGTTACTTCTATGTCAGGTGTTTAGTAAGCGACTGTCTATTGGTTACTTCTGTGTCAGGTGTTTAGTAAGCGACTGTCTATTGGTTACTTCTGTGTCAGGTGTTTAGTAAGCGACTGTCTATTGGTTACTTCTGTGTCAGGTGTTTAGTAAGCGACTGTCTATTGGTTACTTCTGTGTCAGGTGTTTAGTAAGCGACTGTCTATTGGTTACTTCTATGTCAGGTGTTTAGTAAGCGACTGTCTATTGGTTACTTCTATGTCAGGTGTTTAGTAAGCGACTGTCTATTGGTTACTTCTATGTCAGGTGTTTAGTATTTGATGGGGTTGTCCATTGGCCACTTTGTGTATGTTTTGTGTCGTCAGCCAATGGGAAATACGGAAACATGCAGCAAACAAGAATGTCTTAGAGAAGGTTTTTATGTGCACGCATAACCCTACAACTGTGTCTGCGTGTAAGCATTGCCACGTGAGTGTTTACGTGTAAGCATTGCCTTGTGTCTTCGTGTAAAAATTGCCTTGTGAGTGTCTACGTGTATCAATTGCCGTGCGAGTGTCTGCGTGTAACATTTGCCATGCGAGTGTCTGCGTGTAAGCATTGGCATGTGAGTGTCTGCGTGTAAGCATTGGCATGTGAGTGTCTGCGTGTAACATTTGCCTTGCGAATGTCTGCGTGTAACATTTGCCATGCGAGTGTCTGCGTGTAACATTTGCCTTGTGAGTGTCTGCGTGTAACATTTGCCTTGCGAGTGTCTGCGTGTAACAATTGCCTTGTGAGTGTCTGCGTGTAACAATTGTCTTGTGAGTGTCTGCGTGTAACAATTGCCTTGTGAGTGTCTGCGTGTAAGCATTGGCATGTGAGTGTCTACGTCTAAATCAGAAGCTATATGACTTTGGATCAGGGTTGCCAGATGGTCGGAGCGGATGTGGCCAAATTAGGTGAAAAATTGACAACATTTGAAATTTTATAAATTTTCCCACATAATGACCAATATTGCAATCCAGCTTTGGAAGGTCTAAACGTAACTAAAATACAATCTTTAATATTTGTTTCTTAGAACAAATAACGTTCTATATCCATGGTGTCAAGTGCCTGAAGACATATCTCTACAACCCGATCTCTCTTTTGTTATGTCTTTCTCCCTGTTTCTCTACCACTGGAGTTTATGTTTAGAGATTAATTTGCGAGTAAACAAATAAAGTTTATGTCTTGGTAAGATTGGATGTGGACTGGCAGCTTGATTTATAGCTGCGTGTCAGAGTGATTTGATAAATTTGGTAAATAGCACGTAGTTAACTCACAGGTTCTCAGTCCATGTGTCGCGACCCCCGAAATAGTTCGCCAATAGTGTTCTTTCGGTCGCTATCTGGTGCCATATATATCGATCATGTACTATTGTCACCAATCTTTGATTTGAAGTTTACTCCCCCACTAAATCCCCAAACACACATGGACCAAGAAGTGACTCCCCAACAACACACGGCATTTGTAGCTCAGATGACACCTACTCGCTTCGCAACTTGATTCAACACGTTTTCCATCTTCGACCACATGGCATCCTTAAAAAAATACGATTTTAGCAAAGACTTCAGTTCATATTCAAAAGCTTCTATGTCCGGACTTCCAGCGTGTATATTTCCAAGCTACTATGAATTTGGACTGGTCGAAGGACAGTGTTCGAACACATAAACAGGGGGTAACACTGACACACTGAACACATAAACAGGCGGTAACACTGACACACTGAACTCATAAACAGGCAGTAACACTGACACACTGAACACATAAACAGGCAGTAACACTGACACACTGAACTCATAAACAGGCAGTAACACTGACACACTGAACACATAAACAGGCAGTAACACTGACACACTGAACACATAAACAGGCAGTAACACTGACACACTGAACACATAAACAGGCGGTAACAACGACACACTGAACTTATAAACAGGCAGTAACACTGATACACTGAACACATAAACAGGCAGTAACACTGACACACTGAACTCATAAACAGGCGGTAATACTGAGTTCTACTCATACTAACTCCTGATTCATAATAATCACCATAATTGGAGATTACCTCCAAGTCATCGCACGTGGAAAGGATAGTTTGGCTGTTGTGAATTTCTAGGAAATATTTACGTTTAGTATGTTGTTATTTCAGCCCAAAATTGATGTCTATGAGATGTGTATATATAGAAATATAGGGAGAACTTCATGGAAAATATAAGAAAACCAACACAGATGTACTTGCAACACTTTGTATACGGAAATAATGATTAAATAAAGGAAATACAGATCACGTAATTAGAATAGTTTCGGCATATTAATAGACACGACACCTTGTTGAAGACCTTACGTGAGGGTCAAGTTGAGGGGAGCAAGAGTTAATCAGACATACACGTTGGAGAGAAACATCACGAGATGAACAGGTTACATTTTAGCAGAGTGCACCACCAAAATGCGCACGACACTGTGCTATAAATGCCCGACCTGGAGCCTGACAGAGAAACTAGAACACAAACTGGCTGTATGCGAAATGAAGTTCCTAAGACAACAATAGGGGTAACAAAAAGAGATGGAATAAACAATGAGACTAAGAAATCTGATGAAAACAATATCGTGCAAAGAATATAAAGACACACACACAAAAACATCAAATGGTTCTGCCATATTCATACAACTAGTCTGTTATCATCATCTCGTGCCGTCTCCGCAACGAAAAAGATAGATTAATAAGAATGAAAAACTAACAAAAAGAAAGAATAACAGAAAAGAAAGATTAACACTAAGATTAACAAGAATAAAAGGTTAACAAAACGATTAACATGAACAAAGATTACCAAAAAAATTATCAAATAAAAAATGAAGACACCAAACAACAATATGTTTCTACAACAATATGTTTCTACAACAATATGTTTCTACAACAATGTTTCTACAACAATATGTTTCTACAACAATATGTTTCTACAACAATGTTTCTACAACAATGTTTCTACAACAATGTTTCTACAACAATATGTTTCTACAACAATATGTTTCTACAACAATGTTTCCACAACAATGTTTCTACAACAATGTTTCTACAACAATATGTTTCTACAACAATGTTTCTACAACAATATGTTTCTACAACAATGTTTCTACAACAATATGTTTCTACAACAATGTTTCTACAACAATATGTTTCTACAACAATATGTTTCTACAACAATGTTTCCACAACAATGTTTCTACAACAATGTTTCTACAACAATATGTTTCTACAACAATATGTTTCTACAACAATGTTTCTACAACAATATGTTTCTACAACAATATGTTTCTACAACAATATGTTTCTACAACAATATGTTTCTACAACAATATGTTTCTACAACAATATGTTTCTACAACAATATGTTTCTACAACAATATGTTTCTACAACAATGTTTCTACAACAATTTGTTTCTACAACAATATGTTTCTACAACAATATGTTTCTACAACAATGTTTCTACAACAATGTTTCTACAACAGTGTTTCTACAACAATGTTTCTACAACAATATGTTTCTACAACAATTTTTCTACAACAATATGTTACTACAACAATATGTTTCTACAACAATATGTTTCTACAACAATATGTTTCTACAACAATGTTTCTACAACAATGTTTCTACAACAATATGTTTCTACAACAATGTTTCTACAACAATATGTTTCTACAACAATGTTTCTACAACAATGTTTCTACAACAATATGTTTCTACAACAATGTTTCTACAACAATATGTTTCTACAACAATATGTTTCTACAACAATATGTTTCTACAACAATATATTTCTACAACAATATGTTTCTACAACAATATGTTTCAACAACAATGTTTCTACAACAATATGTTTCTACAACAATATGTTTCTACAACAATATGTTTCTACAACAATATGTTTCTACAACAATATGTTTCTACAACAATATGTTTCTACAACAATATGTTTCTACAACAATATGTTTCTACAACAATATGTTTCTGTAACAATATGTTTATACAACAATGTTTCTACAACAATATGTTTCTACAACAATATGTTTCTACAACAATGTTTCTACAACAATATGTTTCTACAACAATATGTTTCTACAACAATATGTTTCTACAACAATATGTTTCTACAACAATGTTTCTACAACAATATGTTTCTACAACAATATGTTTCTACAACAATATGTTTCTACAACAATATGTTTCTACAACAATATGTTTCTACAACAATATGTTTCTACAACAATATGTTTCTACAACAATATGTTTCTACAACAATGTTTCTACAACAATGTTTCTACAATAATATGTTTCTACAACAATGTTTCTACAACAATATGTTTCTACAACAATATGTTTCTACAACAATATGTTTCTACAACAATATGTTTCTACAACAATGTTTCTACAACAATATGTTTCTACAACAATATGTTTCTACAACAATGTTTCTACAACAATGTTTCTACAACAATGTTTCTACAACAATATGTTTCTACAACAATATGTTTCTACAACAATGTTTCTGCAACAATATGTTTCTACAACAATGTTTCTACAACAATATGTTTCTACAACAATATGTTTCTACAACAATATGTTTCTACAACAATATGTTTCTACAACAATGTTTCTACAACAATGTTTCTACAACAATATGTTTCTACAACAATGTTTCTACAACAATATGTTTCTACAACAATATGTTTCTACAACAATGTTTCTGCAACAATATGTTTCTACAACAATGTTTCTACAACAATATGTTTCTACAACAATATGTTTCTACAACAATATGTTTCTACAACAATATGTTTCTACAACAATATGTTTCTACAACAATATGTTTCTACAACAATGTTTCTACAACAATGTTTCTACAACAATATGCTTCTACAACAATGTTTCTACAACAATATGTTTCTACAACAATATGTTTCTACAACAATATGTTTCTACAACAATATGTTTCTACAACAATATGTTTCTACAACAATGTTTCTACAAGAGAGAGAGAGAGAGAGAGAGAGAGAGAGAGAGAGAGAGAGAGAGAGAGAGAGAGAGAGAGAGAGAGAGAGAGAGAGAGAGAGAGAGAGAGAGAGAGAGAGAGAGAGAGAGAGAGAGAGAGAGAGAGAGAGAGAGAGAGAGAGAGAGAGAGAGAGAGAGAGAGAGAGAGAGAGAGAGAGAGAGAGAGAGAGAGAGAGAGAGAGAGAGAGAGAGAGAATTTTTTTTTTTGTTAAATTATTAAAAAAATTAAGATTCTTTTTTTTTTTTTTCCCCCCCAAACACAGGTGAAGGTCGCCAAGGATTTAAACATTCAATTACCATCAGCCATGATGTGATACCCATGTGTGATGTTGTGTTTGTGGATACAAGTCAGTTTCTCCTCTGTGTGCGTGCGTTTGTCTGATCATAAGTGAACACACCTGAGATGCATGTCATAACCAGAATGTACATTTTCTTCAGGGATGACAGGAGTGTGAGAAAGGAAAGAGGGGGGAGAGGGGAAGTTGTTTTTGTTATATTTCAAATTATTTTTTATTCTGAGAATGTCCCCGTCCCCTCCCTTGTTGGGGGATGTGCTAATAGATACAGGGGTTATATGGGAACACATAGTGAAGATGTGGTTGAGTGGCCTGGTTCACAGATAGTGAAGTTGTAGGGTTGTCTTTGTTCAGATAATTAAAATTAGATGGTTGTATATCCTGATTCACAGATAGTTAACACGTAGATTGCCATGTGTTCACAGATACTTTGATTTGATTTGATACATTCTGGGATGTGTAGCTGTAGAAATGATACGCTTACTTCATTGTTCCGGCAGTTTTATCTGACCTCCGATGTTAGACCTGGAAAGCATTTCCAGATTTATTATTATTTTCAACCTCAGCATCATTGGCAGTTGTTGTTTGGCCGTAGCCATAATGATGATGTTGGTGGACGTACGTGTTGTGGTTGTATGTAGAATGGTTGTGTGTTGATATGCTGCGTCTACTTCCAATATATTCTGTGAGTCTCTTCACAAACATAATAAAGATGCAGTTTGTTCTCAACACTGGTGTTGTGTTGTGTTTAAGGTAGTCAGATGTTGAGCGGGGTTCAGATTGCTAGTTGATGAGGTTCATTGGTGGTTGATAGGAGTTGAGATGAGGTGGATTGATAATGAGGGTTTGTGGCTAAGAGGAAATGAGGTTGTGAGGTCAGCTCCTTGAAATGGAGATGGGGCGTAGTCCAGCCAAATGAGGCTGGTTGGGTCATCCCTTACATTGAGCAGGACCACATTCTTGTCCAAGTGGGTGCTGAAGTCAGAGATACCAGGCCAGGAGGCGCCACAGCAACCATGTAACCAGTTAACATCTTTGCAAGAGAAAATGTTCATGCTTCTTAACCGTAAAATTCCCCCAGGCAGGAGGACCCAGTCTCGGATTTTGAACCTCAACAAAATGTGCCCTCCAACTACTGGAGACTTCTCTAGTGTACCTTGTGGAGGCAGAAGAGGAAAGTAACTGGCCAACCAGACTGTTTGTTAGATTGCCACTGTAAAATTCTGCATGTTTTCCATTAGGGAGGGATTTTGTAGATGTTTGACAAGATGACAACCCTTCTAAACATCATGCACTGGAATACAGAGACAACCCTTCTAAACATCAAGCATGGGAATACAGAGGGACTTAACAAAAAACAAAACAGGAAAATACCTCATACCAGAGTTTTAGTGTTAGCTGCATACTGGAACCCCAATTCGCCAAGGTGAAGAATCTAAATTTTGTGAAGTCGCCAAGGATTTAAACATTCAATTACCATCAGCCATGATGTGATACCCAGAAACATGTTGTGTTTGTGAATGCAAGTCAGTTTCTCCTCTGTGTGTGCGTGTCTGATCATAAGTGAACGCCTGAGACGTGTGTCTCATAACCGGAATGTACATTTTCTTCAGGGATGACAGGAGTGTGAGAATGGAAAGGAAAGAGGGGGGAGAGGGGAAGTTGTTTTTGTTATATTTCAAATTATTTTTTATTCTGAGAATGTCCCCCTCCCCTCCCTTGTTGGAGGATGTGCTGATAGATACGGGGGTTATATATGTCCTTGTTGGGGGATGTGCTGATAGATACGGGGGTTATATATGTCCTTGTTGGGGGATGTGCTGATAGATACGGGGGTTATATATGTCCTTGTTGGGGGATGTGCTGATAGATACAGGGGTTATATATGTCCTTGTTGGGGGATGTGCTGATAGATACGGGGGTTATATATGTCCTTGTTGGGGGATGTGCTGATAGATACGGGGGTTATATATGTCCTTGTTGGGGATGTGCTGATAGATGCATGGATTATATGTGTCCTTGTTGGGGATGTGCTGATAGATGCATGGATTATGTGTCCTTGTTGGGGATGTGCTGATAGATGCATGGATTATGTGTCCTTGTTGGGGATGTGCTGATAGATGCATGGATTATGTGTCCTTGTTGGGGATGTGCTGATAGATGCATGGATTATGTGTCCTTGTTGGGGATGTGCTGATAGATACGGGGGTTATATATGTCCTTGTTGGGGATGTGCTGATAGATGCAGGGATTATATGTGTCCTTGTTGGGGATGTGCTGATAGATACGGGGGTTATATATGTCCTTGTTGGGGATGTGCTGATAGATGCAGGGATTATATGTGTCCTTGTTGGGGATGTGCTGATAGATACGGGGGTTATATATGGCCTTGTTGGGGATGTGCTGATAGATGCAGGGATTATATGTGTCCTTGTTGGGGATGTGCTGATAGATGCATGGATTATGTGTCCTTGTTGGGGATGTGCTGATAGATGCAGGGATTATATGTGTCCTTGTTGGGGATGTGCTGATAGATGCAGGGATTATATGTGTCCTTGTTGGGGATGTGCTGATAGATGCATGGATTATGTGTCCTTGTTGGGGATGTGCTGATAGATGCATGGATTATGTGTCCTTGTTGGGGATGTGCTGATAGATGCATGGATTATGTGTCCTTGTTGGGGATGTGCTGATAGATGCATGGATTATGTGTCCTTGTTGGGGATGTGCTGATAGATGCATGGATTATGTGTCCTTGTTGGGGATGTGCTGATAGATGCATGGATTATGTGTCCTTGTTGGGGATGTGCTGATAGATGCATGGATTATGTGTCCTTGTTGGGGATGTGCTGATAGATGCAGGGATTATATGTGTCCTTGTTGGGGATGTGCTGATAGATGCAGGGATTATATGTGTCCTTGTTGGGGATGTGCTGATAGATGCATGGATTATGTGTCCTTGTTGGGGATGTGCTGATAGATGCATGGATTATGTGTCCTTGTTGGGGATGTGCTGATAGATGCATGGATTATGTGTCCTTGTTGGGGATGTGCTGATAGATGCATGGATTATGTGTCCTTGTTGGGGATGTGCTGATAGATGCATGGATTATGTGTCCTTGTTGGGGATGTGCTGATAGATGCATGGATTATGTGTCCTTGTTGGGGATGTGCTGATAGATACGCGGGTTATACATGAAGACAGTTCACACATAGTGAAGATATGGTAGAGTGGCTTTGTTCACAGATAGTGAAGGTGTCGTTGAGTGGCCTGGTTCACAGATAGTTAATATGTGGATAGCTTTATATCCTGGTTCACATATTGTTAACATGTAGGGTTGTCTCTGTTCAGATAATTAAATTTTGAATGACTTGTGTCCTAGTTCACAGATAATTAAAATTAGATGGCCATATATCCTGATTCACAGATAGTTAACATGTAGATGGCCATGTGTTCACAGATAGTTAACATGTAGATGGCCATGTGTTCACAGATAGTTAACATGTAGATGGCCATGTGTTCACAGATAGTTAACATGTAGATGGCCATGTGTTCACAGATAGTTAACATGTAGATGGCCATGTGTTCACAGATAGTTAACATGTAGATGGCCATGTGTTCACAGATAGTTAACATGTAGATGACCTTGTGTTCACAGATACTGTGATATGATCTGATAAATTCTTGGAATTGTAGCTGTAGAAATGTCAGAATGATACACTTCATTGTTCTGGTAGAAATGTCAATGATACACTTCATTGTTCTGGTAGAAATGTCAATGATACACTTCATTGTCCTGGTAGAAATGTCAATGATACACTTCATTGTCCTGGTAGAAATGTCAATGATACACTTCATTGTCCTGGTAGAAATGTCAGAATGATACACTTCATTGTTCTGGTAGAAATGTCAATGATACACTTGATTGTCCTGGTAGACATGTCAGAATGATACACTTCCTTTTTCTGGTAGAAATGTCAATGATACACTTCATTGTTCTGATAGAAATGTTAGAATGATACACTTCATTGTTCTGATATAAATGTTAGAATGATACACTTCATTGTTCTGGTAGTTTTATCTGACTTGTAAAGCATTTCCAGATTTATAATTTTCAACCTCAGCATCATTGGCAGTTGTTGTTTAGCCGTAGCCATAATGATGATGTTGGTGGTGGACGTACGTGTTGTGGTTGTATGTAGAATGGTTGTGTGTTGATATGCTGCGTCTACTTCCAATATATTCTGTGAGTCTCTTCACAAACATAATAAAGATGCAGTTTGTTCTCAACACTGGTAGAGTTGTGTTGTGTTTCTCAACACTGGTAGAGTTGTGTTGTGTTTCTCAACACTGGTAGAGTTGTGTTGTGTTTAAGGTAGTCAGATGTTGAGCGGGGTTCAGATTGCTCGTTGATGAGGTGGATTGATGATGAGGGTTGGTGGTTGAGATGAGGTGGATTGATGATGAGGGTTGGTGGTTGAGAGGAGTTGAGATGAGGTGGATTGATGGTGAGGATTGGTGGTTGAGAGGAGTTGAGATGAGGTGGATTGATGATGAGGATTTGTGGCTAAGAGGAATTGAGGTTGTGATGAGGTGGATTGATGATGAGGGTTGGTGGTTGAGATGAGGTGGATTGATGATGAGTGTTGGTGGTTGAGAGGAGTTGAGATGAGGTGGATTGATGGTGAGGGTTGGTAGTTGAGAGGAGTTGAGATGAGGTGGATTGATGATGAGGATTTATGGCTAAGAGGAATTGAGGTTGTGAGGTCAGCTCCTTGAAGTGAAGATGGGGCTTAGTCCAGCCAAATGAGGCTGGAAACTAAGACTGGTTGGGTCATCCCTTACGTTGAGCAGGACCAAATTCTTGTCCAAGTGGGTGCTGAAGTCAGAGATACCAGGCCAAGAGGTGTCACAGCAACCATCTAACCAGTTTAGTCAACATCTCTGCAGGAGAGAATGTTCATGCTGCTTAACCGTGAAATTCCCCCGGGCAGGAGGACCCAGTCTCAGATTTTGAACCTCAACAGACTTTGCCCTCCAGCTACTGGAGGTCCCTCTAGTGTACCCTGTGGAGGCAGAAGAGGAAAGTAACTGTCCAACCAGACTGTCTGTCAGATTGCCACTGTAAAATTCTGCATGTTTTCCATTAGGGAGGGATTTTGTAGCTTTTTGACAAGATGACAACCCTTCTAAACATCATGCACTGGAATACAGAGACAACCCTTGTAAACATCATGCACTGGAATACAGAGACAACCCTTGTAAACATCAAGCATGGGGATACAGAGACAACCCTTCTAAACATCAAGCATGGGGATACAGAGACAACCCTTCTAAACATCAAGCATGGGGATACAGAGACAACCCTTCTAAACATCAAGCATGGGGATACAGAGACAACCCTTGTAAACATCAAGCATGGGAATACAGAGACAACCCTTGTAAACACCACGCATGGGGATACAGAGACAACCCTTCTAAACATCATGCACTGGAATACAGAGACAACCCTTCTAAACATCAAGCATGGGAATACAGAGGGACTTAACAAAAAACAAAACAAGAAAATACCTCGTACCAGAGTTTTAGTGTTAGCTGCATACTGGAACCCCAATTTATTGAAAAAACAACCTTCAAGATATTAGGGTACAATTGTTTTATAGGATGCACACCAGAGTGCACAGGCCGGTGCTCCGTAGTTGGTCGAGCATCATGGTCAGCGAACCATAGCTCGCCAAGACCCTCAGTACATTTCCACGCAGTGGGCCTGCTGTAACCTGGCCAAGTACTAGGGATCGAAGATACAGGAATGCCAACCTGGCCCAAAAAATTCTGGTTGAAGACGGATGTGTCAGGTCGAAAGGCGCAGATAACGCATCTTGCTGTAAAACATGACAACGCAGATCACCCTCATACATCCTTCTCAGGACGGTAAGCGGAATGCTTTCAGAGGGTCCACCGCAAGGCGTACGACAAAGAAGAAGATTGTTTTATAGTTGACAGGAAAGATCAGAGTAAAGGTGGCATACTAACACTAGCTAAATATAACATAACAATATCACAGAAAGGTGGCATACTAACATTCGTTAAGTATAACATAACAATATCACAGAAAGGTGGCATACTAACATTCGTTAAGTATAACATAACAATATCACAGAAAGGTGGCATACGTTAAGTATAACATAACAATATCACAGAAAGGTGGCATACGTTAAGTATAACATAACAATATCACAGAAAGGTGGCATACGTTAAGTATAACATAACAATATCACAGAAAGGTGGCATACTAACATTCATTAAGTATAATATAGAAATGGCACAGAAAACAAAAGACAAAATTGTTCAAATATTGTGTGTGTGTGTGTAACAATATTCAAGTTTGTAAATTACATCCATACTCTGCAATTGAAATGTCCATACCCCTCTCTCTCTCTCTCTTTCTCTCTCCGTAAACGTATTTGGCTTGTGATTTTCTTCTTCTTCTTTCGTTCACTTGAAACATGTCTATATCTGTAATTCTGTCTCCTTAATAAAACTCACTGTCTTTTGTAGTTCATACAGTGTCCCATAGAGTTTTGATTCCAGTGTTGTTTCCTCTGGCCAATATGTCTGCCTCAGCGTTTCATGCTCAGAACACTCTTGAAGTATATGTTTGGCACTCTGTGCTGCCTGTCCACATGTACACATGGCCGTGTTGCCAATCTTGAACTTTGTATACATGTGACTGCGGAGTCGGTTGTGTCCTGTTCTGAGACGTAGAATTATAACTTGTTCTGATCTGTTCATAATGTGATAGTCATCTTGTGTTGGTGTTTGTGGCTTTCTTATTGACTTGATAATCTGTTTTTTCTGATGGTAGGTGATTGGTATATCTGGTTGTGTTTTGTGCGTGGCATCCTGATTATCTGTCCGCCTTTTGGCTGGATGCCTCCGTCTTCAGCACTCTGCTTACTTGGGCAGGACTATGGTCCTGCTCGAATGGGACTGCCCGACCAGTCTTAGTTTCCAGCCTCTGATGGCTGAACTAAGCCCCATCACCACTGCACGGTGCTGGCCTTGATGGGGTGGCTTGTGATGATTCTTATTAAATAGTGTGTGCTCGGGTTGGGATCTTGCACAGTATCAAACTAGAGGACAACCCAAACAAGCTGTAACAATTGTAATTGGTTCTTCTCTACAATCTGTCATCTATTCTTTGTGTGGTAATTATTTGTTAAGGACTTACTCTCACAAAATAAACATATGCAAACCATGTATCTGAAATGAAACATAAGACAAAATGTTATTTAGTCACACGATAATGGAATCATAGTTTTCTAACATAATGTAATTCGATTAATTTAAAACATTTCTAATTTTCTATAGTTCATGTTATCCAGATCCCTGATGACTATGGGGGTTTGTTACCTTTGAGACGGGACTTTTGTTCTCTGTCCCTCCGTTCGAGACAAATATGCATTGTCCTACATTCTTTCTTTTCACGGTATTAGGCCGAAGTCAGTAACAGATCCACTGAACAGAACAATAGGGATCAGTAGCCGAAACAAGTGAAGAGATATTGAGATGCTACAGAAAAATTGTGCATAGACCAAGGACAACAAAATAAAACAGAAGTAACAAGTATTACAATCATTAAACATCGAAGAGGGCTGGTTCCTAAATAACATAACAAGAAATCTGAACCTTTTTGATCATTTAAAGTCACAACAGCATGGGAAGATTAATAGCGGAAGGCAGAGTAAACGGCAGCAGAGGAAGAGGCCACCCACGACGACGATGGACAAATGATATTCGGACTGTTTAAACATGTCCTTGGAGAAGGCAGGTCAACTCGGCCGAGATCGCGAGGTGTTCAGAAGTTCCATAAATAAGACTACGTCTGAAAAGAATGTCACATGATGATGATGAGCCGAATCATGGAGTTCATTGGTAGAAGTATGCAAACCTATTATAAGGCCGATGCCAACTTCTTGAACACAGTAATACAAAACAGAAAAATGGAATAATCCATGTCAGAAAAATCAGGAGAATTCGCAGTTATGAGGTCCTGCTTTCTATCATGTCTTCAACTCTTCATTCAGATTACACCCACAAATGAAACAACCCATATGGTTCAATAAGAGAGAGTTCTTCAGTTCTGTCACATTTCCACCGCTAGAGTTGAAACCTGTAGTATCCTCTATTTCAGAAACGCTGTATTTGACGGAAGTCAGTAATAATTCAGTCGGCCAGAAAATTAAATACCTTACTGTTGAATCGAGGAGTTCTCGAGAGAGGAACATGACTGAATCCCAAAGATGTGGCCTAAGCCAGCTTCTTTTAACGCAGCTTACAAAATCAAGCAATCCATATAATTCAATTTCAGGACATGTCTCAGTTCTGATGTCCTGAGTTCTGACAGATGCCATTATAAGTATTTAGTTCACAACTTATCTTCACGATAACTTGTTAAGTGATGGAAACATCTAGTTCTTAACTTCATGATAACTTGTTACGTGATGGAAACATCTAGTTCACAACTTATCTTCACAATAACTTGTTACGTGATGGAAACATCTAGTTCACAACTTATCTTCACGATAACCTGTTACGTGATGGAAACATCTAGTTCTTAACTTCATGATAACTTGTTATGTGATGGAAACATCTAGTTCACAACTTATCTTCACGATAACCTGTTACGTGATGGAAACATCTAGTTCTTAACTTCATGATAACTTGTTACGTGATGGAAACATCTAGTTCACAACTTATCTTCACAATAACTTGTTACGTGATGGAAACATCTAGTTCCCAACTTATCTTCACGATAACCTGTTACGTGATGGAAACATCTAGTTCTTAACTTCATGAGAACTTGTTACGTGATGGAAACATCTAGTTCACAACTTATCTTCAGGATAACTTGTTACGTGATGGAAACATCTAGTTCACAACTTATCTTCACGATGACTTGTTGCGTGATGGAAACATCTAGTTCAGAATTTATCTTCATGATAACTTGCTACGTGATTGAAACATCTAGTTCACAACTTATCTGCATGATGACTTGTTACGTGATGGAAACATCTAGTTCACAACTTATCTTCATGATGACTTGTTACGTGATGGAAACATCTAGTTCACAACTTATCTTCATGATGACTTGTTATGTGATGGAAACATCTAGTTCTTAACTTCACGATAACTTGTTACGTGATGGAAACATCTAGTTCAAAACTTATCTTCATGATGACTTGTTATGTGATGGAAACATCTAGTTCACAATTTATCTTCATGATGACTTGTTATGTGATGGAAACACCTAGTTCACAATGTATCTTCATGATGACTTGTTACGTTTTGACCTGGGTTATAGCGCAGCCGAGGCCACACAACTGGCTCTAGAACGCAAGCTCGAACTCCAATTACCCCTACGCTTAGCGGTAAGAGTGGATAAAAAGACCACCTGGGAATAGACAATAGACTTGTTATGTGATGGAAACAAACAACGTTTATCAATCATCTGTTATACCTATCTTCTCTGTTATACCTATCTTCTCTGTTATACCTATCTTCTCTGTTATACCTATCTTCTCTGTTATACCTATCTTCTCTGTTATACCTATCTTCTCTGTTATACCTATCCCTTTGTTTGATCAATCAAATCTCTATCATATTTCATATTCTTCGTTCGTTCTCAAACTCTTGCACATCACTAGGATGTTGTTCAGGGAACGGAATGTGTTCTGTCATGGTTTATATGATAGCTTTTCTACGATATATGTGCTTTTCAGCCTGACACATCTGACTTCTACATGGCTTGGTAACTGACTATATATGAGCCACCTCCACGTCATAACTACCTGAGCTGTTTCTTATGATATGCATGAAGGTAAACAGTGTTTCTTTTCTTTGCTCCCCTTTTCGTGACCTGCTAACAGACACACGGGTAAAACCTCACATCTGTCTGGTCGCTACTTAATAATCAACAAGAAATTTGTGCTGTTTCTTTTGGGAGCGTAGGTGCGTTGTGCCACCGCTATGCACTATGTAGTTCCATCACAACCGATTTTGGCATACCTTAACACTTCCGGCGGGCTACCCTAGTCTGTGACAGCCTTCCTATCTATCGCCTGGCGGTGAGTGTGTTGACTCTACGCTGAGACTGTCATTCACGCTATCTTACAGGAGGTGTTCCCAGTCAGTGAGTTTGTCTCGTGTAATTAGATGTATTGTGTCCATGCCCATCGGGTACTGAACCTTTTCTCATCCACAAGCCTGGTTCCGGTTTAGGAAGAACTCGAAAGAAGAGTTACACCCAGGCTCTTTCGACTTCTTAGCCGAGGTGTCGTTCACCAACGTCGTGAACCTCTTGTCCAAGTCTGAGTCTATACATACACTTAGGAGCACCGGGGACTAGAAGTTGAACAGAGCATGTCTCCCTAGACGAGTTATGTCTGCCAATTGGGTACTGAAATTTTTTCTTTCCGCGAGCAAGATTCCTGTATAGGAAAAATTGGACAGTAGGAGCTGGGCCAGGTTCGTTTGGACCGCAACGAGGAAACAGTAATTGTTATTGCGTTTAATGTTATTCAGTTTTTTACATTGTTTTGTTTATTTTGATAGTTAGAAATTAGTATTATAATAACTTCTCGAACTTTATTGCTCGTTTGACACTTGGACTTCTATGTGTTCTCGAGCAAAAACAGCGCTTCTGCCTGCTGGTCTTGTGCTGGACATTGAGAACTCATCTGTCATGTTGAGAACTCCTCTGTCATGTTGAGAACTCATCTGTCTTGTTGAGAACTCCTCTGTCATGTTGAGAACTCATCTGTCTTGTTGAGAACTCCTCTGTCATGTTGAGAACTCCTCTGTCATGTTGAGAACTCATCTGTCTTGTTGAGAACTCCTCTGTCTTGTTGAGAACTCATCTGTCTTGTTGATAACTCATCTGTCATGTTGAGAACTCATCTGTCTTGTTGAGAACTCCTGTCTTATAATATGTATGTATGTATCATCATCATCATCAGGTGCCATGCCGGCTGACGTACGCGGTCATGGCTCTCCCCAGCTCTCTGTCCACAGTATGTATGTACATTATAACCTGCTATAGATTGAAACTGCCAAATATCATTGCCTCGGCATCAATAAGATGACTCACACTGGGGGGGGGGGGGGCATGGATTGGGGTGTCATCATCAGGTAGGATATCATGGACATGTGTCATGTCAGATCTGATGCACGAACATGGCAGCGACCCGCCCCGCATCCATAAGTTAGAATCTCGGTGTCTTAGAGAACTCTCTTCCTAAGCTCTATTGACAATGACATATTACGGAGTCTATTTTTCAATTCCATGAATTCTACCTTTCCCTGCCCTATTCTGTTTCTTATCTTTGTTGAAATAATGTCATCTGATGTCATCGTTGTTGTTTTTAAATATTTGAATTGGTGGAGATGTTTGAATATTGAGTCATTCACTTCGATCTTGCCCTAATCAATTATTTGATGAGACACGGTGACTTCTCATATGTTTTGTCAACACAGAGTTAAATTAAATTTGAAACTACACACTCGTGTTTCAAGCTGTGTCAAATGCTACTGACTACACATTTGTCCACCCAATCATTCCTCGTTGGCCTTTTGGCGTCTAAGATTCCATTATTCTTGATATCGGGAATCAAAATTTTCGCGTTATCAGTAAACACACTCGGATAACTGGCAACATCGTCCACTTTATCTGATACCGGTTAAACGCACAATTTTGAGTGACACTATAACTGTGAATACGTGAGAGGTTGTATCCATGGTAACTATACAGCGGGGAACTATTAATGTATGTGGGAATATATATTAGTTAGTTTGATTACAGGGCTGTAGATACATTCTGTTCAAGGAGAGGGCAGGATATGGGGGATATCGTCCTGTCTGGTCCTTTATGTTGTATGTCAATGATTTTCTTCCCTCCCCCAACCTCGGCTGTTCCCTGTAGTAAAGTATTAAAAAAATTCCAAGAACTAAAATTAGTGTCGGAATTCATATAACTAAAAATTAGTGTCTGAATTCCTAGAATATTCAAGTAATTTATCTTCTGTCATACAAATATCAAAGTTGCTTACAGTCGTTATCCTCCACTTCGGAGCTAACATCTTCGTCGCCAAGCTCATCAAAGATCCACAGTTTAGCAAAAACATTGCCCTCAAGTATGCCCATCGCATTACTGATTGAGCACGTTTGAAAAATAGTATGATAACTTCCGTTAGAATGATCCAGCCGCACTTCTTTCATCCGTTGTTGTGACGATAAAAACCATCTTCATGTCAATTATAGCCACAAGACAACAGGGGAAGAGGCCGAACAAGACGACGATGGCGCAGTGATATATCAGATTGTTTAAACATATTTGTAGCAGCGGTAGGCCAACTCGCCCAGAATCGCGGAGTGTTCAGAGAATCCATAAGGAATACCACGTTCTAGAAAGAATATGTCACATGATGATGATAAGACAACGTCATCACACGGCACAGTTTTCTATTTAACTGTGGGATGTGGACAATTCATGGCTCTGAGAACTGAAAGCCACATTCATAGCTGGGCGGACATTTTCTTGTTGTTATTTATAACATAACTTCAGTTCGGCTTATAGACGGACTAAAGATTTTGAAAGTATTGTTTTTGTTTTTTTTACCCCAGGTTAGTTAGTTAGTTAGTTAGTTAGTTAGTTAGTCGTCGGATCATCATCACTGCAAACTGGACACATCCATAGTTGCTCAGATCTCTCCTTGAGTGTATCCGCCATCACACTTCTGCTGACAGTACCGGTCCTATGCTGGTTGACCATCATTCTTCTGCGCCCTCCAAAATGTTCACCTCTAGCAACACCGCATTTCAATCCCTGATCTTTAATCCTAGCCATTGAAAAGGAATCATCATCCACATTAGTCTCACTCTCGCGTGTTATATCTCTTAAGGAGTTTAAAACGTCAGCGCGATCCATTGCCCCATCGCCCTGTGCCACAATCGCACACGATGCCAGTTGATCCGCTCTTTCATTGTCTCGAACGCCCACATGTCCCGGCACGAAAATAAATGTAACCGATTTCAAGCTAGCATTTCTCAAGGCCTCAATCCACTGTTCGCGAACGAGACCCACTTGTACTTTCTTAATCATACTCATAGAGTCACTCAAGATGCAGACCTGCGTTACCTTCTGTGTGCGTAGCCACTCAAATGCCTTGGTCAACGCCATAGTCTCCATGGTCATACTACTCGTAGTGACCGCAAAGGCACCACTTTCCTCCTTGATCGTTTTAACTGCGCACTGAGCTGTAAAGGCCCAAGCACTGCGAACATGCCTAATTACAGATCCATCAGTGTATATAATCACATCCCCCTCTTTGGTATTCTCACTGATTAAAGCCTGCACTTCTTTCTCCACAGCTGTGGGACACCATTCTCTGCATTCCCTGCTAAGTGATATTACTACTCTCAAACAAGTTTCGAAATCTGTGGGTAGACCTATCCATTCCGCACCTGCTGCCACATCCTGTAATCTGCACACGCTTTGTATTACATCCTCAGCACGTCCCATCCACGACCTTCCTCTCTTGAGTCTGCTGCCTTTAACTTTCTGTATTTCGGAATGCAACGGGTGTTCCTTATCTGCATGTATTTGAAGGTACGCCCGTGCACGGCAATACTGTAATCTATGCTCAGCTGTTGGGCAGTCAAGTAGGTATCGCATAGCTCTTGTCGATGTGTCTCTTGTGCATCCCAGAATGATACGCATTGCTGCATTCTGGACTCTATCCAGTCTTTCGATCTGAGTTTGGCTAAGAGTCAGAATTGCCAGTGCATATTCCACCACAGCCACAACCAAACCCTGGTACAAAACCTGAGTTTCAGGGAACATGTTGACCACATTATCATAAGGGCAGGCAAAGGCTTAGCAGCAATGAAGGTTTACCCCAGGTGGTTTGATATTTACTCTTAATCGTCTACGCCGTTAAGCGTAGGGCGTGATTAAAGCTCGAGCTTGCGTTCTAAAGCCAGATGTGTGACCTCGGCTGTGCTATGTCCGTGTCTGTTCAGGATGTCCCTGACATTTTCTACCCATCTTTTCCGTGGTCTTCCTCTGGCTTTGTACACTGACCTTATTTGGTTATATGCCTGTATGGACAACTTGTCGTGATGCATTCTCATAATGTGGTCAAACCACTTGATCTGTTGCCTTTTTATGTATTATGTGCAAAGTGTTATGCCTATCTTTCCCTGGTATCTTCATTTCGCAATCTATCAAGCCTGGTGAACCAGGCGGCTTTCCTCAAGAATTTCATCTCACTTGTCACTATCATTCTGTAATGTGAAGATGAGAGAGACCAGGTTTGGCACTGGTAACACAGTGTTGGTAGGAATATACTGTAGATCATTTGTCTCTTAACTTCCATCTCGATCTTGGGGTAAAGAAGTAGTGGTGACAGTTGGTATGTTACTGCATTTGCCTTTTGACATCTCTGTCTATCTCTCTGTCGATGCTTACATTTTCTATAAAAATACTACCGAGATATTTGAACTCAGATAATTGTGTTACTCCTATATTTGTTATTTCTTTGGAATATTTGTTATAGAAAAGAACCGTACTCAGCTTATACACGGTACTGTACGGTAGTAGTAATCCTGCTAATAACCGAACACACTTGCTGACACAGTCAATATCTTGTTATCTATCTGCAGGAAAAAATATTATTTTTCAAAATGGCCGACAGCTTATTATATCCAAGCGGATAATTTGATGAATTTTTGTCTTTGAACGAATATCTACATTTGAGTCGATTTTAAACAGATTCAAACATATCTTATGATCGATATTTATACTATTTGGATAAAGGAGCAAGTTTATTTTGTCATTTGTTGATTTGAGTAAGTTTGTTTCTGAAACAAGTATTGATACAGGAAGTGACTGGCAAGAACATGGAGACACTGCTGACTTACGTTACTGTGATATGTCTTGTCGCTTTTGGTAAGGATTTCTTATTTAAAAAAGTCTATTCACTTTAAGTTTCATTACGTTTGTCAGATACTGTAAATAGATGTTTTACATTACGTGTGTCAGATACTGTAAATAGATGTTTTACATTATGTCTGTCACATACTGTAAATAGATGTTTTACATTACGTGTGTCACATACTGTAAATATATGTTTTACATTACGTGTGTCACATACTGTAAATAGATGTTTTACATTACGTGTGTCACATACTGTAAATAGATGTTTTACATTACGTGTGTCACATACTGTAAATAGATGTTTTACATTACGTGTGTCACATACTGTAAATAGATGTTTTACATTACGTGTGTCAGATACTGTAAATAGATGTTTTACATTACGTGTGTCAGATACTGTAAATAGATGTTTTACATTACGTGTGTCATCTACTGTAAATAGATGTTTTACATTACGTGTGTCAGATACTGTAAATAGATGTTTTACATTACGTGTGTCAGATACTGTAAATAGATGTTTTAAAAACACATTCATGCAATGATTTGTGAATGTAGACGCACCATACTTAGCTGTGGTAGTAGTGGTAACTGTGTAGCAGTAGTAGTAGCATAGTAGTAGTAGTAGTAGTAGTAGTAGTAGCATAGTAGTAGTAGTAGTAGTAGTAGCATAATAGTAGTAGTAGTAGTAGTAGTAGTAGTAGTAGTAGCATAGTAGTAGTAGTAGTAGTAGTAGTAGTAGTAGTAGTAGTAGTAGTAGCATAGTAGTAGTAGTAGTAGTAGTAGTAGCATAATAGTAGTAGTAGTAGTAGTAGTAGTAGTAGTAGTAGTAGTAGTAGTAGTAGTTGTAGTAGTTGTAATAATAGGAGTTTTAGTAACAGTAGTAGTAGTATTAGTTGGAGTAGTAGTAATAATAATAATAATAATAATAATAGAAGTAGTAACAGTAGTAGTAGAAGTAGTAGTAGCAGTAGTAGCAGCAGCAATAGTAGTAGTAGTAGTAGTAGCAGTAGTAGTAGTAACAGCAGTAGTAGTAGTAGTAGTAGTAACAGCAGTAGTAGCAGCAGCAGCAGTAGTAGTAGTAGTAGTAGTAGTAGTAGCAGTAGTAGTAGTAGTAGTAGCAGTAGTAGTAGTAGTAGTAGTAGTAGTAGTAGTAGTAGTAGTAGCAGTAGTAGTAGTAGTAGTAGCAGTAGTAGTAGTAGTAGCAGTAGTAGTAGTAGTAGTAGTAGTAGTAGCAGTAGTAGTAGTAGTAGTAGTAGTAACAGCAGCAGTAGTAGTAGTAGTAGTAACAGCAGTAGTAGCAGCAGCAGCAGTAGTAGTAGTAGTAGTAGTAGTAGCAGCAGTAGTAGTAGTAGTAGTAGTAGCAGTAGTAGTAGTAGTAGTAGTAGTAGTAGTAGTAACAGCAGCAGTAGTAGTAGTAGTAGTAACAGCAGTAGTAGCAGCAGCAGCAGTAGTAGTAGTAGTAGTAGTAGTAGTAGTAGTAGTAGTAGCAGTAGTAGTAGTAGTAGCAGTAGTAGTAGTAGTAGCAGTAGTAGTAGTAGTAGTAGTAGTAGCAGTAGTAGTAGTAGTAGTAACAGCAGCAGTAGTAGTAGTAGTAGTAACAGCAGTAGTAGCAGCAGCAGCAGCAGTAGTAGTAGTAGTAGTAGCATTAGCAGTAGTAGCAGTAGTAGTAGTAGTAACAGTAGCAGTAGCAATATTATTAGTAACAATAGTAGTAATAGTTTTAGTAGTAGTAGAAACAGGAGTAGCAGTAGTAGAAGCAGAATTGGTAGAAGTAGCTCTTATCATTTTACCATTAAAAACTGCTTTACCCCCCCCCCCCCCCCCCCAGTTCATCATCTCGTTCGTTGTTTTTGACTTCCGCATGACTTAAACATGTTTGGACGATAAGAACGATTTTCGATCTACTTTCTTCGTCGGAACCATTATACTGTACAATGAGAAGAATAAAAAGAAACCACACAAATAATATGGAAACAAAAACATTTTTAAAATGTATAAAACATAATTAGTCAGTGAGAGAAGGCATAATTGTGTCGGGAGAAGCAGGAAACACACGGAAATATAATGTAATAATAATACAATTATAATGTAATGTAAATGTAGTATAATATAATATAAGTAATGTAATGTTATATATATAATGTTCCTCTTTCGTAAGCGAAGATAAGCATGGCACAAAAAACATTAAATTCGATGGAAAAACATTAAAATTAATAAATAATAATTAAAATAAATATATGTAATATATTCAAAGAAGAATTAGACAAGACAAGCAAAACTACATAAACAAAATATGTCTGGAAATAGAAGGGCAGAAAAATCAAGGTAATAGTAAAATGATGTTCGAAAATGTAGATCTAAGAACAACAAAATTCAACCATCATTTAAAAGTGCTGAAAGATAAACAAGGAAACACACTAACGGAAGGGAAGGATAACTTAAATAGATGGAAGGAATACTGCAGTGAGATTTATGTTGACCCAAGAAAAAAAATCAATAAATGAATATGAAAAAGAGCCCAAACCTACAAAGGAAAAAGTAAGACGCAATAGAAAGTTTTAAGAAAAGAGGAGCCCCAAGCAATGATGGGGGGGGGGGGTCATCCTTTTCTTAGCTTCCCAGGGAAAATATCAGCCTGGAAGCTTATAATAAATAATCAAGTTCAATTGTTTCCCTTGGAAACTAAGACGCAGAAGATCTCAGTAAAATGGCAGCAACCCCTCATCGTATCCTTAAGGATACCTTCACAGTTAAGGGATTAACAACAGAACTGATACACGCAGGGGG
Source organism: Meghimatium bilineatum (assembly GCA_034231615.1). Lineage (NCBI taxonomy): Eukaryota > Metazoa > Mollusca > Gastropoda > Stylommatophora > Philomycidae > Meghimatium > Meghimatium bilineatum. The sequence continues at coordinate 689,316 of CM067302.1, forward strand.
CGAGGCCAGAATCAAGATCTATCACAAACTCTGCTGTAAAATATGGGAAAGCGGCGCATGGCCGGGGGAATGGAAAAATATCATTATACATATCCCTCTCCAAAAAAGGCGACTTTCAGATTTGCTTAAATTACCGAAATATAGCCTTCATAAGTAAAATAATGTTAAAAATCATAATGCAAAGATTGAAACAGAAATTAGAGACGGAGATAAACGAAACACAGGCCGGCTTCAGATCGGGTAGAGGAACAAGAGATCACATTCTTAGCATAAGACTTATCATAGAAATGCGTAGGGAATTTTCAACTGACCTGCACATGTGCTTCATAGATTACTCAACAGCGTTCGACTGCGCCCAACACCAGCAACTATGGGAGATAATGAACAGCATGGGTTTCCCAAGACATCTGATTCATCTAATAGAGGAACTTTACCAAGATCAAAAGGCTGCAGTGAAGTTAGAGGACGATCTCTCAGAGTGGTTTCAGGTACAGAGTGGAGTAAGGCAAGGGTGCACACTCTCCCCATACCTGTTCAACATCTACGCTGAAAGTATAATGAGGAATGTGAGAGAAGATATACACAACACTGACTACCTTGCTTCAAACATAGGTGGATTCCTAATCCCGGAACTACGCTACGCAGACGAGACAGTGCTTCTTTCAAATGATATAAAGGGATTGGAACAACTAATCAAGAACACAAAGAAATATAGCGAATCAAAAAACTTGTATTTAAACACGCAAAAAACAAAAATCATGTCAACAGATATAACAACACAACAACGAAAAATCAGAATAGACAATACCAAGATAAAAGGTGTAGATAACTTTGAATGCTTAGGAAGGCATCAATGGTGCAGGAGACTGCATGGCAGAAATAAGGAAGAGATTGGCAATGGAATATGAGAAACTCAGATATTATAAACACATTGCAGGTGCCAAAGTGTTGGTTACTAAACACAATATTAAAAAGAAAACTACACCTTTTTGGTCATATAAAGCGAGACAACTGTTTAGAAAGACTAATAATAGAGGGTAGAGCACCTGGGTGGATGAGGAATGGCAGACCAAGAAGACGATGGATTGACAACACTAAAGAACATGAATACGTCGTTGGAAAATGCAAGCCGCATGGCCCAAGGCAGAGAAGGGTTCAGGGAGTTCATTGGGAAGACAGCGCGCTGGAGAGAAAACGTCACATGACAAATGTAATACAATTTAGTGTAGTGTAATGTAATGCATTGTAATATAAAATTATACAGTGTAGTGTATTGACATCTAATGTAATTAATGTAATGCAATGCAATATAAACAATACAATACAATACCACACCACACCACACCACACCACACCACAATACAAAACAATACACCACAACACACCACACCACACCACACCACACCACAATACAATACAATACAATACAATACACCACAACACACCACACCACACCACACCACACCACACCACACCACACCACAACACAACACAACAGAACACAACACAACACAACACAACACAACACAACAACACAACAACACAACAACACAACAACACAACAACACAACACAACACAACACAACACAACACAACACAACACAACACAACACAACCACACCACACCACACCACACCACACCACACCACACCACAACAACACAACACAAAACAACACAACACAACACAACACAACACAACACAACACAATACAATACAATACAATATAATACAATATAATATAATATAATATCATATAATGTAATGTTCTGTAATGTACAACTAGTTAGTGTGGTAGACAATATTGTGATAAGATAACATAAAAGCGATATATCAAAAATGCCAAAGTTCAATAAGAACATCAGATCAGATGGGAATGACTGAACCTTTTGAAACAAGATCTGGAGTAAGACAAGGATGCGTACTTTCACCCCTACTTTTCAACATATACATGGACAGAATAATAAAAGAAGCTCATATCAACAAAGAGGAAAACATTGCAAATAAACCTGATGAAGAACTTAATAATGAAATCAATGAACTATTATTTGCTGATGATCAAAGTTTAATATACAAAGATGAGGAAACTTTGCAAAAACACATCAATGCATTGCTGTTAACATGTCAGAAGTACAACATGAAAATTAATGTACAAAAAACAGATGTTATGAAAATTAGCAGGTCTTCAACACCAATGAATATAACAATAGATAACACCAAAGTGAAACAAGCCAAAGAATTTAAATATCTAGGCAGCATTAAAAAAAAAAGGAAGACTAGACAGAGAAATAAAAACAAGATGCCAGAAAGCAAACACAGTGACTTACCAACTTTCACCATTACTTCTACATCCATTGATCAAAATTAAAAATTAAAAAAAAAACATAATATCTACAATTTTTTATACCAACACTGTGCTACCAATGTCAAACATGGACTTTAACAGCTTCGCATGAGAGGAAATCGTCACATGTGAAATGAGGTGTCTGAGAAAAGCTGCAATGGTTACTAAACTAGATAAAATAAGAAATGAAGAAATTAGGAAAAGAGTTGGTATAATATCATGTATCGAACATATTGAGAGACAGCAAGTAAAATGGTTCGGTCACCTTATGAGAATGAAGTCAAACCACATACCAATAAGAGCATATAATACAAGAATATCCGGGCGTAAAGCCAAAGAAAACGGTGGATAGAAAACATCAAGATTGCCTTGAACAAACATGGACTAAATGCAACCACGGCACCACATCTGGCCGTGGAACGACAGCTTAAGATATCACCACCTACGATTAACGGCAAGTGTGAATGCGATCAACCATCATTCACCTGGGGACAGACAATAGACAATAGGCAATGACTTGATATTTGAACACAGTGGGTCTCATCTGTTTGTTTCTATACCTAAAGTTAAAGGTATCGAGATTCGTGGGTACGTACATGATTCATGGTCCCGCCCAGAAGTCTGCTCTTTCGTTGTCTCTGACCCCCGCATAGCCATGGCAGTTTATCCATGCAATTTTTCGAAGAGTCAAGTTCAATTAGCAAACAGACAGTAAACATGTATGTATGTATGTACGTGACGTGGTACACATGTATGTATGTATGTACGTGACGTGGTACACATGTATGTATGTATGTACGTGACGTGGTACACATGTATGTATGTACGTGACGTGGTACACATGTATGTATGTATGTACGTGACGTGGTACACATGTATGTATGTACGTGACGTGGTACACATGTATGTATGTATGTACGTGACGTGGTACACATGTATGTATGTATGTATGTACGTGACGTGGTACACATGTATGTACGTGACGTGGTACACATGTATGTATGTACGTGACGTGGTACACATGTATGTATGTATGTACGTGACGTGGTACACATGTATGTATGTATGTACGTGACGTGGTACACATGTATGTACGTGACGTGGTACACATGTATGTATGTATGTACGTGACGTGGTACACATGTATGTATGTACGTGACGTGGTACACATGTATGTATGTACGTGACGTGGTACACATGTATGTATGTACGTGACGTGGTACACATGTATGTATGTATGTACGTGACGTGGTACACATGTATGTACGTGACGTGATACACATGTATGTATGTACGTGACGTGGTACACATGTATGTACGTGACGTGATACACATGTATGTATGTACGTGACGTGGTACACATGTATGTACGTGACGTGGTACACATGTATGTATGTACGTACGTGACGTGGTACACATGTATGTATGTACGTGACGTGGTACACATGTATGTATGTACGTGACGTGGTACACATGTATGTATGTACGTGACGTGGTACACATGTATGTATGTACGTGACGTGGTACACATGTATGTATGTACGTGACGTGGTACACATGTATGTATGTACGTGGTACACATGTATGTATGTACGTGGTACACATGTATGTATGTACGTGGTACACATGTATGTATGTACGTGGTACATTTGTACAGATTACTTCAAGCAAGCAGATTTTTTGTGTGTAGAAATATGCCTACCAGAATCTATTATTTCAAGGTCACTGTCAGGATCCCGAGATTGTCAATGATATTTTGCCGGAAGTGAAACGAGTTGGCATGACAGGAAAGCTTAACTGTACAGTGGCCAGACTTGGGGATAATTCGGTCAGTTTGTCTATGTAACTGTTTGTCTATGTAACTGTTTGTCTATATAACTGCCTTTCTATGTCAATACCATTGTTTGTCAATGTGCTCCTATTTATGTGTTTCTATGACATCTTGTCTATGTATATTTTATGGACATTTTTTAGGACATTTTATCTTTGTACCTTACATGCTAAGCCAATGTGTCTATGTACCTGACTGCCATTGTCTGTGTACCTGATTGCCATTGTCTGTGTACCTGACTGCCATTGTCTGTGTACCTGACTGACATTGTCTGTGTACCTGACTGCCATTGTCTATGTACCTGACTGCCATTGTCTGTGTACCTGACTGCCATTGTCTGTGTACCTGACTGCCAATGTCTGTGTACCTGACTGCCATTGTCTGTGTCCCTGACTGCCATTGTCTGTGTATGTATATACATGGCTGCCATTATCTGCGTGTCTTTTTAACCTGACTGCCATTGTATGTGTGTCGATGTACCTGACTGCTATTTTCTGTGTACCTGGCTGCCATTGTATGTGTACCTGACTGCCATTGTCTGTGCGTCTATGTACCTGAATTTTATTGTATGTGTACCGGACTGTCATTGTCTGTCTGTCTATGTACCTGGTGGCACTGTCTGTGTTTCTATGTACCTGACTGCTATTGTCTGTATGTCTATGTACCTGACTGCTATTGTCTGTATGTCTATGTACCTGACTGCTATTGTCTGTATGTCTATGTACCTGACTGCTATTGTCTGTATGTCTATGTACCTGACTGCTATTGTCTGTATGTCTATGTACCTGACTGCTATTGTCTGTATGTCTATGTACCTGACTGCTATTGTCTGTATGTCTATGTACCTGATTGCTATTGTCTGTGTTTCTATGTACCTGACTGCTATTGTCTTGTACCTGACTGTCATTGTATGTGTGTCTATGTGCCTGAATGTCATTTCTGTGTGTCTATGTACCTGATTGCTATTGTCTGTGTACCGGACTGTCATTGTATGTGTGTCTATGTACCTGACTGTCATTGTCTGTGTGTATATTTACCTGTGTTCATATTTATGTGTGTCTATGCATGTGTCTTCTTGTTTATGTGTGTCTATGCATGTGTCTTCTTGTTTATGTGTGTCTATGTATCATATTTCTATATGTCTGTGTCTATATTTTTACATATCTACTTTTTTAAATCTCATCAGATTTTATAGAAATATGCTTTTATGTTTTTCACTTTGTTCTACGAAAAGCAGCAAACAGAACAAGAGGAGATCATGTGAGAAAAGAAGAGATTACAAGAACTGTTGGAACAACATCAATGGTCAAATATATTGAAAAATAGGGACTGAAATGGTTCGGCAATTTAATGAGAATGAACCCTTATTGGCCAGCGGCAGGAGCCAATGAATGTTTTATTTCGGTTTTGACATACAGGGTGAGAAATCTGGAAATCAACTACATCTTTAGAAAACAAACTAAATGCCTTCGAAAACAAATATCTCAGGAAAATCACAATCACAAACTGGAAAGACTTTAAGTCAAACGAGACACTAAGAGAAGAGACAAAACAAGAGTACATCACAGACGTTATTAGAAAAAGGCGTTGGGCATACATCGGTCACGCACTCAGAATAAATGAAGACAGAATACCACGTCAATTTCTTACATGGTCAGTGAGTGGCAAGAGAAAAAGGGGAACACCAAAAACAACACTGCAAAAGAACTATCGAAAAATTAATCAAAACATCTGGTATGACAATGAATGATCTGGAACAAATGCCTGTTGATCGACAAGCATGGAGAGCTATGACATCTGCCCTATGTGCCATGCTTGGCGACAAGCATGGAGAGCTATGACATCTGCCCTATGTGCCAAGCTTGGCGACAAGCATGGAGAGCTATGACATCTGGTCTATGTGCCAAGCTTGGCACAAAAGGAACATGATGATGACTATGCGTATAGTTGTATCATCAACTAATGTAGAGCCCGGATCAATCAAACGTCAGACAACTGGTGTGACCAGTTGTAAGGCAATACAAATTTGGAGAAATCTGTGTTGTAACCAATCTGTTTATATTGCTCTAGGTCCAGTGGGCATTTTTAGGCCAGACAGGGTCAGAGGTCATCAGCATCAACACAAACATTCAAATCTTAAATCCTAGGAAGGGTGGCATTCCTACATACCAGTTAGTAATTTGTCCGTCTATGTGTTCATCCGTCTCTATGCTTGTCTGTGTGTGTCGTTATCCACCTGTGTGTCTGTCTCTCTGTGTGTTTATCCCACGGCGTGTTTGTCTGTGTGCGCATGTGTGTCCACGTTTGTCCGTACGTTTGACGGCTGTTGACAAGAGGGAAAAGGTAAAAGAAAAATTGACGTCAACAATAATATATTTTATACATGGATAATATGTAAGGATTGCAGCGAAACTGAAATCCAACAGGTGAAACTTGGAATAGAGTAATGACGTTTTGTTAATCACCGGAAACACCAAAAAAACAACACACCACACATTGACGTTTCAACCAAAAGGCCTTAATCAAGAACACAGTCACACACAAATATAGCAGACAATAGGTCAATGGTGCCGTTCTTATTCGCTTTTGTTGTGAGATTGTTCTTGATAAAGATCTTTTGGTAGAAACGTCGATTTGTGTGTGTTATGTGTGTTTCTAGTGATTCATTATCCTGTTCCAAGTCTTGCCTGTACTTTAATACAACAACTTCATTATTATTTTAACAATAAATTAGGCCTACAAGAGTTTAATCATAACATTAGTGTACATTTTCATTTTATATTGGTGTGTCTGGACATTTCACAGCAGATTATACATTCCAATTTCAAAACATCAGCTTTCTCCACGAAAAGTTAACGAATATTCAAAAAACGTTTGCCCTGTTTTATTTAATTCCTAAGTTATTCATTGCAAGCAAAAGAAGTAAATGTAGGCAATATTTATACAAAACACAGTGACATGAGCTTTAGATTGAAGATCTATTTGAGATTGTAATATTCGAGTCTTCGTGTCATAAGATAAAGTAATAATCGAGAGAGAGAGAGAGAGAGAGAGAGACCATAAACTCATCTCATGCTTTATAAGAACATGTTCGTATTGCGAGATATCGCTCGTTTATCAAGTTAACAATTATTTAAAAAAATTTTTATCGTCTTTCGAAATACTCGAAAACTTAATTATTCGCAATCCGAGGTTTCACTGTATTTCGTTTCTACACAGAGTTATTCGAACTGACGAGGTTGGCGACAGAACCACGTTTACTTTGGTGGTTAGTCGGTTGTTACCAGAATTTTCTGGTCCCTACGAGTGTACGGTGCAAGTTGCCAACAAGGATCAGTCTCTGTGGACGAGAAGGACTGGCTACATGACAGTACAGCGTGAGTATTGATAAGACCATTACACACACACACACATAAACGCACACTCACACCTATCTTGTGGCGTAGGGATTACTCTGCCTGCCCTATGCCATCACACACACACACACACACAATGTGGTGTAGGGGTTAAACTGTCTGTCCTGTGCACATGAGGTCGCGGTTATAATTCTACTCGTGTCGTCTTGTGTACAAAGTGATCAAAATTATTGCTTGCAGCTACGGAGATACGTGCTATGTGTGGTACCCTTGCAGAAAGCGTGCCGCTTCATTGCAAGGGACGGAGCAAATATGGGAAAACTCGAGTACAATGAGGTCAATCTACTGCGACCTTTAAAACCTTATGATGCCGAAGTATGCCACCAACTGTCACCAGCTAACTAGGACGGCCACCCCACACGTGAGCAAGACCCCAGTCTGTCCACAACTAGGATTGACCATCCTACACGTGAGCAAGACCCCAGTCTGTCCACAACTAGGATTGACCATCCTACACGCGAGCACGACCTCAGTATGTCCACAACTAGGATTGACCATCCTACACGTGAGCAAGACCCCAGTCTGTAGGAAGTAATAACGAGGAACGAGACAACCAGCCAAGAAGCGATCTACAACCATCATCATGATGTCATGCGCTAGAAAAGGTAACCGTCCACAGTTACACGCACTAAGATCACTACACAATGAAAAAAAAACTCAGATAATTACACACACTCATGCAATTACACACACTCATGAAATTACACACACTCAAGCAAGTACACAATCTGAAACAACCACACACACTCAGACAATTACTACACTCAGACACACAAACAACTACACACACACACACTCAAATAACCATACGCAACACTCAAACAATTACACGCACAGACTCAAACTACTACACACACAATCACACATCTACACAGACACTCAAAGAACTACACACAAATAAACATACACATCTATCAATAACTTCAGAATTGCATTATTCCATTAATCTTTACATTTAGAGCCGCCCATGATAAGACCTGGCTCTACAGATTCGGTCAAGCTCATAGACAAAGGAGGAAATGCAAGTATTACCTGCGACGCCTATGGAGTGCCCTATCCAAATATCACATGGGTAAGATCAGACGGAAAACTTTTGCCAAATGGAAAAGCCATATTCAGGGTAAGTCTAGATCAGTGATTCTTAAATTGTTGCATGTCAGCACCTACCGTTGAGATTCTTAAATTGTTGTATGTCAGCACCTACCGTTGAGATTCTTAAATTGTTGTGTCAGCACCTACCGTTGAGATTCTTAAATTGTTGCATGTCAGCACCTACCGTTGAGATTCTTAAATTGTTGTATGTCAGCACCTACCGTTGAGATTCTTAAATTGTTGCATGTCAGCACCTACCGTTGAGATTCTTAAATTGTTGTGTCAGCACCTACCGTTGAGATTCTTAAATTGTTGCATGTCAGCACCTACCGTTGAGATTCTTAAATTGTTGCATGTCAGCACCTACCGTTGAGATTCTACAAACCAATGTTCACATTACATACGTATAGCACCTTCTCTTCTGGAAGAAAGAAAAACTAGTTTCTTACAGGGAGTTGAACTCTGGACCACTGGTCGTGAGACCAACACCCTAACTTCTCGGCCATGCGCCAAGTCGATAATAGAAACTTGTTACGAATTGTGTTTCATACTTTCGGTTGCCATTGTGATAGACTACCTGAACCTCAACCTCCGTTATGTTTAATGTTCAAAGCCCTGTCATCACCACAATAGAATCACGACTCACGGTTGAAAGCAGCGGGCCCCATCACACAAGGTACACATTACAGGAATAATTGTTATTTCTGTTTAAAAGAAACAACAAATCTGTGCCAAAATGTACAGTCAACAACAAGAGTGTGATGTACTAGCACTCAACAACAAGAGTGTGATGTACTAGCACTCAACAATAAGAGTGTGATGAACAACACTCAACGAAAAGAGCGTTGAAAGTAACTGAGGCGTAGCTTAGAAATATTAAGGGTAAACAATTCGAGCGAAAAGTTAACTTTTGCCCCTGATATCACATTGAGTTATCCACCTTAGTTTATTCTAACTTTTATTAGATGAAACCAGGTAGAAGTGAACTAATTTATTGTGAAGTAATTTTATTCACAATATATGTTATACTGTGTCATCTAGTTTTGAAGCAATGTGTTTTAGTGTCATCTAGTTTTGAAGCAATGTGTTTTAGTGTCATCTAGTTTTGAAGCATTGTGTTTTAGTGTCATCTAGTTTTGAAGCAATGTGTTTTAGGTAAGCCATGTACAGGAAGTTGTTACTTATAGGCAAGTTTAGAGAGCACTGCTTGATTTGTAAGATAATTCACATTTTGCCAAGAATTGCTAAATCTGGAAGACAGAGGTGGCGACAACATACTAAACAATATAACAGAAGAATTAGAACTAAACAATATAACAGAAGAATTAGAACTAAAAAATATAACAGAAGAATTAGAACTAAACAATATAACAGAAGAATTAGAACTAAACAATATAACATAAGAATTAGAACTAAACAATATAACAGAAGAATTAGAACTAAAAAATATAACAGAAGAATTAGAACTAAACAATATAACAGAAGAATTAGAACTAAACAATATAACAGAAGAATTAGAACTAAACAATATAACAGAAGAATTAGAACTAAAATATATAACAGAAGAATTAGAACTAAAAATATAACAGAAGAATTAGAACTAAACAATATAACAGAAGAATTAGAACTAAACAATATAACAGAAGAATTAGAACTAAACAATATAACAGAAGAATTAGAACTAAACAATATAACAGAAGAATTAGAACTAAACAATATAACAGAAGAATTAGAACTAAACAATATAACAGAAGAATTAGAACTAAACAATATAACAGAAGAATTAGAACTAAACAATATACCAGAAGAATTAGAACTAAACAATATAACAGAAGAATTAGAACTAAAAAAATATAACAGAAGAATTAGAACTAAACATATTGCTAACAGAAATAGAATATGGCATACAAACAGCTATCTCAAACAAATCTCTAGGACGCGATAACATACAAGTTGAAATTAATCAAAGCAGTGGTAGATAAAATGGTTACATAGGCTGTTTAGTATAATATGGAATACACAAGAAATACCAGAGGATTGGAACACGCTGTAATACCCTAATCATAAACCCTAACTCTAACCCTAACCCAAACCTATTTCGAAGAACAACCGCAGCAACAGAGATTCTACAAACTACAGAGGTATTTCACTCTTAAGCCACACTAGAAATAAAGGTGCCGTCAGAACGGACTGGTTCAATCCCCATTAGTCTCAATAATTTTTAATTTATCCTCTCTCTTTCTACTTAAATTTACTTGTTTTAGATGTCCGCAGATAGTCCAGCACCCTTAGAACAGATACAATGTATTTATTCACCTTTTTTATTTTATACATTGCAATAACATTGTTGACAACATGTTTCTACCCGACCCTCCACCATATACAGGGCAGGACAATGAGTATTAGCCAGGCGGACGTCAACTTCGCCGGTGTGTACAGATGTGTGGCTGACAATAACATCAAACCTCCAGCAGAGTCGCTGACTCAAGTAAGTATCAAACCTCCAGCCGAGTCGTTGACTCAAGTAAGTATCAAATCGACAGCAGAGTCGCTGACTCAACTAAGTATCAAACCTCCAGCAGAGTCGCTGACTCAAGTAAGTATCAAACCTCCAGCAGAGTCGCTGACTCAAGTAAGTATCAAACCTCCAGCAGCGTCGCTAACTCAAGTAAGTATCAAACCTCCAGCAGCTTCGCTGACTCAAGTAAGTATCAAACCTCCAGCAGCGTCGCTGACTCAAGTAAGTATCAAATCGACAGCAGAGTCGCTGACTCAAGTAAGTATCAAACCTCCAGCAGTCACTGACTCAAGTAAGTATCAAACCTCCAGCAGAGTCGCTGACTCAAGCAAGTAATCTCTGTATGTTAGCATTCCTTTTTTTGGACATCAATCTTCTTGAAGTTGCACGTTTTATGATGAGGTACGCCATGGCTGTATATACATTTTCCTAAAGGAGGGCGAGGGATGTTTACCCTAGATTTGGCTAAGCGTGTAGTACTAATACTCACGCTCTAATTTGCTAAGGATGGGGGTTTGTTATCCAAGTAATCCGGCCGCGACGACCTCCGTTGTTGATCTGAATAGAATCCCGCGACTGATTTTGTAGATTTCCAAGAAGGGGGGAGAATGGGAGGGGGTCGGGAAGGGGTCGGGAAGGGGTCGGGAAGGGGTCGGGAAGGGTGGGGGGAGGTGAGAATGGAAAGTCACCACCTTCTCCAGTAATTACCTTTCAACTAGAATGTAAACATGACGCAGAGGGTTCATTTCGGTATATCTATTGGTCGGACGGGGCTATTTTTGGCACGCAACTCCAAGAACATAAATAGTGACCAACGAGAATCACGAGAATAATGAAAAACGTCACGAATTGGTTTTGTTGAAAGGTCTTATAAGTACTGTCGACAGTCACGTTGGAGGTGTACATAGATAATAATCGTGATGTCAGCACCGTGTGAAAGATGTTCTTACTATGATTCAGGTCTTCGAAATACGGCCCCATTAAATGGGATTTCTTCGTAATGCCTCCCCCCACCCCCAATGTATTTTGATTGATGCCGCCTGGTACTGCCTCCTCTCTGCATCATAGCTCGGTACGCACCTGCCTAATGTGAAGGTGTAGATATCACCCGTGTACGCCATCTTTCTTCCAACTTTTTTCTCAATCTCACCTAAGACACTTGGATGCCTTTACGCTGCACTGATCTCTATGCACCGATCTCCATGCACTGATCTCCATGCACCGATCTCCATGCACTGATCTCCATGCACTGATCTCCATGCACTGATATCCATGCACCGATCTCCATGCTCCGATCTCCAAGTGATAAGATCATCCGTCACCTCTTCCAAAGAATTTATATTTATCATAAAATAGTTGAAAGATGATTTGAAGATGCCCGTATGCACCAATTTTATCCTGCACCTTTTACCTTCTACCAGTTAGAGTTCACGGAAGAGTATTTCATTGGGGATGCGATCTTCTGTATTTCATTTTACATGGACAAACATACACGACTATTTCTTAGTTAGTTAGTCGTCAGATCATCATCATCACACTGCGGACAAGCTCATAGGTGATCGGATTCAGTCTGTTCTTCAAGTAAATAGTAACTGATTGTTCCCGTCTGTGTTAGGTGATAACTCTTCTTTTGATTCCCGTATGTCGCATATTTCCTGCAACACCATACTTTACTCCCAGGAACTACATTCATGCAACACCATACTTTACTCCCAGGAACTACATTCATGCAACATCATACTTTACTCCCAGGAACTACATTCATGCAACACCATACTTTACTCCCAGGAACTACATTCATGCAACATCATACTTTACTCCCAGGAACTACATTCATGCAACACCATACTTTACTCCCAGGAACTACATTCATGCAACACCATACTTTACTCCCAGGAACTACATTCATGCAACATCATACTTTACTCCCAGGAACTACATTCATGCAACACCATACTTTACTCCCAGGAACTACATTCATGCAACACCATACTTTACTCCCAGGAACTACATTCATGCAACACCATACTTTACTCCCAGGAACTACATTCTAGTTATAGAGACAGAAGCCACAATAAACTCTGCACCCACAAACTTCCGCTAAACTCCACGATTGCCTTCTAAATATCAGTTATTTCCATTGAATTACCATTAAAAGGATCTTAACGCGGTGCAAACCTGCGATCGAATATTTTAAATTTTGTGAGAAAGCTGCATGTGATCGATGTTTAGTCTCACGAATGGTTGGAAAAATATGGTAGGTGACATAGGTAAAACATGTAACACAGGTAATACCAGGTAACATAGATAACACAGGTAACGCAGGTAACATATGTAACGCAGGTAACATAAGTAACATGCCTAACACAGATAACATGCGTTACACAGGTATGTAGCATGTAACACAGGTATAATAGGTAACACAGATAACATAACACAGATAACATAACACAGATAACATAACACAGGTAACATAGTTAATATTAGGTAACAGAGGTAAAATAGGTAACTATGATGGTTATCACATATTATTTGCCGTTACCTTATCGTATCTACTTAGGTGTATGTCATGCAAGCTCCAACAGTTCGTGTTCTCCAAGATTCTGTGGGTCAGTTCGCTAATGGACGTCTGGATGCCAAACTGGACTGTATTGTACAGGGCAAGTAAAAAGTTCAAATTATAATTTTGTTATTATGAAACTTTACAATGTCCATCATGTACATCTATAGAATAGTTTGATGAAAAGCTTACATAAGTTATATAACGCGATAACAGCGCTCTAAGGGCAACATATGTTGTCAACTTCATTGATAACTGTAGCAGTATCATCATGTGCCATGCTGCTTACTTTAGGAGTTCCTTGATCTCAAAAACAGTACATCTTCCTTACTGTGTATCCTTACTGTATATCCTTACTGTGTATCCGTATTGTGTATATTTACTGTATATCCTTACTGTATATTCTTACTGTGTATCCTTATTGTGTATCCTTACTGTGTATCTTTACTGCACATTATTACTGTATACTCTTACTGTGTATCCTTACTGTATATCCTTACTGTGTATCAGCTTTACTATCACGCCCATTAATACCGCCTGTTTCTTATTCCGTCAGTTTTTCCTTTTGTTACATTGTATTCCAAACCTCCTCGTCTCATAATCTTTGTTTATTGTTCGTCCACCACATGATGATGATGTTGTCCATTTGTTACATCCCCTTTATAAAATTCAGTTAGAGTTATGTCCCTTGACTATGAGTTCGTAGATGGCTAATAATCTCTATTATGGCAGCAAATGTCCTTGGATAGTATGGACATGGAATGTCCAAATTTGATGGTTTTTCTTTGATCTATTCGCGACTTTCTAGCTACTCTCTGCTATTAATCATCAGCATTTCTCCTGTTTTCACAAGATACTGCGCTATTTTTGACTGTAGTGCGCCATGTAGCTCTATTTTTGTGCAAGCTCATCCCATGTGTCTTAGTACATTTCAAAGGCTTTCAGTGAGGGCTTTAACGAGTCCTTCTTTTGGCCACCGTTAGAACGTATGTCCTCACCAACTCACCACAGAGAAGTTTTTTTGGCAGGCGATAACCTGGCATATGTACCTGATGACCTGGCATATGTACCTGATGACCTGGCATATGTACCTGATGACCTGGCATATGCACCCGATGACCTGACATATGTACCTGACGACCTGGCATATGTACCTGATGACCTGGCATATGTACCTGACGACCTGCCAAACGAATCTGTGCCTGCATCAGAATAATGTTAATAGCATTTCATAATATAGCCAATAAATGTGGACTTTTGTCTCCTGATGTTGATATATATCATTTACCTTTTATATCATTGACCGTGTATATCATTGACCGTGTATATCATTGACCGTGTATATCATTGACCGTGTATATCATTGACCGTGTATATCATTGACCGTGTATATCATTGACCGTGTATATCATTGACCGTGTATATCATTGACCGTGTATTTCATTGACCGTGTATATCATTGACCGTGTATATCATTGACCGTGTATATCATTGACCTTGTATATCATTAACCTTGTATATCATTAACCTTGTATATCATTGACCGTGTATATCATTGACCGTGTATATCATTGACCGTGTATATCATTGACCGTGTATATCATTGACCTTGTATTTCATTGACCGTGTATATCATTGACCGTGTATATCATTGACCGTGTATATCATTGACCGTGTATATCATTGACCGTGTATATAATTGACCGTGTATATCATTGACCGTGTATATCATTAACCTTGTATATCATTGACCGTGTATATCATTGACCTTGTATATCATTAACCTTGTATATCATTAACCTTGTATATCACTGACCTTGTATATCATTAACCTTGTATAGCATTGACCTTGTATATCATTGACCTTGTATATCATTGACCTTGTATATCATTGTTGTGACACAGGTTACCCCATACCGACCGTTTACTGGATGGTTATCAATGGAGTTACCAGAACTCGTCTACTGAACACAGAAAAGTATGACACAACCAAACAGGTAAAACTTAGGTTAAACTTAGATTAAATTTAGGTTAGACTTAAGTTAGACTTAGGTTAAACTAAGGTCAAACGTCTAATGTTAAATTTAGGTTAAGCTGACATTAAAAGGAGAATAGGAACGGCTACAAAATATTTTCAATGAAATGAGAAAAACTATCGACGTCAAGATAAATCCAAGTTAAAAATGAGAATTATAGAATGTGATGTCTATGTGATATGAATATATGGCTGAGAAATATGAATATATGGCTAAGAAATATGAATATATGGCTAAGAAATATGAATGTATGGCTGAGAAATATGAATGTATGGCTGAGAAATATGAATGTATGGCTGAGAAATATGAATATATGGCTGAGAAATATAAATGTATGGCTGAAAAATATAAATGTATGGCTGAAAAATATAAATGTATGGCTGAAAAATATAAATGTATGGCTGAAAAATATAAATGTATGGCTGAAAAATATAAATGTATGGCTGAAAAATATAAATGTATGGCTGAAAAATATAAATGCATGGCTGAGAAATATAAATGTATGGCTGAAAAATATAAATGTATGGCTGAAAAATATAAATGTATGGCTGAAAAATATAAATGTATGGCTGAGAAATATAAATGTATGGCTGAAAAACATGAATATAACCTCTTGGTTGGAACTTGATTGCGCAACCTCTTAGTTGGAACTTGATCATGAAACCTCTTGGTTGGAACTTGATCGTGCAACCTCTTAGTTGGAACTTGATTGCGCAACCTCTTGGTTGGAACTTGATCGTGCAACCTCTTGGTTGGAACTTGATCGTGCAACCTCTTGGTTGGAACTTGATCGTGCAACCTCTTGGTTGGAACTTGATTGCGCAACCTCTTGGTTGGAACTTGATCGTGCAACCTCTTGGTTGGAACTTGATCGTGCAACCTCTTGGTTGGAACTTGATTGCGCAACCTCTTGGTTGGAACTTGATTGTGCAACCTCTTGGTTGTAACTTGATCGTGCAACCTCTTGGTTGGAACTTGATCGTGCAACCTCTTGGTTGGAACTTGATCATGCAACCTCTTGGTTGGAACTTGATTGTGCAACCTCTTGGTTGGAACTTGATCATGCAACCTCTTGGTTGGAACTTGATTGTGCAACCTCTTGGTTGGAACTTGATCATGAAACCTCTTGGTTGGAACTTGATTGCGCAACCTCTTGGTTGGAACTTGATCGTGCAACCTCTTAGTTGGAACTTCATGAAAATGGAAAACATAGAGATTCAGACAGCTTTTTTAAAATAAAATAAAAGAATTATTAAATGACATAACATTGAAATAAAATATTTCCACATATTAAAAGACATGACACCTTGTTACTTGAGGGTAGAGTCGAGGGGGGAGACGAACAAAAGGTGGGCAGGGATACAAGTGGGAGAGAAACATCACGGGATGGACAGGATAAAGTCTAGTAGAGTGCACTACCAAAGCAAGAGACAGAGGATGTTGGAGGTTCGATGCCGCCAACCTTGGTTGCTGAAATGACACTCAAATAATAACAATAATAATAATGCTAATGATAACAATAACAATAATAATAATAATAACAATAATAATAATAATAATAATAATAATAATAACAACAATAACAGTAACAATAATAATAATAACAATAACAATAATGATAACAGTAACTATAATAATAGCAATGATAAAAACAACAATAATGATAACAATAACAATAATAACAATAACAATAACGATAATGATAATAATAATGATAAAACAACAAAAATGATAACAATAACAACAACAATAATAATAACAATAATGATAACAGTAACTATAATGATAATAATAATAATAATAATAATAATAATAACAATAACAATAACAACAACAATAATAATAATAATAATAATAATAATAGAAGCAACAAAAATGATAACAATAATAATAGTAATAATAACAATAACAATAACAATAACGATAACAATAACGATAACAATACCAATAATGATAATATTAGCAATAATGATATTAGCAATAACAATAATAACAATATGGATAATAATAACATTAACAAAGGAAAATTAATAGTAATAATAACAATAATAATACATAAGGATTGTGTTTGATTTCTGATCAAATATAACTTATAATATTTGACTTTTCATGATTCTCCAGGCCACCGACACGCAGAACTTATTTGCTGGAGAGCAGTGGTACAGTCTTAAGATCAAATACGTTCAGGCTGGAGACTACAGGGACTATTACTGCGTGGGTGTCAACTCTAAGGGAGAGAACATGACCAAAGTCACACTGTTCTGTAAGTAGTTTGTTCATATCCTGTTAGTTCTTGTTGTAGTTCGGTTGTTAGTTCTTGTTATAGTTCGTTCATATCATGTTAGTTCTTGTTATAGCTCGGTAATATCATGTTAGTTCTTATTATAGTTCGGTAATATCATGTTAGTTATTATTATAGTTCGCGCATATCTTGTTAGTTCTTGTTATTGTTTGTTAATATGATGTTAGTTCTTGTTCCATATCATGTTAGTTCTTGTTCCATATCATGTTAGTTCTTGTTATTGTTTGTTCATGACATTCTAGTTCTTATCCCATATCATGTTAGTCATCCACAGAGACAGTCACCCACAGAGACAGTCATCCACATAAACAGTCATCCACATAGACAGTCATCCACATAGACAGTCATCCACATAGACAGTCACCCACAGAGACAGTCATCCACAGAGACAGTCATCCACATAGACAGTCACCCACAGAGACAGTCATCCACAGAGACAGTCATCCACAGAGACAGTCACCCACATAGACAGTCACCCACAGAGACAGTCATCCACAGAGACAGTCATCCACATAGACAGTCACCCACAGAGACAGTCATCCACAGAGACAGTCATCCACAGAGACAGTCATCCACATAGACAGTCACCCACAGAGACAGTCATCCACAGAGACAGTCATCCACAGAGACAGTCACCCACATAGACAGTCACCCACAGAGACAGTCATCCACAGAGACAGTCATCCACATAGACAGTCACCCACAGAGACAGTCATCCACAGAGACAGTCATCCACAGAGACAGTCATCCACATAGACAGTCATCCACATAGATAGTCATCCACTGAGACAGTTATCCACAGAGACAGTCATCCAGATAGATAGTCATCCACTGAGACAGTTATCCACAGAGACAGTCATCCACATAGATAGTCATCCACATAGATAGTCATCCACTGAGACAGTTATCCACAGAGACAGTCATCCACAGAGACAGTTATCCACAGAAAGGTGTATGGTATCATTGAGTAGCTTTTAAATACAGCAACATTTCTCGAGCAACCCCCGACTTGATGTGTAGACGTGGGAAATTGTACACAGGAAGAAGATTCTATTTTGACATACAGGATACTATGTATTTTAGCGTAATTTCATTCGCTAGCAACAAAAATTATATGGAAAGCGAACCAATCATCAGTCACATCAGTCCAGATGAGTGATGCTGTGTGAGGTCAGCACGCATGAATGTTCGAGAGAAGGTCTTGATAAATACTATGAAATCCCGGCTGTGTCTGGTAACAATCGACACGTTCTGTGATCGTTGTGCTTGACATTGTGTAAATCTATGCGTCCGTGGTTCAGCACGCAGGAATATTCTGGAAAAACGACTTAGTATAAAGGAAATAGCGACTAATCATCAGTGTAAGTTCTGCAGGCTAATTGGGAAACATCCTTTAAAAGTGATTAATTTGTCATTTTCCGCGATTTTCATTGGCTACCTAGTTTATATTTTGTGTGGACAGACGACTAAAACCACGGGAAAAGTTAAACATCATTTTAGATGGAGTATGTCAATCTAAAATATAACACCTACTGACTAATGGGAAATATAACCTTCAAAAATGATATATTTGAGTATTCACTTTAGCTGTTTTCCATTGGCTGTTACACAAAATATGTTATACTGACCAATGAAAATCACGGTAACAGACCAATGAGCCATTAAGAAGGAGGATATCGTAGAAGGTCGCGTATAGAGGATATCAGATAACGTCACATTATTGTGATGTCGAGGGAGTCACCCTCAGCGCAGAGACACGATCACATTCCCAAACACGTGCACACAAGCACTAACAAGCATATACACACAGACTAACAACTACATAATCACTGAAATATCATATTTCTCTCTATCTTCTATCCATCTCCAGCCACCTGGGATTGCCAGGGACCTCTTTGCTACTCTCTCGACCCAGAGAAACCCGGGACTGCTGTAATGTTCACACTGCATCCAATTCTTGCTGTTGTCGCTGTTGTCATGGCTGTAATCACCAATCACCTGATAATGTAGCCGACCCCAAGACTCATATCACAACATCATTTATCATTTTCATATTATTACTGACGCTGTTATTGTAATTGAATTGTTATTACTGACGCTGTTATTGTAATTGAATTGTTATTACTGACGCTGCTATTGTAACTGAATTGTTATTACTGACGCTGCTATTGTAATTGAATAGTTATTACTGACGCTGTTATTGTAATTGAATTGTTATTACTGACGCTGTTATTGTAATTGAATTGTTATTACTGACGCTGTTATTGTAATTGAATTGTTATTACTGACGCCGTTATTGTAATTATTATTGTAATCATAGTTATTGACGCTGTTATTGTAATTGTAGTTACTGATGATGTTATTGTTATTGTAATGAATGTCACTGTTATTGTAATGACTAATACTGGATGCATATAAGAACTTTTCGGTTCATTACGGGAAGCATTGACCAGATTTAAACTTTATATTACTATGCGTAATTTCATTCAGCTTTTGTGACCTCGCTGAACTTGGATTAACAAATCGATAGTTCTGCATCGATAAGCGCGCTACACACTTAGAGCGCCCCCGTCCCCTAGGATCATTCAAGGGGGTGGGAGTGGTGGTGGGGGGGGGTTCTCTCAGTGTATAGCGGACAGATCGCTGGATGTCCCAGCAACCTTAGCTACTATGAAATACTTCTTTATCCATATTTCGTTTGGTTAAATATGTACGTATTTGTTTCGTTACAAAGTGGCAACTGCTGCCCTTAATGTGCCAACATTTGTCTTCAACATTTGATGAATTGGCAGGCACGTCTGATACATTTGTATGAAAAGGAATACTAAACGACAAGATAGAGTTAAAAATAGTTAGGTGCTATATCGTTCTCAGATACCAAGGAAACATTTAAGTGCTACATGGTGTTGAAATAGCATCTACCACGGAAGCACAAGATAATCTGACGTATTAAGCTGCAATACAACGAAATCATGTGTAATAGACCAGAATACACCCAATTCTAGTGTAGTAAGCTTCAGTACAATGAATTTGTGAGTAATATCCCAGAATACAACGAGTTTTGGCGTATTAAACTGCAATACACCCAATTCGTGTGTAATACAACGAATTGGGTGTATTGACGCTTTATACGTCAGAACTCGGTGTATTCTGGCATATTACTCACAAATTCATTGTACTGAAGCTTACTACACTAGAATTAAGTATAGTCTGGCCTATTATACATGATTTCGTTGTATTGCAGCTTAATGCGTCAGAACACTAGCGCATTACACACGAATTTGGTGTATTGCAGTTTAGTACGCCAAAACTCGTTGTATTCTGGGATATTACTCACAAATTGGGTGTACTCAAGCTTACTACACCACATCTCAGTGTTTTCTGGACACAAATATGGTATATTGTAGCTTACTTCGTCAGAACTGGCGTTACACACGGAAGCACAAGATTTACGTGCATATAATGTTACAATGATGTATTCTTAATCAAGTACTATTAGCTGAACTTTCCCAAGGACAACGGGTTCGTGGTATACCATATCTGAAGTACACGCTTGGAAATATATTCATGTAAGCTGTTACAGACTAGGGAAACTCACCTGAAACAAAACCATTTCTTCGCCGCTGCGCTTGATGTCTACATTGTCAGACAAGTTTTACGGATGAATTCCACCGTTGCATGAATCTCTACTGTTGTTCCATACTTCTTTGTTTGCAGGGTTCCACTGTTGGTCCAGTAAGTATCTCTCAATTGTCCATACTGGGGACAGTTCTGCAGATTATATTCAGTGATCTGTTCATATGTACCCAAAGTGCACAGTGGTGTGGTACACAGTCGGATCCTGTGCATGTGTTTGTTTAGTCTGTTGTGTCCTGAACTGAGGCGAAGTATGGTGAACTGTTCCTGTCGATGTAACTAGTGGTAGGCATCTTTTGTCATGTTATGTTCACTTCTGATGTTTTGTATAGATCTGCTGTTGTCTTGATATGTGGACTTTATTCTGTTCCTGTATACACACACACTTGCAGGACATCAAGAACTACTTTTGCAGTGACGTAACGGCGTAAAGTTGTTTTGTTTGGACATGCATCTAGACACGACAAACTTTGAACATGCATCTAGATGTTATGTTATGTTCCTCCAGGGCCATAGGCGGCGCATAGGGCAGAAACCATAGCTTTCCATTTCTGTCTTTGTGTTGCCAGGTCTTTCAATTGTTGCGTGTTGTTTAGGTTCATTGACATGCCTTCTCTATTAATGGTTCTTCGTAGAGTTTCTCTAGGTCTCCCTCTTCTTCTTACTCCAGGTGGCACCCAATATAGTGATTGCTGGGGAATTCTTAGGCTGTTCATTCTGAGAACATGGCCGATGTAAGTCCAACGCCTTTGTCTAATGAAGGGAGATATATAGGTTTGTTTGCTTTCCTCTCTTATAGTAGTGTTAGATTTAAAGTCACTCCACTTAACGTTCAGAATGGTACGTAGGCATTTGTTTTCAAAGGAGTCGAGTCTTTTATCTGTGGCTTTTGTGATACACATCTTTTATGATGGCATCTAGATACACTTTCCAAAAATTATTTTGCACGAAATAGTCGAGGATAGAAAGAGCAGAGGAGGTCAGATAAAATTATGGATTGATAACATTAGAGGATGGTCTGGTGTGACTTTTCCACACTCTTCCTTAATTTTCCACCACTTCAAACATTACACCGGATACAGCTTGTACACACCGCCTGTCTTTTGTTCGAGTGTACTGGGTCGTGCAATTAATTATATCAAATGTATGATAAACATTGTGTAATACGTCACGAACATCAGAACACGCCGCTGGACATACATCGGCCACGCACTTAGAATGAATGAAGACATAATTCCACGACAAGTCATCATGTGGACACCAGACGGGAAACAGAAAACAGGGAAGACAAAAAACAACGCTCAGAAGAAGATTTATGAATGAATTAAAATCAACAGGTATAAATGCACAAGACCTGCAATCCCTAGCAACTGATCGATAGGTATGGAGAACTATGACATCCGAGCTATGTGCCAAACTTGGCAAAAGAGGAACTGACAGACTGAATACGTCATGTGTAAATGACCTCATTTAATTGATTGTAAATACCCACATTTTGTGTACGTGAGATGTGTTTTGGCAAATATACTTTTGATTTGTATCGAAAATAAACGAAAATTGTAACTAATGAATGCATTTTAATGAAAAAATTAATTTCTTGATTCTTGATTAGAAACTGGCTTCACAGCACGTGGGGCATTTCCATAAGTGCTCGGCCCTCCGTTCCACCAGCCATCCCAGTGTATGTAGACTCAGAGACCAGGTCAGATGTTGACCGTGAGATCTTCGGGACTTTCCAAAAAAAAATACTTCTCCTACCCTCACCTCTGAATACTCCCATTTCTAACATTCTCTGTATGTGTACGTTCTCAGCCTCATTGACAACATCTGCATCTTGAAATAAATTTGAATCTTCAAATGTAGTAATACAACCAGGGAGAGCTTGTGGAGAATGGACTGGTGTCAGGACTGAGGTGACGGCACACACACTTGTTCAGGTGCACTAACAATCGCAACATACAATCACATGCACATATTTTTTATTTAGTATACATTTGATTTAAAATAGGTGGAATAGTCGTCTTAATTTGAAAGAGCAGATTAACTAACGTCATGTACGAATGTGGCACAGGGCAATGGATCGCGCTGACGTTTTGAACTGCTTAAGAGATATAACACGCGGGAGTGAGACTAGTGCAGGATTAAAGATCAGGGCGTGTTGCTAAATTGGTGCATTAAAAATGCGGTCTTGCTAGAAGTAAACATTTTGGAGGGCGCAGAAGAATGATGGTCAACCAGCATACGACTGGTACTGTCAGCGAAGTGTAGTGGCGGATACACTCAAGGAGAGATCGGAGCAACTATGGACGTGTCCAGTTTGCAGTGATGATGATCCGACCAATAACTAACTAACCTTAATTTGCCCACTCCACTATTTTTCTTCCTGCTCCCATCTCCCCATGAAATCGTTGTAACAATACAGGAGGTACTATAGCCCAAGTTGTAACAATACAGGAGGTACTATAGCCCACGTTGTAACAATACAGGAGGTACTATAGCCCACGTTGTAACAATACAGGAGGTCCTATAGCCCACGTTGTAACAATACAGGAGGTCCTATAGCCCACGGTGTAACAATACAGGAGGTCCTATAGCCCACGTTGTAACAATACAGGAGGTACTATAGCCCACGTTGTAACAATACAGGAGGTACTATAGCCCACGTTGTAACAATACAGGAGGTACTATCACGTTGAAAACCTCCACGTCATCTCCCATCTTCTGACTCCCTCTCACACTACCATTCTCCCCCCTTTCTCTTTCAGAAACATAAAATCCAGTCTTGATTAGAAACAACCATTGACCAAGTCTTTACTTGCCGTGGATTATGTACCCGGTTCTTGACATGAATCAATTGTATTGTCAATCCTGGACACAATCCTGGACACAATCCTAGACACAATCTTAATGATGTTGTATCTTGTGATCATCATCATGTGACACAGTTTTTCCAGAACATAGTCTTCCTTATGGATTCTCTGAACACTCCGAGATTTCTGGGAAAGTTGACTTGCCGCAGGTAAAGACGTGTTTAAACAGTCTTGATATATCAGTGTACAATCGTCGTCTTGGGTGCCCTTTTCCCTGTTGCCGTTAACTCAACCTTCAGCTATTAATCTTTCCATTCTGTTATATCTATTTCAGTTCAGTCAGTTCCTCTTTTGCCACGTTTGGCACATAGGGCGGATGTCATAGTTCTCCATGCCTGTCGGTCAGTTGATAGGGCTCGCATGTCGTGTGCATTTATGCCTGTTGATTTTAATTCATTCATAAATGTTCTTCTGAGCGTTGTTTTTGGTCTTCCCTGTTTTTGTTTTTTTTCCACACTCTTCCATAATTTTCCACCACTTCAAACATTACACCGGATACAGCTTGTACACACCGCCTGTCTTTTGTTCGAGTGTACTGGGTCGTGCAATTAATTATATCAAATGTATGATAAACATTGTGTAATACGTCACGAACATCAGAACACGCCGCTGGACATACATCGGCCACGCACTTAGAATGAATGAAGACATCTGGTGTCCACATGAAGACTTGTCGTGGAATTCTATCTTCCTTCATTCTAAGTACGTGGCCGATGTATGTCCAGCGGCGTTTTCTGATGATGTTCGTCACATATTCTTGTTTTGTCTCCTCTCTTAGTATGTCGTTTCATTTGAAGTCTTTCCAATTAGTATTTGTGATTTTTCTGAGACATCTATTCTCAAAGGCAACTAACGTCTTCTTATCCATTATTGTAGTAGATTTCCAACTTTCACATCCATATGTCAATGATGGAATCACACTTGCATTGAATAGTTGCAGTTTGATGTGTTTACTTACGATCTTCGATCTCCAGATGATTGAGAGTTTAGTCTATTTATATGACCAAAAAACAAAACACTAACAAAACAGCAACACAGATTTCTTGCAAAGATGTTGTTAAGAAGCCAGACCTCTTCGACGTTTATTGATCTTAACACTTTTTCATTTGTCTTTTCAGTTTTCCATCGTAGGCCTATAGGTAACATTCTTCTGTACCATCAGATACTCATTTGTAGTGACTTGTGATACTTGCCTGAATACAATCCTAGCTACAATACTGGTTAAATATTTGATGCAATCCTAGCTACAATACTGGTTAAATATTTGATACAATCCTAGCTACAATACTGGTAAAATATTTGATGCAATCCTAGCTACAATACTGGTTAAATATTTGATGCAATCCTAGCTACAATACTGGTTAAATATTTAATGCAATCCTAGCTACACTACTGGTTAAATATTTGATGCAATCCTAGCTACAATACTGGTTAAATATTTGATGCAATCCTAGCTACAATACTGGTTAAATATTTGATGCAATCCTAGCTACAATACTGGTTAAATATTTGATGCAATCCTTGATAAATCTTTGTAGAATATTAGATACAATCCTGGATACAATTTTGGATACAATCTTGGATAAATCTTAGATATAATTCTGGATACAATTTTGGATACAATCTTGGATAAATCGTAGATGCAATCCTGGATACAATTTTGTATACAATCTTGGATAAATCGTAGATACAATCCTGGATACAACCCTAGATAGACTTGTGGTTAAATCTCATATACAATCTTAGATACAATTCTGGTTACAATCTTAGATACAATCACGGATACAATCATGGATACAATCTTGGATAGAATCAACATAAAGATAAATGATCAAATACTGAAACAAGTGCAGGAATTTAAATATCTCGGGAGTATGTTTACAGACAACGGAAGAATAGACAAGCTAGGGACAAGAATTCAAACAGATAACTACGTAAATTATGACTTTAAAAATCAATTTTGAAAAACAAATCTATCCATATGACAACTAAAAAGGCAAATCATAAATGCAATCTTCATACCAACATTGTATTATCAATGTCAGACATGAACACTAACAAAAGAACAAAAGAGAAAGATTACTACGTGTGAAATGAGATGTCTAAGAAAAGCAGCAAACATAACAAGAAGAGATCATGTGAGAAATGAAGAGATAACAAGAACTGTTGGAACAATATCTGTGCTCAAATATATTGAAAACAGAGAGTGAAATAGTTTGGCCACTTAATAAGAATGAACCCTTATTGGCCAGAAGCAAGAGAATACTTGACATTGAAACACCGAGGCAGAAGAAAGTCAAGAAGAGGGTGGATTGAAGGAGCTACCAATGTTCTGAGTTGGTAACTAAGTGTCACACTATTACTGTATATTAAGCGAACAAACGTGTCATAGACCTAAAAAGGTTGCCATTCAATTCTGCGATGTTGTTCAGCAAAAGCAGAGAAAAGACAATAGATATATATATATCTAATTAGCCTTTTGTCTTGTCTTGTTTTTTCTTATCCATGTGTACCGCTAAGCGTCATGGGGAGCCGAAGTCTTGTCTTGTCCTATCCATGTGTACCGCTAAGCGTCATGGGGAGCCGAAGTCTTGTCTTGTCCTATCCATGTGTGCCGCTAGGCATCATGGGGAGCCGAAGTCTTGTCTTGTCCTACCCATGTGTGCCGCTAGGCGTCATGGGGAGCCGAAGTCTTGTCTTGTCCTATCCATGTGTGCCGCTAGGCGTCATGGGGAGCCGAAGTCTTGTCTTGTCCTACCCATGTGTGCCGCTAGGCGTCATGGGGAGCCGAAGTCTTGTCTTGTCCTACCCATGTGTGCCTCTAGGCGTCATGGGGAGCCGAAGTCTTGTCTTGTCCTACCCATGTGTGCCTCTAGGCGTCATGGGGAGCCGAAGTCTTGTCTTGTCCTACCCATGTGTACCGCTAAGCGTCATGGGGAGCCGAAGTCTTGTCTTGTCCTATCCATGTGTACCGCTAAGCGTCATGGGGAGCCGAAGTCTTGTCTTGTCCTATCCATGTGTGCCGCTAGGCGTCATGGGGAGCCGACGTCTTGTCTTGTCCTATACATGTGTGCCTCTAGGCGTCATGGGGAGCCGAAGTCTTGTCTTGTCCTACCCATGTGTGCCTCTAGGCGTCATGGGGAGCCGAAGTATTGTCTTGTTCTACCCATGTGTGCCGCTAGGCGTCATGGGGAGCCGAAGTCTTGTCTTGTCCTACCCATGTGTGCCTCTAGGCGTCATGGGGAGCCGAAGTCTTGTCTTGTCCTATCCATGTGTGCCTCTAGGCGTCATGGGGAGCCGAAGTCTTGTCTTGTCCTATCCATGTGTACCGCTAAGCGTCATGGGGAGCCGAAGTCTTGTTTTGTCCTATCCATGTGTACCGCTAAGCGTCATGGGGAGCCGAAGTCTTGTCTTGTCCTATACATGTGTACCGCTAAGCGTCATGGGGAGCCGAAGTCTTGTTTTGTCTTATCCATGTGTACCGCTAAGCGTCATGGGGAGCCGAAGTCTTGTTTTGTCCTATCCATGTGTACCGCTAAGCGTCATGGGGAGCCGAAGTCTTGTCTTGTCCGATCCATGTGTACCGCTAAGCGTCATGGGGAGCCGAAGTCTTGTCTTGTCCTATCCATGTGTGCCGCTAGGTGTCATGGGGAGCCGAAGTCTTGTCCTATCCATGTTGTACCGCTAAGCGTCATGGGGAGCCGAAGTCTTGTCTTGTCCTATCCATGTGTGCCGCTAGGCGTCATGGGGAGCCGAAGTCTTGTCTTGTCCTATCCATGTGTGCCTCTAGGCGTCATGGGGAGCCGAAGTATTGTCTTGTTCTACCCATGTGTGCCGCTAGGCGTCATGGGGAGCCGAAGTCTTGTCTTGTCCTACCCATGTGTGCCTCTAGGCGTCATAGGGAGCCGAAGTCTTGTCTTGTCCTATCCATGTGTGCCTCTAGGCGTCATGGGGAGCCGAAGTCTTGTCTTGTCCTATCCATGTGTACCGCTAAGCGTCATGGGGATCCGAAGTCTTGTTTTGTCCTATCCATGTGTACCGCTAAGCGTCATGGGGAGCCGAAGTCTTGTCTTGTCCTATACATGTGTACCGCTAAGCGTCATGGGGAGCCGAAGTCTTGTTTTGTCTTATCCATGTGTACCGCTAAGCGTCATGGGGAGCCGAAGTCTTGTTTTGTCCTATCCATGTGTACCGCTAAGCGTCATGGGGAGCCGAAGTCTTGTCTTGTCCGATCCATGTGTACCGCTAAGCGTCATGGGGAGCCGAAGTCTTGTCTTGTCCTATCCATGTGTGCCGCTAGGTGTCATGGGGAGCCGAAGTCTTGTCCTATCCATGTTGTACCGCTAAGCGTCATGGGGAGCCGAAGTCTTGTCTTGTCCTATCCATGTGTGCCGCTAGGCGTCATGGGGAGCCGAAGTCTTGTCTTGTCCTATCCATGTGTGCCGCTAGGCGTCATGGGGAGCCGAAGTATTGTCTTGTCCTATCCATGTGTACCGCTAAGCGTCATGGGGAGCCGAAGTCTTGTTTTGTCTTATCCATGTGTACCGCTAAGCGTCATGGGGAGCCGAAGTATTGTCTTGTCCTATCCATGTGTGCCGTTAGGCGTCATGGGGAGCCGAAGTCTTGTCTTGTCCTATCCATGTGTGCCGCTAGGCGTCATGGGGAGCCGAAGTCTTGTCTTGTCCTATCCATGTGTGCCACTAGGCGTCATGGGGAGCCGAAGTCTTGTCTTGTTCTATCCATGTGTGCCGCTAGGCGTCATAGGGAGCCGAAGTCTTGTCTTGTCCTATCCATGTGTGCCGCTAGGCGTCATGGGGAGCCGAAGTCTTGTCTTGTTCTATCCATGTGTGCCGCTAGGCGTCATAGGGAGCCGAAGTCTTGTCTTGTTCTATCCATGTGTGCCGCTAGGCGTCATGGGGAGCCGAAGTCTTATTTCTTTAGCTAACTGTGATGCCGCTGCCATAGTGCAGTCTTGGTGTTCTAGTATTTCTCTGATATCATCTATCCATCTTCATCTGGGCTTTCCCCTATTTCTCTTTTGAGATGATCTTCTATTGACGGCTATCGATGGGATGCGATCTGGTTCCATTCTGATCAGGTGGCCGAACCAATTGATCTTTTTTGTGTCTATGTATTCTTTGCATGATATTATTTTCATCATATTTCTTATAGTCTCATTGTTATTCTATCTCTTTCTGTTACCCCCCCCCCCGTGCTGTTCTCAGGCACTTCATTTCGCATGCAGCAATTATTTTCTTCTAGTTATTTTGTCAGGGTCCAGGTCTGGCATTGGTAACACAGTGTCGTCCTGAACACTATTTATTAACGTTCTTGTGGACATCATGTCAATGTACTGGTGTTTCAGTAGTGGTTCAGTAGTGGTTCAGTAGTGGTTCAGTAGTGGTTCAGTAGTGGTTCAGTAGTGGTTCAGTAGTGGTTCAGTAGTGGTTCAGTAGTGGTTCTAATTGATATAAAACTGAGTTTTAATTAGCGAATAGGTACATTTATACAATTTAAATCCAAGTGTTTCAGTCATACACAGTGAAATGATGAGATTAATTTATTCAGACGCATGTCTGCAAGTAATATGGTGGATGTTGGTTCCAGGCAGTCGTGTATAAACCTGTATAGGTTAATGATTACTAATGTGTATGTTGGATCAAGGTTAGACCTGGTAAATACTTGACCGATGACGTCTGAAAAACATGGCTTAAGAGTTCTTCGATCAGACGTCAAACAACTTCATTTATCTTGACTGTTGAATTTAATCATTGGTCACTCTGAGCATAAATTATCCACCAACCAATGAAAATCTAGAAAAAAGCTTTCTCGGTCAAGGTAAGTGACACTGTTTGTGATCTGTACGCAGGTATTCTGGAGAATAACTTTAACACAGGGCGTACACAAATTACGAGACACGGATGAATCTAGTTAATTAAGACACATCAAATACGTACTAGTCTACTGTGTATCGTGTTCAGTTGCTGGTTGTAGTTCCTCCTTTCAGGACGTACAGATTTAATTATAATTTTCTAACATTCATATTTTACCAGTCTATATTTACATTTATTATGTTGCCATTACGTTGTGACTGACCTATTATCGGTAGCTAAATTCACAGCAGCTACAGTAGGAACAATATTATAGTAAATGATGATAGTGTTTGTAAATCTGGTAGAGAAATATATTGTATTTCTAGATCGGTTTATGGGTCCGTCTCACACACACAAGACTCTCGAACCTGTATGAAGGCCGATGTTTCCATGGTGTACTGCGATGCGTTGTGTTAGTGGTGCTTAAATATTCAAAAATTGTTGAAAATCAATGTTCTACACAGGACATTCTTAAAATAAATGTCCTACACAGGTCATTCTTAAAATAAATGTCCTACACAGGTCATTCTTAAAATAAATGTCCTACACAGGTCATTCTTAAAATAAATGTCATACACAGGACATTCTTAAAATAAATGTCCTACACAGGACATTCTTAAAATCAATGTCCTTCATAGGACATTCTGAAATTACTGGCTTTAGATGTTGTCTCCAAGTCATATATATATATATATACAGCGATATTTGGACCACTTATTACCAGAGATATATATTAGGAACACTTATGGAACACTTATATCAAAAATAGATATTTAAACACTTATTTCAGAGATATATATATGGAACACTTATTTGATTTGACTTGTATTATATCTGATCTATTTTCACTTTTTCTGTACCCTTTCCCCTCCATACTTATCACCTTTAACTTCCCATCACATCCCCTTTCCCCCCTGTCCTGCTGCCATATCTTTGCTTCATCCGTTGTCCCTTCGCTATTGTCTTCTTTCTTTCCTTTTTTCATTCCTATTACCAGCATGCGTGTCTGTAAGTAAGATTTGTTTACCGTGATCTTTTGTTTGTCCTGACGAAGGTTTTATTGTCGAAACGTCGTCTGTCACTGTCTCTCGTTGTTAGGTTGTTTTAACGACTTATTTTGGTAACACTTATACCTATTTTTTCATTTTGATAGCGTAGACACATTGTCTCGAGTCCCGTGTCACATGGGCTGGACTTCAATGTCTCGAGTCCCGTGTCACATGGGCTGGACTTCAATGTCTCGAGTCCCGTGTCACATGGGCTGGACTTCAATGTCTCGAGTCCCGTGTCACATGGGCTGGACTTCAATGTCTCGAGTCCCGTGTCACATGGGCTGGACTTCAATGTCTCGAGTCCCGTGTCACATGGGCTGGACTTCAATGTCTCGAGTCCCGTGTCAGATGGGCTGGACTTGAATGTCTCGAGACCCGTGTCACTGTAGATGAAATTATTGACTGCTTGGAGCTCTTCTTCTTTGATGCTTATATGGGGATTTAGGTGTAGTTTGCGTGGTGTAGGTTGAAACACTACCTCTGTTTTCTTTGTGTTGATGGTGATACCAAAGTTGTCCCAGGCTTCAACAAACTGATTTAGGGTGACCTGCACACGGTCTGCAGAATCAGCGTACAGTACCCAGTCATCTGCCTAGAGGAGTTCCCTTACCACTGTGTCTCGCACATCGGTTTTGTCCTGCAGATGCCGAAGATTGAAAAGTTGACCGTCTGTACTGTATCTTATTTGTATTCCTGTTGTTTCACTTGATCTAGATGCGTCTGTCAGCATGGCAGAAAACATCAGGCTGAACTTGATCTAGATGTGTCTGTCAGCATGGCAGAAAACATCAGGCTGAACTTGATCTAGATGTGTCTGTCAGCATGGCAGAAAACATCAGGCTGAACTTGATCTAGATGTGTCTGTCAGCATGGCAGAAAACATCAGGCTGAACTTGATCTAGATGTGTCTGTCAGCATGGCAGAAAACATCAGGCTGAACTTGATCTAGATGCGTCTGTCAGCATGGCAGAAAACATCAGGCTGAACTTGATCTAGATGCGTCTGTCAGCATGGCAGAAAACATCAGGCTGAACTTGATCTAGATGTGTCTGTCCGCATGGCAGAAAACATCAGGTTGAACTTGATCTAGATGTGTCTGTCCGCATGGCAGAAAACATCCGGTTGAACAGTGTTGGAGCTAGAAAACATCCTTGTTTGACCCCATTTGTTACAGGAAAGGCTAGTAATGACACTCCATCCCTGATACCAACGACCATCATGCCGTCATGGAACTGTCGCACTATGTTGATGCACTTTTTTTGGGGAAGGGGGCAGCCGAACTTGACGAGCACTTTCCACAGCCTATCTCTGTTCACGGTGTCAAATGCCTTTTTGAGGACTTTGAGTACAAGGTTGAATGTCTTGACAAAATCACATCTTTATTTAGGGATGTGGTTGGTCAAGTACTGAAAACTTTTTTATTTCAGTTGCAAGGCGATTCGGTGCCGCTAGAACGGACCTGGTTCAATTCCTATACGCCTGAATTTTTTTTATTTTATCCTCATGCTTCCTATTTGATTTTACTTGAATCACATATGACAATAATTCAAACTTGACTGACAGCTGTCAACAATCAACTTAATTATAAGGTAGCAAACAATTTCAACCAGATAGGTCCAGCTGGCACTAATTCTCCTCGCAGCTTGAGTAAACACGTCAATCAAATTCCACAAAATAAGATTTGGAATTGGTTTAGAATTAGTGCCTACCTGTGTGATTGTTTCCCTTGGCTATGCTTATCAGTTTATGTTTATCATTTAGTAATTTAAATATAAATACATTTAGGGTTAGGGTTAGGATGTAATGTGTACAACATAACTAACTCTAACCCCTAACCCTAATCTTAAAAAATGAATATTTAAATTAATTATTTATATAATATTTATATTAATTAACTATAAAATACGTAGGTAGGCACTCATTGCAAACAAGAACCGAAACTTGACTCTATCCATCTCAAGAATACCTGAAGTTACGGTGTAATAATATTATCAGTCAAATGTGAGATTCCATCAGTCGAGTGTCAGATTCAATCAGTCGAGTATCAGATTCTATCAGTCGAGTGTCAGATTCCATCAGCCGAGTGTCAGATTACATCAGTCGAGTGTCAGATTACATCAGTCGAGTGTCAGATTCTATCAGTCGAGTGTCAGATTCTATCAGTCGAGTGTCAGATTCCATCAGTCAATTGTCAGATTCCATATCTAATATATTATCAGTCGAGTGTCAGATTCCATCAGTCAATTGTCAGATTCCATATCTAATATATTATCAGTCGAGTGTCAGATTCCATCAGTCAATTGTCAGATTCCATATCTAATATATTATCAGTCGAGTGTCAGATTCCATCAGTCGAGTGTCACATTCCAAATCTAATATGCAAGATATGTTTACTACAGAGAAGAGGCGATGAAAAAGGAGGAAACTATGACAGACGATAACAAGAGAAAGTTGGACACTAACCTCATGAAGAACATGCAGAAAAATGATTCTAGAGATGGCAAAAATCGCACGAATCAAGTTAGTAGTTCTATGAGGAATGCGGTTAATGACGAGGGTTCGGATCTTAATGGTGTCGCCAAAGATGTAAAGTCCAGTGATATCAAGGCTATTTCTCCTCATACTTGGATAGTTCCAGACGGAGGGTAAGTAAACGATTCTCCTCTCTCTCTCTCTCTATCTTTCTCTCTTTCTCTTTCTCTCTCTGTCTCTCTATCTCGCTCTGCCACTATAAATGTATATATTAAAATATATATATATATATATATATATATATATATATATATATATATATATATATATATATATATATATATATATATATATATATATATATATATATATATATATATATGTATGTTAGCAGTAATACCCGTCGTTGCCCGGGTGAAAATATATGTGATTTATTGTGCATGACTTCAACCGTGGCTATCGTCGATAGAAGACTTGTTGGCTAAAATGAAACCACATCCTTTTAGAATGACCCATTTGACTATTTCCTTGATTTTCATTGGATGTCAAACACATTATAATCACAGTGACAAATACATTTCGCAGGAATAAACACAAATATGACTCAACCGTGGATTGAACCCGGGACCTCAAGGGTCTGAAATAACATATGTTTAATACGAATAGTTAAGTGAGACATTAATGTTTGGATATTTCCTGTAGCTAACAGATCTTCTATTTGCGAACAAGTAAACTATAGCAGCACTGGAAGTATGGCTACATCAGATGTAACAATTTAGGAGGTAGCTTCATCAGATGTAACAATGTAGGAGGTAGCTTCATCAGATGTAACAATGTAGGAGGTAGCTTCATCAGATGTAACAATGTAGGAGGTAACTACATCAGATGTAACAATGTAAGAGGTAGCTACATCAGATGTAACAATGTAGGAGGTACATTTACGGATAGAATAAACAATAATATGTTTGTATGCTAGCATTGTCCTTCCAAACAACCAAGACAAGTCGTTGTAGTTGTACAGGAAAATAAATGTCTTAGTAAACTTGTACAGGAAAATAAATGTCTTAGTAAACACTTAAATATTTGTTCGGAAGATTTCAAGTCATGCAGGCAAGTTAGAGAAGGCACCAAACAGCAATATGTTTCTACAACAATAATAACAGGCTGTACTTCTATCGGACACGTACTTCGGAAAATTGAACAAGCTGCCACTACAAGCTGTACTTATATCGGACATGTACTTCGGAAAATTGAACAAGCTGCCACGGTTTCTGTCTTATGTACCACATTCGGCGCTGAAGGAACAAGTAGATAGATAGATAGATAGATGATATAGCTATGTAGTGAGAGATTTTGGTTCCATTTTGTTTCCGTTCGCTACATTGTAATCAGAACGGATATTTGTGTGATTTCCGCCGGGAGTGTAGTTACGTTGTGCCACCGGTATACGCCTTGTAGGCCCAAAACAACCAATTTCGGCATGCCTTGACATTCCGGCTACCCTAGTCTGTGACCGCCTTCCTATCTGTTGCCAGGCAGTGAATGTTACTGACCCTACGCCGAGACGGTTTGTCCTTCACCTCTATCTTGCACGAGGTGTTCCGCCGACAGTGCACTTGCCTCGTGTAATTAGACGTATTGTGCCCGTGCCTATCGGGTACTGAACCTTTTGTCTTCCTCGAGCCTGGTTCCAGTTTAGAAGGAACTCAATAGAAGACTTGGGCTTGGACTAGGTCTCCCTCTTAGCGGAAGTGTTGTACACAAACACCGTGAGCTCCTCGTCCAAGTCTGAGACTTTATTTAGGGGCGTCAGGGACTAGCATTTTGTTCTAGAGCTGAAAAGTGTTTTTCTCCTTGGACGGCTGTACCTGTACCCATCAGGTACTAGACCTTTTTGTGGTTGATTCGGGTACAGGAAAAACTCGACAGTAGAGTTGGGCCCGGGGTGGGATCACCGACGATTAGAAGCATGTCTAGAGCAAACAATACTTTATTTCCGATTTCCTTGAAAAGTTTTCCGTTATCTTTGCACATGCCGCTGTCCTCTAGCGCATTGCTTCTCTCTCAGTGTACGTGCTATCCTTGTGGTGACTGAAGCACCAATTCTTTATATTTCTCGTAACATCTGCCCACTTTGTAACATCTGCCCACTTCGTAACATCTGCCCACTTCGTAACATCTGCCCACTTCGTAACATCTGCCCACTTCGTATCATCTGCCCACTTCGTAACATCTGCATTGGCGTCCCCTCTAATGTTTCTGCCGAACTGACTAGCCTCGCTGTGTGTCGACTGCGCTGCTGCATGTGTTGGCGCAGAGGTATCAGAGATATTGCCTGTCTATTTGTAGTCAAATCGCATTCCATCTACAGCATCGACAGACACGAGGCGAAGAGTGTTGGCCAGGAATATTTCTGTTTCCAGGGTGCACCACAAGGAGGTACTTTTAGGATCTTGGTTATCTAATAACCCTGAGTCCGCACGAGAGCAAAGCAATGCACCCCTTGTCTTACAGTGAAGTAAGTTACGTTTTGTACAAATCCGTAAATTCTCCTACCCTGAACTTTCAGCATTCCTGCATGCACTGCAATAGAACTTTCCGTGCACGAATCGGACTCATCGGGCATCTACGAACTCACAAACTAAATTAGATAATTGTTTTCCTCATCGCATTTATTATTTTTCATGTCATGCTCATCTTCGCTTACGAAGGAGGAACATCATCATCATCAGTTGCATCTCCGCATCGAAGGTTGACTACAACCAAGAACATTCTTAACTTCTTACAGTACAATTTTACCAAGAACATACTCTACTGTACCATCTAACTGTACAATTTTACCAAGAACATACACCACTGTACCTCTATCTATCATCACGAGGCCTCTATATGTCATCAATCTGTCTCCCATGTGTCCTCCATATGTCTCTCATCTGTCCTCCATCTGTCCCCAATCTGTCCTCTAACTGTCCTCCATCCACCTTCCATCTGTCCTTCATCTGTTCTCAATCTGTCCTCTATGTGTCCTCTATCTGTCATACATATATCCTCTATTTGTCTTCTATCTGCACTCTATTTGTCCCCCATCTGTCTTTAATCTGCCCTATCTGTACTTTATCTGTCTTCCATCTGTCCTTTGTTTGTCCTTCATTTATCTCCATCTGTCCTCTGTTTGTCCTTCATTTATCTCCATCTGTCCTCTGTTTGTCTTTCATTTATCTCCATCTGTCCTCTATTTGTCCTTCATTTATCTCCATCTGTCCTCTGTTTGTCCTTGATCTATTTCATATATCCTCTATCTGTTATTGATCTGTCCACCATATGTCTTCCATCTGTCAGTTATCTGTCACTTATCTGTCCTCCGTCTTCCATCTGTCATCCATCTGTCCTCTATGTCTTGTATCTGTCCTCTATGTCTTTCATATATCCTCCATGTTTTCCATCTGTCCTTTATCTCTTCCTCACTTATCTCTCTCCCTCCTTTATCTCTTCCTCACTTATCTCTCTACCTCCTTTATCTCTTCCTCACTTATCTTTCTACCTCCTTTATCTCTTCCTCACTTATCTTTCTCCCTCCTTTATCTCTTCCTCACTTATCTTTCTCCCTCCTTTATCTCTTCCTCACTTATCTTTCTACCTCCTTTATCTCTTCCTCACTTATCTTTCTCCCTCCTTTATCT
The DNA here is from genome assembly GCA_034231615.1 of Meghimatium bilineatum. Classification (NCBI taxonomy): domain Eukaryota; kingdom Metazoa; phylum Mollusca; class Gastropoda; order Stylommatophora; family Philomycidae; genus Meghimatium; species Meghimatium bilineatum. Next base: position 726,997 of record CM067302.1, read on the forward strand.
CTTCCTCACTTATCTTTCTCCCTCCTTTATCTCTTCCTCACTTATCTTTCTCCCTCCTTTATCTCTTCCTCACTTATCTTTCTACCTCCTTTATCTCTTCCTCACTTATCTTTCTACCTCCTTTATCTCTTCCGCACTTATCTTTCTCCCTCCTTTATCTCTTCCTCACTTATCTTTCTCCCTCCTTTATCTCTTCCTCACTTATATCTTTCCCTCCTTTATCTCTCCCTCATTTATCTCTTGAATGATTTATCTCTGTTGCAGCTGGGGCTGGGTGATTGTAGTAAGTTCATTGGTTGTCAGTCTCATCGTGGACGGCCTGAGCTACACCTTTGGCCTCTTCCTTGGAGAATTTGAGCGAGCCTTCAACCAGCCAAAGAGTACAATTGCATTGGCCAGTTCACTACAGGTGGGGATCTACCTGTTCCTAGGTAAGACAGGTAGTCTCTAGGTAAACGTATAGAAATATTTCAAACAGAATTGTTGTTTTAAGGATACAAATAATCTATTGGTACTAATATAGAAACTGACGTAGTGCAAACTAAAAACATAAATCTATCTTTTATTCATCTGTTTGACAAGACCGTTTGTCCTACGGAGAAGCAAACAAACTATAATCCAGAAAACACACACATCAAAGTGGAAGAAACAAATGGAAGTGGAATACAAGCAAGATGCAATACATCTCCTCCAAAGATCTCAATAGACCACAATATTTCGCCTTAGAACAGGCCACTGCAGACTGTTGGGTCACCTTTACCGATTGAGGATCCCATACACAGATGAATGTCCATGCGGATCCGGAACCCAGACTCCTGAACACATACTTCAGGATTGCCAAACATACAATCAACAGTAGAACTGGCCAGATGATACATACTTGAAGCAAAAGCTAGTGGCAGCCGCTCTGACCTGGAGAAGAAAGTGGACTTTGCCTTGATGGCAGATCTGACAATATAACACGACCGTAGATGCTGAACGCAGAAGAAGAAGAAGAAGAAGAAGTCTACATACATCGAAATTCTGCAGAGCTGAAATATTATATTGTACGTGTTCTTCACAGAACATTGTTCTCAATTCCAATCCGTAAGCCTCATGGTTCTGTACAAAGCTACCCAGCCTCTTCCATTGTCATATTCAGAAGTACTTCGATGTCATGTGTCCATCGTAGTCTTTTTCTGCCTCTTGTTCTCTTTCCTGGAACTGTTCCCTCCGTGATTAATCTTCCTAAACCATTCTGTTTCATTATATGTTGGAAATATATTCGTTTGTGTTTTTGATAGGTTTGAAGAGCTAGTCTTCTTCTTGCAGAAGTCTGCGCTTGTCCAAGATATTCGTGGGACCTCTCTACAAAATTTTATTTCAAATATAATAATATGCAAGTATTCCATCGGTGGGCAATTTTGTTGAATTAACGGGTCGGCAATTTTGTTGAATTAATGGGTCGGCAATTTTGTTGAATTAATGGGTCGGCAATTTTGTTGAATTAACGGGTCGGCAATTTTGTTGAATTAACGGGTCAGCAATTTTGTTGAATTAACGGGTCGGCAATTTTGTTGAATTAACGGGTCGGCAATTTTGTTGAATTAACGGGTCGACAATTTTGTTGAATTAACGGGTCGGCAATTTTGTTGAATTAACGGGTCGGCAATTTTGTTGAATTAACGGGTCGGCAATTTTGTTGAATTAACGGGTCGGCAATCTTGTTGAATTAACGGGTCGGCAATTTTGTTGAATTAACGGGTCGGCAATTTTGTTGAATTAACGGGTCGGCAATTGTGTTGAATTAACGGGTCGGCAATTTTGTTGAATTAACGGGTCGGCAATTTTGTTGAATTAACGGGTCGGCAATTTTGTTGAATTAACGGGTCGGCAATTTTGTTGAATTAACGGGTCGGATCAGCAGTTTTCTTCCATTTGATATGTTACAAAGTCCTTTTTTTTCTTTTTAGTCCCGTGGAGCTGCATTGTTTTCTGAGCTCTGGAGCTGTAGAGCTGCATTGTTTTCTGAGCTCTGAAGCTGTGGAGCTGCATTGTTTTCTGAACTCTGGAGCTGTAGAGCTGCATTGTTTTCTGGGCTCTGGAGCTGTAGAGCTGCATTGTTTTCTGAGCTCTGGAGCTGTAGACCTGCATTGTTTTCTGGGCCCTGGAGCTGTGGAGCTGCATTGTTTTCTGGGCTCTGGAGCTATGGAGCTGCATTGTTTTCTGAGCTCTGGAGCTGTGGAGCTGCATTGTTTTCTGAGCTCTGGAGCTGTAGAGCTGCATTGTTTTCTGAGCTCTGGAGCTGTAGAGCTGCATTGTTTTCTGAGCTCTGGAGCTGTAGAGCTGCATTGTTTTCTGAGCTCTGGAGCTGTAGAGCTGCATTGTTTTCTGAGCTCTGGAGCCGTGGAGCTGCATTGTTTTCTGAACTCTGGAGGAAGCTCACACATTACTTTAAAATTCAGCCTATAGTGTGATAGAACTATAACTTGGCTGGTCGCATTTGATCATCGGGTTTTATTGTGTGTAACAATGACGGTAGTTTCTTGCAAGTTAGCATCTTGTTAGCTGGATTAGCCATGTCTGTATTAGCTGGCTGAGACATGTCTATGTTAGCTGGCTGAGACATGTCCGTGTTAGCTGGCTGGGACATGTCCGTGTTAGCTGGCTGAGAAATGTCCGTGTTAGCTGGCTGAGAAATGTCCGTGTTAACTGGCTGAGAAATGTCCGTGTTAACTGGCCGAGGTATGTCCGTGTTAGCTGGCTGGGACATGTCCGTGTTAACTGGCTGAGACATGTCCGTGTTAACTGGCTGAGACATGTCCGTGTTAGCTGGCTGGTACATATTCATGTTAGCTGGCTGGGACATGTCCGTGTTACCTGGCTGAGACATATCTGATATGGAAGGGAGAATTCGGATATTCTATATTAATAGTTCGTTACTGGCGTCAGAGCAATTTCTAAGGAATCTTCCTAGCGTAGTGGTTAAGCTGTTCGCATTGTGTTCAGGAGGTCATGCGTTAGAATCCGGCTTGTGTCGTCTTGTTTACAAGGTGGATTCTTTCAGAGATCCCCGTTGATTATTGTTCGGAGATCCCAACAATAATACTTACGTAAATCATAAGATCTCAGACAATCAGCTATCTGAGACAATCAGCTATCTGAGACAATCAGCTATCTCAGACAATCAGCTATCTCAGACAATCAGCAATCTCAGACAATCAGCTATCTCAGACAATCAGCAATCTCAGACAATCAGCAATCTCAGACAAAAAGCAACAACATTGAAACGTTGGAACTGTCTTCTGTACTGTTTTATGTACTTGTTGATACCCGTACCAGAACGTCTGATAGTTTGTGTGTTTATTATATGGCTGACCCACCTTGATTTGATGTCAGCACCAGAGAAAAGATAAACAACAGTCAGTACCAGAGAAATGATAAACATCAGTCAGTACTAGAGAAAAAGCGCACTGGCTTCGCATATGAGTGGTCCTGGGTTCATTCCCCAGATGAGGCGGAAATGTTTTCAGATCGCAACGGCTCCCAGGTCGACCGAGCCTTAAATGGGTACCGGATTAATCCAGGAAGTAAAGACTGCGAGGGAGAGGAGATGGCTACCGCCCTCATTTGCAGAGCCTGTGAAATGTGAGATCGCTAACATCTCACAACCCTACGGCATTAATAAATGCTATGGGTTACTTTACTTTTTTTTTACTAGAGAAAAGATAAACAACAGTCAGTACTAAAGAAAAGATAAAAAATAGTCAGTACTAGAGAAAAGATAAACAACAGTCAGAACTAAAGAAAAGATAAACAACAGTCAGTACTAGAGAAAAGATAAGCAACAGTCAGTACTAAAGAAAAGATAAACAGACAAAAGTGTTGCAGTAGAAACCCAGCTAATTCAGTCAGTCGACATAAAATGAGATAGAGAGTCACGGATCGATCCGTATCTCTATAATGGTCGATCATCGATGAGGCGATCAACGCTTCAAGGACTTGGTCTCCAGAAACATAATAATAATAATACATAACCATCTCATACATTTATTTGGACAATTGAGGGTGGTATAGGAGAAGGGAACAAAGGAAAGCATGGATTGACAATGGATAATAGATGCATGATGATGATCATGGTTGATGAATAATGAATGGATCATAATGGATGATGGATGGTAAAAACGATGGATGACGATGATCCTGGATTATTGATAATGATGATGGGGGCTGAATGGGTCATACTACCAACCATTATCCGCTTGAGGAAAGACAATGATAACGGCAAGTGTGGATACTACCAACCATCATCCGCTTGGGGAAAGACAATGATAACGGCAAGTGTGGATACTACCAACCATCATCCACTTGGGGAAAGAGTGATAACGACAAGTGTGGATACTACCAACCATCATCCACTTGGGGAAAGACAATGATAACGGCAAGTGTGGATACTACCAACCATCATTCACTTGGGGAAAGACAATGATAACGGCAAGTGTGGATACTACCAACCATCATTCACTTGGGGAAAGACAATGATAACGGCAAGTGTGGATACTACCAACCATCATCCACTTGGGGAAAGACAATAGATAATATAGTTGATGAAGATTTATGTTTGTGTAGGTAACCACTATCAAAATGTACAATTTCACAGGTCCGATAGTTAGTGCATTGACCAACCGGTTCGGCTGTCGACCGGTGATCGTCTTCGGCAGTTTACTTGCTGGAGTTTCCTTCATTGTTAGCTCATGGAGCAATGGCGTTATAATGTTAATCTTGACCTATGGAGTTCTTGGAGGTAAGGATGAATTTTACTCTGTACATTGATTACTGCACATGTTAGTGATGTTACTTTGCCATGTTTCGTGATGCTGCGTCATGAGACTCAGGGCAAACATGTAGGTGATCCGGCGTCATGAGACCCAGTGCAAACATGTAGGTGATCCGGCGTCATGAGACTCAGGGCAAACATGTAGGTGATTCGGCGCCATGAGACTCAGGGCAAACATGTAGGTGATCCGGTGTCATGAGACTCAGGGCAAACATGTAGGTGATCCTGCGTCATGAGACTGAGGAGAAACATGTAGGTGATCCGGCGTCATGAGACTCAGGGTAAACATGTAGGTGATCCGGCGTCATGAGACTGAGGAGAAACATGTAGGTGATCCGGCGTCATGAGACTCAGGGTAAACATGTAGGTGATCCGGCGTCATGAGACTGAGGAGAAACATGTAGGTGATCCGGCGTCATGAGACTCAGGGCAAACATGTAGGTGATCCGGCGTCATGAGACTCAGGGCAAACATGTAGGTGATCCGGCGTCATGAGACTCAGGGCAAACATGTATGTTCTCAGTTTCCTCCAGCAGATAGTTAGTCGTCGGATCATCATCACTGCAAACTCGACACGTCCATAGTTGCCCCGATCTCTCCCTGAGTGTATCCGACATTACACTTCTGCTGACAGTACCGGTCATATGCTGGTTGACCATCATTCTTCTGCGCCCTCCAAAATGTTCACTTCTAACAACACCACATTTCAATCCCTGATCTTTAATCCTAGCCATTGAAAAGGAATCATCCACGTTAGTCTCACTCTCGCATGATATATCTCTTATGGACTTCAAAACGTCAGCTCGATCCATTGTGCCACAATCCTGTGCCACAATCGTGCATGACGCCAGTTGATCTGCTCTTTCATTGCCTCGAACACTCAATAGAGAAGTATCTTGTTGCTGACGATGTCTGGAATATCTAGAACACGACCAGCCTAATGAATATGTGTTTGCATGAGAATGTTGCCAATGTTGGGGATACCAGATCAGTCACGGACAGTGGTATCTGGAATCTTGTCTTGCCATCTGATGTTCATAACTTTTCTGAGACAAGTTGTGTAAACGAAGGTCTTGAGCAGATGTGAAAATGACTTGCATTGGGGATTTGGATGTAAGCGAGGAAGATTTTTTCAAAACGTGAAACTCACTTTCTTGTCCGACCTTATTTGAAACCAATGTCAAGACTAATCGAGATGACTGGAAATTGGAAATGAAGTTACAGTAATAAAATGAGTCTTACTAGTAGAAATAGTAGTTGTAACCTACCTCTCTGTAATCTACCTCTCTGTAATCTACCTCTCTGTAATCTACCTCTCTGTAATCTACCTCTCTGTAATCATTTCCACTTGTGCTGTTAAAGCTTTGTAGAGAAAAATTAGAGTTGTCTGTTTTTGGATATTCGGGTTGCATTGGCCATAGCTAGCACCTGTCTCTTTTAGCTTTCTTTGTATCCACCCATCTAGTTCTGGGTCTTCCTCGGATCTTGAAGCCGAATCTTTGTATCCACCAATCTAGTTCTGGGTCTTCCTCGGGTCTTGTAGCCGGATCTTCTGCTGTTGAATTTATGGATTGGTTCAATTTTTATGACGTGGTCAAACCACTTGGTTAGTAGTTATAATAAAATTGTAATATCGCCTTGTGTTGATGGACTCTGAAAAGGCTGCAAATAATTGTAATACTATCACTGCCATTCATATTGTAAGAGGCGAAGAAGAAGGGATGATCTAATAGCGATCTACTCGTGGGTGTTTGTGACTGTGTTAAAAAAACGCAAGACAGAAGCAGAAAGGTCAATCATGATATCTTGGTGAGCGTTAAAGTTATAGACTACGTGTAAGTACGTAAACCAGTTCTCTCGTACATTAGTCCTACTAGCGATATGGTTACAGTAGGATAACTTATTCTCTCGTGCGGCAGTCCTACTAAACTAGCGATATGGTTACAGTACGAGAACTAGGTCTCTCGTACGGCATTCTTACTACACTAGCGATATGGTTACAGACGTCCGCCGTCCAGTACAAGTGCTGAACGCAGTAGTTACCAACGCCAAAGTTGGATGTGTCGGGCCATTGCTGCTACTAAAATGACGACACAGCGCATGTCATTTCTCTGGACTACATCCTGCTAGAAAGCTAGTATGTCTATCCTGCTGGAAAATAGATCTAGACTGGGATAGAGGATGAACACAAAAAATAGAGCTGTTGTGCAGATCTATGATCGCCAACTCCCGTCGGATTATCACCTGATAACGATGATGTATATATATATTTTCTCTTTATTTCACCACAGGTATTGGATTTGGCCTGATGTATCTACCATCCATTGTAGCTGTCAGCGTCTACTTCGAAAAACGCCGAGCTATGGCTACTGGTATCGCTGTGTGTGGTTCAGGAATCGGCACGTTTATTTTGGCACCGCTAACAGAATATTTGCTGTTCGAGTACGGCTGGCGATGGACACTGTTATTACTTGGTGGTTTAGTTTTGAACGGGATGGTATTTGGGGCGCTAGTGAGACCACTCAATCTGCAACATGGGATTGCTGCAGAACTCAACCCAGAAGATGAACTCTTCGGTACAATTTTAGAAGAGAATCAGAGATTAGGGGGTAGTCATACAAACCAGGAGAAAGGAGACATTGTAGTGGAAATTGAGGAGAAGGTGATTTCCACCACATCAAATGGAAGGCAAGAGAAAGTTCCCCTGATGAGCTCAACAGACGATCGTGATAAAGTGAAGGACATTAGGGGAGATCATTCACATGACAAATCGGAAAAGCTGTTCGCTTCTACTCCAGAAATGTATTTGAACTCAGCCTCGCTGTTGTCCAGGGTAGGAATAACAATAACTGTGTGTATGTGTGTGTGTTGTCCAGGGTAGGAATAACAATGAATGTGTGTATGTGTGTGTGTTGTCCAGGGTAGGAATAACAATAAATCTGTGTATGTGTGTGTGTTTTCCAGGGTAGGAATAACAATAAATGTGTGTATGTGTGTGTGTTGTCCAGGGTAGGAATAACAATAAATCTGTGTATGTGTGTGTGTTTTCCAGGGTAGGAATAACAATAAATGTGTGTATGTGTGTGTGTTGTCCAGGGTTGGAATAACAATGAATGTGTGTATGTGTGTGTGTTGTCCAGGGTAGGAATAACAATAAATCTGTGTATGTGTGTGTGTTGTCCAGGGTAGGAATAACAATAAATCTGTGTATGTGTGTGTGTATGTGTTGTCCAGGGTAGGAATATCAATAAATGTGTGTGTGTTACTTTAGCTAGATCGCTAAAGTAGTCAATTAAAAACAAATTGACTTTATGATTGACTGATTACATTTACTGATAACGGATTAGATAACGGATTAGATAACGGATTAGATAACGGATTAGATAACGGATTAGATAACGGATGTACGTGTTTGAGTAAATAGCCGTAGATTTATTGATTGTTTCTTGAAGGTGGAGGGAAAGAAAAGAAACTCACAGATTTCTAGTTCATCTTCCTTGAACAGAACAGGAAGAACTCCCAGACACAGCACACAATCTGTCTCAGATAAGGGGGATATTGGCAGCGCACCTCAGTCACGTGCTCATGTACCAGTAGGGTTAACGCTAATCAGCTTATCAGACGCGCATCTGAATCAGATCAGGGAAGATATTCAGATGCCGCTGCCCAGGAAAGACATCCACCTGTCTGGACCTTTAGTCTTTCCCGAGCAAGACGCAAGGCTTGGTCAAGAAGAACAAAGAAAAGGTCTCTACATTCAGAGCATTAGGTAGGTCAAATCTGTTGGTGGTTGCTGTGTAAATGTGTACCATCAAATCATCACCACTAACAACACCATCATTACTACCAACACCATCATTACTACCAACACCATCATTACTACCAACACTATGACCACTACCAACACTATGACCACTACCAACACTATGACCACTACCAACACTATGACCACTACCAACACTATGACCACTACCGACATTATAGCATAAAATGAGCACTGTAAGAGATACTGCTCCTGCCAGTAATGTTTCCCTCGTCATTCTACAGGTCGTTGACCAGTTTGGCGCACCTGGAGGGTCTAGACGTTGCTATAGAGAAGTCATCTGGGATATGGGCATGTCTGCCTCAATCAGCACGGGAGACCATGGAAGAAATGCTGGATTTGAGTATTCTCAAAGTAAGTCGGTCTTATATCAGATCTTAGTCTGTCTGTCTTCATGTAGATTTGAATCAGTCTGTATTCCTTCAGATCTTAGTCTGTCTGTCTTCATGTAGATTTGAATCAGTCTGTCTTCCTTCAGATCTTAGTCAGTCTGTCTTCCTTCAGAATACCTGCATTCTCCGTCATTTGTCTTGGTAGTGCTTTGATAAATTGTAACCTGTTAATCTCATGATATTTCTCTCCCACTTATATCTCTGCCTACTTATTCCTCGTCTCCACTAGACTTTACTCGTAAGTAACTTCTCCACTCGACTTTACCCTCAAGTAAGGTCTCCACTCGACTTTACCCTCAAGTAATGTCTCCACTCGACTTTACCCTCAAGTAAGGTATCCACTCGACTTTACCCTCAAGTAAGGTCTCCACTCGACTTTACCCTCACGTAAGTCTCCACTCGACTTTACCCTCAAGTAAGGTCTCCACTCGACTTTACCCTCAAGTAAGGTCTCCACTCGACTTTACCCTCACGTAAGTCTCCACTCGACTTTACCCTCAAGTAAGGTCTCCACTCGACTTTACCCTCAAGTAAGGTCTCCACTCGACTTTACCCTCACGTAAGTCTCCACTCGACTTTACCCTCAAGTAAGGTCTCCACTCGACTTTACCCTCAAGTAAGGTCTCCACTCGACTTTACCCTCAAGTAAGGTCTCCACTCGACTTTACCCTCAAGTAAGGTCTCCACTCGACTTTACCCTCAAGTAAGGTCTCCACTCGACTTTACCCTCAAGTAAGATCTCCACTCGACTTTACCCTCAAGTAAGGCCTATATTGTAAGACTTCAACAATGTGTCATGTCGTCCTTTAACATCTCAAAAATACTTTGTTTGTTTGATCTTGATTTCCTTTAATACTTATGTCTTCACATGAAGTGTTGTCAGAACGGCTTTATTTGTTGTTTTTTTCGCTCGTTCTTTCTCCGTATTCTTCTATAAATTCACATCACAAACTCAACAATTCTGTCCTCTAGTTGTTTGTTCATTGTTCATATTTCTGAACCATGGAATAGATGTCAACTGTCAGTTTCATGTGGTTTGTTTAGATGTTGATATTTTTCTCACGTCATTGAAAAAATACCACTTCTGTTAGTTCCTATTCGCCGTATAACTCTTGTTTCAAATCTGCCATCTTGTGTAATTATTTCTCTAAGATATATGTCCAAGACATGACACTTTGTTGAAGACTTTACTTGAGGGTAGAGTCGAGTTGAGCAAGAACTACACAGAGATACAAGTGGGAGAGAAAAATCGCGAGATGGTCTAGTAGGGTCATCACTATCATGTAGCATATCCTGAATGAGATGTAGCAGGAATCAGAGCCTTTCGAAAATTCTGTAGATCTTCCGTCAGTCTTCCTGCTTTTGTTACTGGCATGTTCAGGTGGTCTTTGATATCTTGTATCCATCTTCTTCTTGTTCGTCTCCCTGGCATTATCCCCTCCATTAAGGTCTTCTCTAGGCTGTCATGACGTTTTATATGGCCAAAATATTGTAGTTTTCTGGAAAGAATCATGCTGTTTAGCCAGTTTTCTTGTACATTCATTTCTCCCAGGATGGCAACATTGGTGATCTGTTAGGTCCGTGGTATTCTGAGGATTTTCATGTAACATTTTGTTTCAAATGCTTTATTTTATTTTCCCCTTTGTTGTTGATTCATACCCATATATTCCCATACCCTCTTCCTCTCTGCTAGGCTGCTCCATCTCTGCTTCCTCTGCTATCTATTCGTTATACTCATTGCGTGTTGCCACTTTTGAGGTAAGTATCTTAATTTAACCTTATTTATTTTACTTGCTACCACACCTTATCCATTTTCACTCCTCACCTCCTTCCGTCCTTCCGTGCACTTTTCCTCCTCACTTCTTCTCCTCATACTCTCTTCCTCCCCAATATGCCGCTCCCTATTTACTTCCTGCACTATCTATTCACTATCTCTCCTCCTCTTTCCTCCCTATCAACCACGTTTGTTTCCATGTAAGATTCGTTGTACCGTTGTCTTTCGTTTGTCCTGATGAAGGCTTAATAGCCGAAACATCGTCTGTCCCTGTATCTCGTTGTTAGGTTGTGTTATGTTTTATTTTGGTAACACATCTACCTATTTTTGTTTATCTTGACATTTGCCCGGTGTTACTCCTGCCACCTGCTTCCTGTTTAGGGTTGTTACCCAACACTGGAACATTTATCCCTTTATTTTACTAGATTTGTCTGTCTACTTGACCTGTCATTTTACAAGATTTGTCTATCGAACACAGATTTGTCTCTCTACTAGATTTTTCTGTCTATTAGATTTGTCTCTCTACTACATTTTTTTCTGTCTACTCGATTTATTTGTGCACTGTATACTAGATCTGTCTATCTATTTATTTGTCCATTTAATTTGTGTTTTCACAAGATTTGTCTGTCTATTTGATGTGTCTGTTAACAAGAATTATCTGTCTACCTGAGTTGTCTGTTAATTTGTGTAAAATAGATTCATAATGTTTATTTAATATTATTGGGTAATTGTTGTCATGTGACCTAAACTGTTTCAACCTCTTTCAGGAGAAGAGCTTCTGGTGTGTGTTGCTAGGCAACTTCTTTGTAATGCTGGGAATGTACGTTCCGTTTGTTTACGTGCCAGATAGAGCAGAACAGCTGGGGATTTCTGAGGATAATGCAGCGTTCTTGATCTCAATTATTGGTAAAAACCTGACATATAGTAACCGTTGCTATGTCTGTAGCTACTTCAACTCAACAACCCACCACAGTCACAGCAATAACTGAGATAACACCTACAATAATATCTGAGATAACATCAACAACAATAAATGAGATAACACCAATAACTGATATAATACCAATAACTGATATAACACCAACAACAATAACTGAGATAATAACTAATATAACACCAACAACACAAACTGAGATAACACCAATAACTAATACAACACCAGCAACAATAAATGAGATAACAATAACGAGATAACACCAACAACAATAACAATAACTGAGATAACACCAACAACAATAACAATAACTGAGATAAAACCAACAACAATAACAATAACTGAGATAACACCAACAACAATAACAATAACTGAGATAACACCAACAACAATAACAATAATTGAGATAACACCAACAACAATAACTGAGATAACACCAACAACAATAACAATAACTGAGATAACACCAACAACAATAACAATAACTGAGATAACACCAACAACAATAACAATAACTAAGATAACACCAACAACAATAACAATAACTGAGATAACACCAACAACAATAACAATAACTGAGATAACACCAACAACAATAACAATAACTGAGATAACACCAACAACAACAACAATACCTGAAATAACAATAACTGAGATAACACCAACAACAATAACTGAGATAACACCAACAACAATAACTGAGATAACACCAACAACAATAACTGAGATAACACCAACAACAATAACTGAGATAACAATAACAGATAACACCAACAACAACTGGCACAACCAATGTTATAGTGTATCCAAACAAATATCCTTATCACGACAATAGACATCCATCAACTGTTATTACATCTACTACTAACTATTAGAGGAGCGGAATAACCTAGTTGATAGTGAGCTTGCTTGCTATTACCGATTTACAGCGTGCCAGGTTCGAAACCTCGTCCGGACAAAAAGAATACCGGTCATCATTTCTCGCCCGACACGACCGATCCTCCAGTCGACCTAGCTGAGAATTAGTATCTGACTCATGAGTTAGGCGAGGGTAATATAGCCAGGAAGGAAACTGACCACCTCACCCAATAATTATATTACTACTATTATTACTACTACAAATACAACTACTAATATTACTACTACTGTTACCTACCAAGCGCCAGTACTCTTCATTGTGGGACCCCCCACCCTCCCTTAATTTGAATGTTGTGTAAAGATTGTAGTCTAATTATACCATTGCTAACCTTGAAATCGTTTATTTTTAATTTCAAGAAAACGTGAGTAACTCTTACTTGAATGGATTACACAGTTAGAATTAGATCTTCGCGCCAGGATGTGTCGAAAGCCTTTTATGAATCGAAGAATAAGGCTAAATGTTTGTTTGTTGTTAGTTACATTCTATATTTGTTATGTGAAATCGGTTTGTTGATGCTAGGTGCTTCTGTTTTGTCTGTATCCAGATTGAATTGGTGTCAGTGTTGACTTCGCTTCCAGAAACAATAGTCTTCTGTTTGTTAATATTTATTGTTTGTTAATATTCTTGTTTGTTAATATTTCTTGTTTGTTAATATTTCATTTGTTTGTTAATATTTTTATGAGTTTTACTGAGAAGAATAATAGATTTTTCGTTTTATGATAGTTTTTTTTACTTCCCACTTTTCCCCCTTATCTGTCTCTTCATAAACACGTAACCCGTCACGGACGTAAGGATAGTAGGGGTAGCACATTGCATGCATCAACATAGAGAGTCAGTGACTCCATTCTCTGGAATACGTTCTGTGGAAATCTAGCCGGACCATTGTTCTGTTCCAAGAGAGATCCAGAGGGAGTTTGAGAATGAAGCAAACAGTCAGGGACGTAGGGGTACCACATTAGATGCCCTAACTCAGAGTCAGGATCGCAAAGGTACCACATTATATGCACTAACTCAGAGTCAGGATCGCAAAGGTATCACGTTAGATGCATCAACACAGAGACTCAGAGACTCCATTCTCTAGAGCAATAGTTTTAACAGAGCGTTGGTGGGGGTGTAATATCATCTTAATAGAATGTTAGTGGATTTGAAATATCATCTTAATGGAATGTTAGTGGGTTTGAAATATCATCTTAATGGAATGTTAGGGGGTGTAATATCATCTTAATAGAACGTTGGTGGGCTTGTAATATCATCTTAATGGAATGTTGGTGGTGGTGTAATATCATAGTAATAACTGACATAGCTTCAAATATTCTATTTTTTCAAGTTTTATTCTAACAGACCACTCTTGGAACAGGAAAAATGAGACTCTGATAATCACTGGTAACACACTTAATAACAAACACACAAGTCGACGTTTCGACCGAAAGGCTTTATTAAGAACACCTTTACAACATAACACAACTACTAAGAACGGCACTATTGACGTTGACATGATAGTGCTGAATATATATACAACCCGGAAGAGTAAAAACTAGAAAGTCAAAGGTGAAAATCATGAGCAGGCAATAGAGAAGCTGATCGAAGAAGAAGCACTTTTCAGATGACCGAATCCATCACTCGCCTGAGAGCCGTTATATATATCAATTCGGAACGGTTGAGCGCTTTAGGATCAATATCCGTCAATCTGTCGAGTAGACATCCTATTGTTCCGTTATTGTTGAGTCTGTTTTGTTTTATGGAAATGTTGGTGTGTTTTGTCCATATTCTGTTCGTGTTGTTTAATCTCTTTCCGTCTAGATTTTAATCTTCCGGGATGCATCTATATTTATCTCTGCCATGTGAACATGAACGTCAATTTTGCCTTTTTTACTCGGATTACGTTGTTCTGTGTTCGTGATGAAGGCCTTGTGGTTGAAACGTAGGTTAGTGTGTGTGTTATTATGCGTGTTACCAGCGATTAGGAACATTTCCGTATTCATTTTCTAGTTTTACCTGTTGTATTTCAGATTTGCTGCAGAGAGTACATATTAACGTTTATTTCATTGTTTCTGTTGCTGATTTTCTCTGCTTTGTGTACCCTCAGCAACGAGAATTCTTTCATGTTTTCACAATAAATAAAGATGCAACTTTACAATTCTCCAGGTATTACAAACACTGTTGGTCGTGTCATGGCCGGTGTCCTCATTAATTATCTCAACTTAGACTGTGCAACAGTCACCAGCGCTGCATTGTTGATAGCAGGCGTTGTGACCGCAGCCTGCCCCTTCTGTTACAGCTACCCCACACTGGCTGCAGTGTCAGCGATATTTGGTATATGCGTGGGTGAGTAGTTGAACAGATAAATTTAATATATTTGTGGGTGAGTATTTGAACTAAAAAAATTTGATATTGAGTGGGTGAGTATTTAAACAAAAAAAATTTGATATATGCGTGGGTGAGTATTTAAACACATTTTTTTTTATATATGCTTGGGTGAGTAGTCGAACTAAACAATTTACGTAATCACCCCCTCCCATAGCATCTGCCATGTTTAACTAACAATACATAGTTTTATGTAATAATCTCCCTACATCTCGCGCGTTTAACACTCACAAAACACAATTTAATAATCTCCCTACATTTCTCTATGTTTAGCTTACAATTACATGAGTGTATATTCTCCAGGTCCTAAATCTTCCTAATGTTTAATTGATGAATGACATACATGTATCTCAGTATAATTCACATTTCCATGTAGTAAATATGACTTGCATGTTATCTTTCACCAGCTGCCTACATCTCCCTATGCTCCGTCCTGCTGTGTGAGTTATTAGGAGTGGAGAGCCTGACAAATGCCTTTGGTTTTGTCATTCTGTTCAGAGGTGTGGCTTGTATCATGGGACCTCCAATAGCAGGTACAACTTGTTATTCTTCTTCAGTGTTCATTCTCAAACTCCCGCTGGATCTCTCTTATAGCAGGACCATGGTTCTATTATATTTCCAACAGGATGTAGTCTAGAGAATATAAATGCGTTGGGTCGCCGTATTATTTTCGCCAATGGTTCAACACATCCGTCTTCAGCGGAAGGTACAATTTATAATTCTCTTTAGAACTAATCATGCGGCATCCAATAGCAGATTTACCTTAATCATTCTCGTTAGACTCGAACATGAACCGTCTACAGCCTGTGTGTGGGAGTGTCAAATATGTTCGTTTTTATAAAATCAGGGTCTGGTTAACACAAAAAATTAATACTGAGATATAACTATTCAAGGAATTACTCTGGTGACCGGCTAGACATTGTTCTCATGGAACGAAATCCATCAGACAGTCATTTTTTCAGACTCCATGTCAGTTTTGGAAGCACTTAAACATACCTCATATGAAAATCAAGATAGTCTCCACACAGCAAGAGCAGCGCACAGCCTTATCTCTGCATATTCAATCTGTGTAATCATGCAATGGATCCCTGGACATAGCGATATACTAGGAACTAAAGAAGTGGACAGACTTGCAAAAGCGGTGCATCAACACAACAACAAGGAAATCTGGCTGAACAGATGAGCAAATTTTCTGACTAATCGAAATATATTTAGTAAAATAACACGGCCACAGAACAAGGACACCATAAACAAACTCTGCACGAAACAAAATCCCTTATCTTTCAATTTCGAACAGGACATGCAAGGATCAGTACCCATTTAAACCATATCAGACCCCCAGCAACTACCCACTTGTAGACTGCTCTCATCCCAAGAAAACAGTGGAACACCTCCTTATTGACTACCATTACCTTTCAACTGCCAGGAAAAAACTTTCAACAGACACACTCAACAGTCACTAACTGACTGTATGGGTCAGCTAAGTCAACTTCAGTTGACCTGCACTTTAAAAAAGAAGAAAGAATAGTATTGTGCTGACAAGAGTAGAATGACTCAGCAGCATTGGAATATCGTCTACAGCAAGAACATACACCAATTGTAGCCGTCTGTGACTAAGTCGATAGCAATACAGACAGCAGTAAAAAATGTCAGACATGTTTGACAATGGCTAGTTTTCACCGTAGTGACCAGCGTGTAAGTATAAGAACCAGTTCTCTCGTACGGCTAGCGTTCTACTAGCGATATGGTTACAAACGTCCGCCATTTAGCTGAAGTTGTAAAAACACCAAACTTATTAGTTACCAACGACAAAGTCGCAAGTTTCGGGCTATTTGTATTAAAAAAAACGGTAACACAACGCATTTCTGTTCTCCGGACAACTTGCAGCTGGAAATCTAGTAGGAACTTCCTGCTACAGGAGAGATGAGGTGGGAGTTTGAGAAATAATGACCACACCACAGAAAATACACCAGCTACAGTGATTGAATTGAAAATCTGTTTCTAAAATGTGAAATAAAGACATGTTTTGTGCTAAAATAAAGCTTAACAAAAATGTGAAATAAAGACATGTTTTGCATTAAAATGAACCTAAAAAAATGTGAAAAGACATGTTTTGTATAAAAATATCTGCCGAATACGGATGTGTCGGGCCAGTGGCGCAAATAAAACGGCGACACAACGCATTTCCATTCTCTTGACTACATTCTGCTGGAAATTTAATAGGACCATGGTCCTGCTACAAGAGAAATTCAGCAGGAGTTTGAGAATGTACGCTGTAGAAGAAGTATTAAAATAAACTATGGTTAACAAAATTGATGACGTAAAGATATGGCATCCGCTATTGGTGTTTTATACTTTGTACTTCTGGCGGTCAGTTGATCAGTTGTTCTACCTTGTGGGTGAGTAATACTGTGGTTATTTCAGAGCTGTGATCAGCAAAAATAATTGTGGTCGTAATACATGTAATCCTGCCACCACGAAATCCAAGATATAAAAATAATTGAAAATAACAGTTGACAATGGTATTTAAAGAATTATGTTTGACTTACTTCTCAGGTGGTATAATTGATGCAACAGGTGTGTTCGATCCCTCCTTCTTCGTGGCTGGAGGAATGATCTTTCTTGGAGGATTGTCGCATTGCATGCTGCTGACTCCTTGTTCTAGACGGAGAAAGATCAAATCCTGAAAGTAGAAAATATGCAAAAGTGTTTATGTATGTGTGTGTGAATGATCGAAAGTATGTGTGTATATTTTATGAAATGTGTAAGAAACATGTGTTACCGGGGGCATAAAAAGGAGCAAAGAATAGGAATACCGTGGCATGTCATGACTGCTGTTAGAGGTGATTAAACAACGGTTGGGTTGTGGGATGTTTACCCCATTTCTCAGAAGATCAAATGTCAAGGATAAATCTGACCACGGGATACTGGTAAAAAATCCAGTGGTTCTTCTAGACCGGCGATATTGTGGCCACTACAACCGGTGATACTTGAACCCCTAAAGCTGGTGATATTTGGACATCTAGGACCGGTGATGTGTGGGCTGCTTGGACCGTCTATACATGGGCCACCGGGCCATGTAGATACTTCACTTAACCAGTGGGGGATAATCACACAAAATTAACAGTGCTGAAATCGGATATGTTCAGCAAACCTGTTGCATGAATCTGTTGCTGGCCATGCTAACTGATAGTAGCCCGCAGAATGTTTCTTCAGCGGCCCACCAGACCAAGCGTTACTTCTCAAAGAATTACACGTCACTAACAGTTGGAGTTTTTGTTTCTGGATTTTCCCGTTTTCCGAATAAATGTTGTACCTGATAGCTCCTCGCGGCTCGCATACAGCTTTCTATAGGTGTCTGTCTATGTGCGACCAGTACCCCTTCCTCAATTTGTTTAGTGTAATGTCGTTTTGCAGTGTATATTCCACGGTCTGTGCTGCCTGCCCACATGGACGCAGAGGTGATGGAACAAGTCTTAGGATATGTAAGTCTGTTGTGCTCTGTCCTCACGTGCAAAAGATGATAACGTGTTCAGCTTTGACAAGATAGTGGTATTTATCTTTTGGGTCGTCGAATTTTCTAATAGCTTTGATCATTGACGATGGTTCTCTTTTCCTGGTAGGTGAGTTCTTGGTTTATCTGTTCCTGTGCCGCTCTATGTTTTGTTAGCATATCTACCTTTTCATTTCCTGGTATGCCGCAGTGGGATTGTATCGACTGTAGTACCACCCTTCTTTCGATGCTCACTTCTCGTGTGATTCTCCTCTGATAAAATAGCTGTCTGTATACTTTCTTTAAATGTAGTTATATTCAATTCTATTTCCTTTTTGGTGTTTGTCTTGATCTTGATAAAGGCTGTGTGATCGAAACGTTGATTCTGTGTATCAGACTTAGTTTGAAAAACTCAATTCTATAGAAACAAATGTGTTTATAAAATAAAGTTTTACCAGATGTTACTGTCCCACGACATTGTCTAATTGAACGGAAAGGGGGGGGGGGAAGGGAGAGTGGAAATGTGTGAAGTAAGAAACAGTATTCAATAAATACAATCAATGTATGTTAGATTCATGAGTTATCTTTCCTGATAAACATGTCTTCACGTGAAAACAATTTTTTTTAAATTTCTGTAATGAACTAAATGATCTCACATCCACATCATCAATCCACATCATCAATCCACATCATCAATCCACATAATCAATCCACATCATCAATCCACATCAACCATCCACAAAAGTATCCACTTCCCTTACTACACTTGTATCCAGTATTGGTAATATTGTAACCCACTAACCTTAATTAATAAAATATTTTTTGTACGTTTAAAACTGTCTTACTATTTTATTTTTATAAGTTAGATTAAAAACTTAATGTTTTACATCGACTTTGATGTAACATTAAACATCGACGTTTGAGTCTGTGATGTCATCTCTGCTGAAGAAAGCTATGTTCATGGGTATACATGGACACGTGGGTGATGAGGAAAATAAAAGAGTAGACAGACTCGCCAGGGTGTCCACAGTGACTAGTAGCAGTTCAATGGTGATATTGACTATTGATGATATTCTATTTACAATCGCCCCTAATTATGACGTCACGGTAAATTACCTTGTATTTCTAGCTGTCCGTGAATATCTACAGTAGTTATTTCTAAAAGGCGTGTATGATTTGTAGATTAATTGAGTAGATGGTCACTTCAGCTTTGATTTTAGTCTAATATTACGGAAATTAGTTCACTATAAGCTCAGATGTTGGCGTGTGTGTGTATGTGTATGTGTATGTGTGTGTTTATGTGCGTGTTTATGTGTGTGTGTGTGTGTGTGTGACGTAAGGTGTAGTTCCTTTCTATTGTAATATGTGTCTAAGGATTAGTTTACTTGCTGCGCCGATGGTTCAGGTTTAAGTTTAATGGTTTTTTGGTTAAACTGTTTCTTCGAAGGTTTAAGTTTAATGGATTTGGTTTAGTTGTTTGGTCGAAGGTTTAAGTTTAATGGGTTTGTTTTAGTTTTGGTTGATAATTATTGATTAGTTTAAATACCTGACAAATATTTGTACTACGTTTTGAAGGTGATATTGAATGTATTTATGTTTGAAAATTGTCAGAATGTCGCTAAACACATTCTTATATATACATATATATATATGTTGTTGTCCCTCGGAGCTGACAATGACCATTCATCTCAACTGGGATGATGTTGAAGATGATGATGATGTCAGCTGTTTGTCCGACTGTAACATTAAGTCCTGTACGTGCTTGGGATTGTCCTCACATTCTGAGCATGTGTGGAAGGAGTCTGTGGGTCAGTGAACAGTTCTTGCCTAAAAAATTCTAGCGAGTTTTTTGTTGTGTATCATCGCATCTGAGGTTCTCTGCAGTTGCTGAACCACTATATATATAAAAATATAAATATATATGCGCCTTTGCTTGATCTCCACACAAATTGTATGATCTGACAGGCATGACCAAGAACAAACAACGTTTTCTGATTAATGATAAAACG
Source organism: Meghimatium bilineatum (assembly GCA_034231615.1). Taxonomy (NCBI): domain Eukaryota; kingdom Metazoa; phylum Mollusca; class Gastropoda; order Stylommatophora; family Philomycidae; genus Meghimatium; species Meghimatium bilineatum. The sequence goes on from CM067302.1 coordinate 747,521, forward strand.
TGATTGTTGTTCTATCCAGTAACTGAACCACGACACATTTAGCATCCTCACGGCACATACCGCACAAGACCGATTCTTCTCTCGACAAATACCGCACAAGACCGATTCTTCTCTCGACAAATACCGCACAAGACCGATTCTTCTCTCGACAAATACCGCACAAGACCGATTCTTCTCTCGACAAATACCGCACAAGACCGATTCTTCTCTCGACAAATACCGCACAAGACCGATTCTTCTCTCGACAAATACCGCACAAGACCGATTCTTCTCTCGACAAATACCGCACAAGACCGATTCTTCTCTCGACAAATACCGCACAAGACCGATTCTTCTCTCGACAAATACCGCACAAGACCGATTCTTCTCTCGACAAATACCGCACAAGACCGATTGTCTTGTATAAACACGATCAACTGTCTTGACCATTGTCGTTGCGACAGACAGATTGCGAGAGCAATGGCGTCATTTCAGAAATGTGAGTGGTCACGCCATATTCGTAAACTAAGACCAGATCCAACTAGCCATCAGGATAGTTGTGGTACCACAGTAGGGGTAGCTATTGAGGTACCACAGTAGGGGTACCACATTGAGGTACCACAGTAGGGGTAGCTATTGAGGTACCACAGTAGGGGTAGCTATTGAGGTACCACAGTAGGGGTACCACATTGGAGACATTCAAAAACCCCTCCAAACACTTGGAGCCATTTGGAAGAGTGTAGAGAAATTATGCCCAGATCATTTATTGATGTGATCACTCCAGGATTTTCCCTGACCCCCTCTTCTCCTTCCACACTAAATTGTTCCTTCCATAATAATGTTAGAAAGTGTGTCGTGTCACGTTACATGTCGAAACTCAACAAGCGTACGACGTTTCATGATAACCTGCAAGTCTGTTTCTTTGCTGCTGACGAATATTTTTGTATTGTGATCTATTTAGCTGATTCTTAGCAAACATTTGTAGCACATTGAAAAATCTGAATACTTCTTTCTGTTAGTTAGTTAGTTAGTTAGTTAGTTAGTTAGTTAGTTAGTCGTCGGATCATCATCACTGCAAACTGGACACGTTTATACGTGTTGATACGATAATTGATACGATCTCTCCTTGAGTGTATCCGCCATTAAACTTCTGCTGACAGTACCGGTCCTATGCTGGTTGACCATAATTCTTCTGCGCCCTCCAAAATGTTCACTTCTAGCAACACCGCATTTCAATCTCTGATCTTTAATCCTGGCCATTGAAAAGGAATCATCATCCACATTAGTCTCACTCTCGCGTGATATATCTATTACGGAGCTCAAAACGTCAGAGCGATCCATTGCCCAATCACACTGTGCCACAATCGCGTCTGTGTTTCATTGACTGTGTTTCATTTCCTCTCATTGACTGAATTGCGTCAATGATGTCAGTTGATCACTCTTTCAGTGCCTCGAACAACCATATGTCCCGGCACGAAAATAAATGTAACCACTTTCAACCTCACCTTTTTCAAGGCCTCAATCCACTGTTCGCGAACGAGACCCACTTGTACCTTCTTAATCATACTCATAGAGTCACTCAAGATGCAGACGTGCATTACCTTCTGTGTGCATACCCACTCAAATGCCCTGGTCACCGCCATAGTCTCCATGGTTGTTCTACTTATTTCTCTGTCCACATTGAGTGTCCAACTCTCAGATCCGTATAAAGGTACAATCAGCACAACGATCTGAATATATTGAAAAAATTCTTGAGACTAACGGGAATTGAACCAGTCCGTTCAACGGCACCAAATCGCCTAGCAACTATTGCACATGCGTTCTTCCGTACTTGACTAACCGCATCTCCAAAAAAGTTGCGATTTCGTCAAGCCATTCCAACCGTGCACTCAAAGTCACCCGATTATTTGAAGAAAAATTGTATTGTCTATATATGTTATCCATGTTTACAAGAAGACCTATCGTCCTTTGTATAACTAATACGGATATTATGTTATATGTTTGTTGTTACTGAGGATATTTCAATACCTGTACGGGATTTTTGTTGTTGTTGTAATAGTCCTTGTCTCGATTGGTCCGTTCTTGTGACTGAGTGCACGGTTTGAATGTCTTGACGAAATCGCATCTTTTTTTTTGTGTTGCTAGGCGATTTGGTGCCGTTGAACGGACTGGTTCAATTCCCGTCTCAAGAATTTTAAAAAATTGTCCTCTGGCTTCCTACGTGGATTTACCTGAATATATTGGTAGAGTATCCTAATCAGGAAGTAGGTAATAACCCAGCATTTTTTGGCTGTGGTGATTTTTTAGACAATATACACACATTCAGTAGTTTGCCATTGCTTTCTGAACGGTCTGGATGCACAATTGCATCACCAAAGCAAGAAAATGAGGATGAAGTGGTTCGGTGCAATCAATGTGGCGTGGAGACGGCACTTGATGATAATACTGAAACAAGAGGATAATAAAAGAGAGTGAAGATATACGGAGAAAGAGAGACAGAGAGGTACAGAAAAAATGGGATCGAACCTAATTGATAAGTAATGTGTAGTCATGTAGTAATCGATTACACATCCATGTGTTAAGCTAGGATCAGGGTTGCCATGTAGACACAACTGTTTAGGACAAATTAACGAATAACGAAAATGATCAACTCTCAAATATTGTACAGAAACCTATCATCATCATCAAGTGGCCTCTCCGCAAAGAGCATCTGCAACAAACCTCTAACATCCATTGTCTCTTGCCTTGGTGGTACACTATGCTAGACTGTAACCTGTCCATCTCGTGATGTTACTCTCCCACTTGAATCTATGCATACCTCTTTCTCGCCTGCCCTTGACTTTATCTTCAATTAAGGTCTTCGACAAGGTGTCATGTCTTTTAATGTGTTCAAAATATTTTATTTGATTGATCTTTGTTTCCTTTTTTTCTTCATATCAAGTGTGTATTTGTTTTGTTTTCTTATCTTTCCATAATGTTCTCCCTATTCTTCTATATTGTTGTTGTTCGTCCATCACAAGTGATGATGACCATTTGTTACATCCACTTTTGAAAATTCAGTTTTAGTCATGTCCTTGATTATGAGTTCGTAGATGGCTAATGATCCCTATTCGAGCTGTAAATGTCCTTGGAGAGTTCGGACATGGAATAACGACTGTAGATGGATCTTGGTCTATCCGTGACTTTCTAGCTGCTCTCCGCTGTTGAGCTGCTGCATTTCTCTTCCATTCACAAGATGATGCGCTCTTTTTTATTTTAGAACGCCATGTAGATCTATTTTGTGCAAGTTCTTCCCATGTATCGTGGTCTATTTCAAAGTCTTTCAGTGAGTCCTTTAACGAGTCCTTGTAGCGCTTCCTTTGGCCATCTTGAGATCGTATACCCTTCTCTAGCTCACCATAGAGAAGTATCTTTGGCAGACGATGGTCTGGCATACGCACCAAATGACCTGCCCAACGAATCTGTGTCTGCATCAGGATCGTGTCAATGCTTGGGATACCAGCTCTATCAAGGACAGTGGTATCTGGAATCTTGTCTTGCCATCTGATGTTCATAACATTTCTGAGACAATTTGTATGAAAATGATTGAGTTTTTTCACATAACGTCTATACACAGTCCATGTTTCACTAGCGTATAGCAGCACTGGAAGTACCACTGCTCTGTAAACTTTCAGCTTAGTCTGTAGGTTAATGCCATTTCTACGCCAAAAATTTGCGTACAATCTGCCGAAAGCACTGCTTGCTTTGGCGATCCTTGTATACACTTCATCATCAACGTTGGCATTTTGTGATAACGTACTGCCTAGATATGTGAATCTATTCACAACTTTCAGTGCTACACCATTTACCTTTATGCAGAGACAATTATATAAGCGATAACACATCTTGCTGCTGTGACTAACATGTCGGTATTTGCATCAATTTGAACCAAAACATAAGTAAAAGGAATATATTTTCAGATCTGTGATACAGAAATCGAAAGGCCAAAAACAAAAAATTTCACAGACAGTGAAATAAAAAAATGGTTGAAAATTAGTAATGGAATTACCAGTGTGGCAGCCACGGAGGATCGTTTGTTGCATATGTGACGTACATGGTTTTGTGCTTGCCTGTACAATTCTATATAGCACAAGCCCGAGGGCCGGGGAGGGGGGGTGTTAGATAGATGAAAAGTTGATCGAGAACAAATGGAGCGTGACACCAGGCATCAGTCTCTCTGCTGATTGGTAACTAGTTTGCTCAGGGATATCTCGTCGGCTGCCATTTGTTTGAGCGCAAGTTTCGCGCTTGAATAGTCTCTGTTCATCCTGGCGTGTCAGCCTGTTCTATTTGTGAGCGCGCGCGCACTTTGTAGTGTCAGGCATTGAACGATGTCTTTTAGCAGACTCATGTGTTCACTTCGTGAACGAATATCCAGGATTTGGGGGGGGGATGTAATGTTTTAGTCGGGAGAGGGAGGGAGGGTGTGAGTAGTTTTCTTTCTAGGTCAGCATTTTTAATTTCTGCTTTACTTGATGGGGGGGGGGTGGGTAACGATATCCCCCCCCCAATAATAAATGTTTTTCACTGTGTCAAAATGTTGTAACAAAACATACCAGATCCTAGGACAGAGAACACGTATTTTAAGGAACATATGAACAGACTCAACACAACATGTCAAAAATTTAACATGAAGATTAAGATTGAAAAGTTAGAAATAATGGCAATAGCAAAGAAAGAAAGAAATATCACTATCTCCATCGATGATAAACACCTTAAACAAGTAAATGAGTTCACTTACTTAGGAAGCATTATATCGAGTGAAGGGAAAACCAGTTACGAGATGCAAAAATAGATACAACAAAACAGAACAGATCTTAGGACAGATGACACGTATTTTCAAGAAAAAAATGTAAACATAGACACTAAAGTTGCATTATACAAGACTGTTATTATTCCATCAGTGTGCTACCAGTGCCAAACCTGGACAATGACAGTACAAGACAAAAGAAAAATAGTGACAGCAGAAATGACATGTCTACGAAGAATACTCGGAGTGTCATTAAGAGATAGAATTAGAAACGATAACATCAGACAGATAACCAAAACAATACCAGTATTGGAACACATCAAAAGACAACATATCAAGTGGTTTTCACACGCTTCCAGACTACCAACAGACAGCATGCCACAGATGACCATGACACATAGACATCACTGCTATAAAACCAGAGACAGATCATGAAAAAAAGATGAACAGCAGAAATCAAAGAAGCCACAGGAACAAGCTTACTAACTGCACACTAGAAGGCCATCTCCAGAGAGTTCTTCCACCCCTGACGCTGCAAGGCACACAAGAAGGCCATCTCCAGAGAGTTCTTCCACCCCTGACGCCGCAAGGCACACACGAAGGATATCTCCAGTGTCAGGGTAGTTATTGCGCACTGTGCCAGGATCGTTATTGCGCACTGTATTGCAGGTGCACGGAGATATAACATTACTTTATAGTGCACTTTGTACATTTGTGTGTTACTATGTGTGTTACATGTGTGTTACTATGTGTGTTACATGGGATGAATATAATCTATCTATCTATGTGACTTGTCCCATACAGAACGTTATCCTCACTGCCATTCTGTAAGCCTCTCGGTTCTGTGTGAGCTGCCCAGCCTCACTGCCGATCTGTAAGCCTCTCGGTTCTGTGCGACCTGCCCAGCCTCACTGCCGATCTGTAAGCCTTTCGGTTCTGTGCGAGCCGCCCAACCTCCCACATCGTCATTTTCAATCTTCGATGTCATGTGTCCATCCTAGTCTTGGTCTGTCTCTGTTTCTCTGGCCTGGAACTATGCACTCCATGATTACTCTTTCTCAGCACTATGTCTGGAGTAAATGTCCGAAATTGCTTGCTTTTTTGTGTGGATGGTTTTGAGGAGCCAGTCTAGTAAAACATCATTACCTTTTTCCAAGTTTTGTTTTGTTTTGTTTGTTTTGTTTGTTTGTTTTGCGTTCGCTCCATTGTAACCATCACGGATATCCTAGCGATTTCCGCCGGGAGCGTGATTACGTTGTGCCACTGTTATGCGCCTTGTAGGCCTAGCACATCCTATTTCGGCATGCCTTGACAATTCGGGTGGGCTACCCTTAGCCTGTGACAGCCTCTATATCTGTCTCCAGGCACGCGTAGTGGCGACTCTTCGCCCAGACGATTTTTGCTCTCGTCTGACACGGACGAGGTGTTCCACAGTCTATGAACTTGCCTCGTGTAATTGGACGTGCTGTGCCTGTGCCCATTGGGTAATGAACCGTTTCTCATCCGTGAGCCTGGTTCCTTAAGGGGAAGAACTCAACAGAGGAGTTGGACCCTGGCTCTTTCGCCCTCTTAGCTGAGGTGTCATTCACCGACATCGTGTACCCCTTGTCCAAGTTCGAGTCTCACACCACGCGTTTGAGAGCAAGGCGTTCTCGAGCTGAGCGTCCTTGTCCCAATAGCGCCTGAGCCCATCAGGTACTGAACCCTTTCTCTCTTCAAGTGTATTTCCGGTGTAGGAAAACCTGACAGTAGAGTTGGGCCAGGGCTAAATCGTTGTCCCTTTTATGCCTGAGCCCATCGGGTACGGAACCCTTTCTCTCTGCAAGTGTACTTCCGGTATAGGAAACCTTGACAGTAGAGTTGGACCAGAACTACCATCGTTGTCCCTTTCTTGCCTAAGCCCATCGGGTACAGAACCCTTTCTCTTCGCGAGCATATTTCCGGTTTAGGAAAGCTCGACATTAGAGTTGGATTAGGTCTTCTTGCTTTACCAGACGCCAATGAATGGGTCTGGGTCTCTGCCTGTAAGGAACACAGGTAACTAGATGCTCGACTCGAGCTGACGGAGCTTGTAGTTCACCTTTCCTAGAGACTTTTCACTTTCCATCTGCAGTTCGCGCTGCCCTCTAGCGCTGTTCTGCCCTTTCATTGTTTCATTATACTCGGTGTGAAACCTATTTGTCTCTCGCCATGCATCTACCTTTACGTGCATTTTACATTGGCCGCCCCTCCAATGTTCGGACTGGACTGACTAGCTTCACTGTATGTCGACAGTGTCGCTATATGTGGTGCAGCTGGTGGTGTCGGAGATATTGTCTGTCTCTTGTGCAGGCAAATCTCTTTCCATCTGCTACGTCCACATTCTCGGACACGATCCCCAAATGATTTGGCCAGAATCAGCTCGAGCTGCTGTATTTCTGTTTCCAGGGTGCACCGCGTGGAGGTACATTTGGGATCTTGGTTATCTGCTAACCCTGGGTCCACCTAGAGCAATGCGTTCTCTTTGCACCCCGTTTTGTTTTGTGAATTACAGTTTTTCTGCAGTTATTACATATTTTAGCTTAACCATAACTATAACTAGCTTAACCATATAACCAGCTATAATACATACCATTCACAACCATTATGTGAAAGAAAAGTTTGTCCTCGCAGTGGCACGTCACGTCTGCGATACAAGTATCGGTGTGTATTGGCATGTCACGTCTGTGATACAAGTATCGGTGTGTATTTGCACGTCACGTCTGCGATACAAGTATTAGTGATTTTGTCTAGAGGTCAGTAGACAAAGACAACCGATACCAAAGACAACCGATACCAAAGACAACCGATACCAAAAACAACCGATACCAAAGACAACCGATACCAAAGACAACCGATACCAAAGACAACCGATACCAAAGACAACCGATACCAAAGACAACCGATACCAAAGACAACCGATACCCATATCAGGACATATATTTCTTACCTGAGATTTTCACTCAGGTAATTAGCTGCTATATAAAAGATTTCCCTCGTCGAAGTCGAATGTGTCGGGCTAGTGTTGCAAATAGAGCGGCGACATTTCTAGAGATGACACCCTGCTGAAATGTTGTAGGACTATTGTCCTGATGAAATCGTAGGACTAAAATCCTGCTGAAATCGTATGACTAAAATCCTGCTGAAATCGTAGGACTAATATCCTGCTGAAATCTTGTAGGACTAAAATACTGCTGAAATCTTGCAGTACTAAAATCCTGCTGAAATCTTGCAGGACTAAAATCCTGCTGAAATCTTGTAGGACTAAAATCCTGCTGAAATCTTGTAGGACTAAAATCCTGCTGAAATCTTGTAGGACTAAAATCCTGCTGAAATCTTGTAGGACTAAAATCCTGCTGAAATCTTGTAGGACTAAAATCCTGCTGAAATCTTGTAGGACTAAAATCCTGCTGAAATCTTGTAGGACTAAAATCCTGCTGAAATCTTGTAGGACTAAAATCCTGCTGAAATCTTGTAGGACTAAAATCCTGCTGAAATCTTGTAGGACTAAAATCCTGCTGAAATCTTGTAGGACTAAAATCCTGCTGAAATCTTGTAGGACTAAAATCCTGCTGAAATCTTGTAGGGCTAAAATCCTGCTGAAATCTTGTAGGACTAAAATCCTGCTGAAATCTTGTAGGACTAATGTCTTGCAATAAGATAAATTCAGTCTGAGTTTTAAAACGAACGCAAATGAACAAACTGCAAGGATATACATCTACAAACTCAGGATAACCATCTACAAACTCAGGATATACATCTACAAACTCAGGATAACCATCTACAAACTCAAGATATACATCTACAAACTCAGGATATACATCTGCAGACATTTGTGAATCTGATTTATGAAGAGTACTAAAGATTACGTGGCAGGACAAGAGAAGAAATGAAGAGACGAAATGAAGAGAAGAAATGAAGAGAAGAAATGAAGAGAAGAAATGAAGAGAAGAAATGAAGAGAAGAAATGAAGAGAAGAAATGAAGAGAAGAAATGAAGAGAAGAAATGAGGAGAAGAAATGAGGAGAAGAAATGAAGAGAAGAAATGAAGAGAAGAAATGAAGAGAAGAAATGAAGAGAAGAAATGAAGAGAAGAAATGAAGAGAAGAAATGAAGAGAAGAAATGAAGAGAAGAAATGAAGAGAAGAAATGAAGAGAAGAAATGAAGAGAAGAAATGAAGAGAAGAAATGAAGAGAAGAAATGAAGAGAAGAAATGAAGAGAAGAAATGAAGAGAAGAAATGAAGAGAAGAAATGAAGAGAAGAAATGAAGAGAAGAAATGAAGAGAAGAAATGAAGAGAAGAAATGAAGAGAAGAAATGAAGAGAAGAAATGAAGAGAAGAAATGAAGAAATGAAGAGAAGAAATGAAGAGAAGAAATGAAGAGAAGAAATGAAGAGAAGAAATGAAGAGAAGAAATGAAGAGAGAAATGAAGAGAAGAAATGAAGAGAGAAATGAAGAGAAGAAATGAAGAGAAGAAATGAAGAGAAGAAATGAAGAGAAGAAATGAAGAAAAGAAATGAAGAGAAGAAATGAAGAGAAGAAATGAAGAGAAGAAATGAAGAGAAGAAATGAAGAGAAGAAATGAAGAGATGTGGAGACAAGCAAAATCTGGTGGACGCTCAGTTTAAGGAGAAAAAATAAAGATGAATTTCTAGCTATAGGCTTTGGTCCTTGTTTGCCTTGCGGCACCAGGGGTAGAAGAGTTCTCTGGAGATGGCCATCTTGTGTGATGTTTGTAAGCTTGTTCCCGTGGCATCTTTGATTTCTGCTGTTCATCTTTTTTTCATGATCTGTCTCTGGTTTTATAGCAGTGATGTCTATGTGTCATGGCTATTTGTGGCATGTTATCTCTTGGTAATCTGGAAGCGTGTGAAAACCACTTGATCTGCTATCTTTTGATGTGTTCCAATACTGGTATTGTTTTGGTTATCTGTCTGATGTTATCGTTTCTAATTCTATCTTTTAATTACACTCCGAGTATTCTTCGTAGACTTGTCATTTCTGCTATCACTATTTTTCTTTTGTCTTGTACTGTCATTGTCCAGGTTTGGCACTGGTAGCACAGTGATGTAATTATAATAGTCTTGTATAATGCAACTTTAGTGTCTATGTTTACATTTTGTTCTTGAAAATAAGTGTCCCGATTACATGATAGCTGTTGTGGATGGATGATGTGGATTATGTATTGATTATGTGAATATGCGAAAAGGACATACTTTATGGATTGGTGATGTTGGTGGATGATGTACGTGGATGATGTACATGGATGATGTACGTGGATGATATCGATGGATGATAGGAATGGATGATAGGAATGGGTGATGTGGGCGGATTACGTGGATTGGTGATGTAGTAGATGGGGTGAACGTAACATGAATTGTCGATTGGTGGCGTGAATGGATGATGTGGGTGATTGATGTGGATTGATGATGTGGATTGATGATGTGGATTGGTGATGTGGATTGGTGATGTGGATTGGTGATGTGAATCCCGATGGATTTGGCACATATTTAAAAAAAAGAAATCGGATATCAATACAACTAGAAGATAAATGACATAAAAGTACTAGATAACAATACATCTAGAAGGTCATATACACTGCGGTCGCGTAGCGCAGTGGTTAGCGCACTGGATTTGCATATGAGTGGTCCTGGATTTATTCCCCAGTATTGGCGGAAATGTTTTTCTAGCGCAAGGGCTCCCGGGTCGACGAAGCCTTAAATGTTTACCATATGAATCCGAGAAGTAAAGACTGCCAGGGAGAGGAGAAGGCTACCGTCCTCATATAGCAGAACCACTGAAATGTGAGATCGCTAACATCTCACACCCCTACGGTATTAATAAAATAAAAACTTTACTTCACTTATTTATTATCCTGCTAAATTAATTAAGAAGATAAATGACATAGAAAGTCAGAAAACGATGCTACTAGAAGATAAATGACATAAACAGTCAGATAAAGATGCAACTAGAAGATAAATGACAAGGGATCATGAATGACTTGACAGAAATGAGAATCACATGGACTGAGGCTGAGAATCACATGGACTGAGGCTGAGAATCACATGGACTGAGGCTGAGAACACATGGACCTAGGCTGAGAACACATGCAAAAGTAAAAACAACAAATAAAAATTCGTGTCGGTGGCCTATGCACCCGAGGATATGTAAGCAACACAGTGCGACAATAATCTTGAATAATTGATTCATTGAGTGATTGATTGATTTGAAGAATCTGCTACCCCCCGGGGGATCGCAAATTCCACAGAAAGTTCGTTTATTAAAATGTCGACCTCATTGACAATGTATATTATATAAACATGTCAACTGTGTCGGCAGCTCATAACTGTACGTTTGAGGGCCACATGCGTGCTTGGACCGCCAGTTAGAGGGCTGCATGCGTGCTTGGACCGCCAGTTTGGCATTTATTTTTATTTCCGTCTTTCAAAGCTTAGAAAAAATTCCGTCTAATACAACATGATTCTCTTTAATTTTTTCATGTTCACTCCATCTCCCGTAGTTTTCTTCCTCTATACCTCCCTCGTCTCCAGTCTACGCTAAATTTGAACCAGAGAAACAAAAACAAATGAAAGCCGCAGCCATTTCTGGCTGGCGCAATCATTGATTAATCTAGCAAGCAAACAGTTGTGTAACCTTTGACCTCAATGTCCGCAATGTCATAATTGAAGGTCAGGAATATCAACATACATGTTCATTTACTCTGATAGAAAACAGTATGTTACAAATTTGACACATTTACGTTCTGACTAGACATGGCACATTTACGCTCTGACTAGACATGGCACATTTACGCTCTGACTAGACATGACACATTTAAGTTCTGTCTAGACATGGCACATTTACGTTCTCACTAGACATGACACATTTACGTTCTGACTAGACATGGCACATTTACGTTCTGTCTAGACATGGCACATTTAAGTTCTGTCTAGACATGGCACATTTACGTTCTCACTAGACATGGCACATTTACGCTCTGACTAGACATGACACATTTAAGTTCTGTCTAGACATGGCACATTTACGTTCTCACTAGACATGGCACATTTACGTTCTGACTAGACATGGCACATTTACGCTCTGACTAGACATGACACATTTAAGTTCTGTCTAGACATGGCACATTTACGTTCTCACTAGACATGGCACATTTACGCTCTGACTAGACATGACACATTTACGCTTTGACTAGACATGGCACATTTACGTTATGTCTAGACATGGCACATTTACGTTCTGTCTAGACATGGCACATTTACGTTCTGTCTAGACATGTCATATTTACGCTCTGACTAGACATGACACATTTACGTTCTGTCTAGACATGGCACATTTACGCTCTGACTAGACATGGCACATTCAAGTTCTGACTAGTCATTACAATTCAAGTTCTGACTAGACAAGGCATATTTACGTTCTGTCTAGACATGGCACATTTACGTTCTGTCTAGACATGGTACATTTACGTTCTGTCTAGACATGGCACATTTACGTTCTGTCTAGACATGGCACATTTACGTTCTGTCTAGACATGGCACATTTGCGTTCTGTCTAGACATGGCACATTTTCGTTCTGTCTAGACATGGCACATTTACGTTCTGACTAGACATGACACATTTACGCTCTGACTAGACATGGCACATTTACGTTCGTACTAGACATGGTACATTTACGTTCTGACTAGGCATGGGGCATTTACGTTCTGACTAGGCATGGGACATTTACGTTCTGACTAGACATGGGACATTTACGTTCTGACTAGGCATGGGACATTTACGTTCTGACTAGGCATGACACATTTACGCTCTGACTAGGCATGGCACATTTACGTTCTGACTAGATATGGTACATTTACGTTCTGACTAGGCATGGGACATTTACGTTCTGACTAGACATGACACATTCACTTTTCAAATTGTCATGACACATTGACTAGACATGACACATTGACTAGACATGACACATTGACTAGACATGACACATTGACTAGACATGACACATTGACTAGACATGACACATTGACTAGACATGACACATTGACTAGACATGACACATTGACTAGACATGACACATTGACTAGACATGACACATTGACTAGACATGACACATTGACTAGACATGACACATTGACTCTATGACTATATATAGCACTGACATTTTCACCAGACAAAAACATTTTCGTTTGACTAGACATGACAATGACGTCGTGGCTATAAATAACATATTTACGCTGTGACTAGACATGTCAAATTTGACGCTGTGACTAGACATGTCACATTGACGCTGTGACTAGACATGTCATATAGACTTTGTGAATTAATATCACACATTACGGACAATATCGACATTATCAATACTGTCTCTATTTGACACATCTACAATACTGTCTTTATTTGACACATCATCTACAATACTGTCTTTATTTGACACATCATCTACAATACTGTCTCTATTTCACACATCATCTACAATACTGTCTTTATTTCACACATCATCTACAATACTGTCTCTATTTGACACATCATCTACAATACTGTCTCTATTTGACACATCATCTACAATACTGTCTCTATTTGACACATCATCTACAATACTGTCTCTATTTGACACATCATCTACAATACTGTCTCTATTTGACACATCATCTACAATACTGTCTCTATTTGACACATCATCTACAATACTGTCTCTATTTGACACATCATCTACAATACTGTCTCTATTTCACACATCATCTACAATACTGTCTTTATTTCACACATCATCTACAATACTGTCTCTATTTGACACATCATCTACAATACTGTCTCTATTTGACACATCATCTACAATACTGTCTCTATTTGACACATCATCTACAATACTGTCTCTATTTGACACATCATCTACAATACTGTCTCTATTTCACACATCATCTACAATACTGTCTTTATTTCACACATCATCTACAATACTGTCTCTATTTGACACATCATCTACAATACTGTCTCTATTTGACACATCATCTACAATACTGTCTCTATTTGACACATCATCTACAATACTGTCTCTATTTCACACATCATCTACAATACTGTCTCTATTTGACACATCATCTACAATAATGTCTCTATTTGACACATCTACAATACTGTCTTTATTTGACACATCATCTACAATACTGTCTCTATTTCACACATCATCTACAATACTGTCTCTATTTCACACATCATCTACAATACTGTCTCTATTTGACACATCATCTACAATACTGTCTCTATTTGACACATCATCTACAATACTGTCTCTATTTCACACATCATCTACAATACTGTCTTTATTTCACACATCATCTACAATACTGTCTCTATTTGACACATCATCTACAATACTGTCTCTATTTGACACATCATCTACAATACTGTCTCTATTTCACACATCATCTACAATACTGTCTCTATTTCACACATCATCTACAATACTGTCTTTATTTCACACATCATCTACAATACTGTCTCTATTTGACACATCATCTACAATACTGTCTCTATGTGACACATCATCTACAATACTGTCTCTATTTCACACATCATCTACAATACTGTCTCTATTTGACACATCATCTACAATACTGTCTCTATTTGACACATCATCTACAATACTGTCTCTATTTGACACATCATCTACAATACTGTCTTTATTTGACACATCTACAATACTGTCTCTATTTGACACATCATCTACAATACTGTCTCTATTTGACACATCATCTACAATACTGTCTCTATTTGACACATCATCTACAATACTTTCATCGTGTGATTTTGTGGGAGATATCTCCTACCATTGAACGGCTTCTGATCGGGAGAACGGAATATTTTATTACTTTTGTTGAAAACTCTGATAAAACTGAAATGGATTAATGTCCCCGGTTGAAAGAATCGTGGCGCACAATAAAGAAGTGTACCTTTCTCTTAACCAAAGATTCTGTCGTGGCTTACAGTGTGTCTGCGATGTCTGCTGAATTTTTCATCATGTATGTTATTTCTGGGGGGGGGGTATCTGTAAATTACGACAACAAATAGAAGGGTAGGGAGCTAAAAGGGGATGACAAAAGGGAGGGAGTTAACAAAACGTTACAGTTATAAAAATGTTTTTATAGACAAATTTTATTTCAGAAGAGGAACAGGATGCACAGATGCACTATTTAGACAATTAAGAAAAAAAAAAGCTATTGAATATGACAAAATGCTTAATATCATCGTTGTCGACCAAGAAAAAAGCGTTGGACAGAATAAACAGAGACATACTAAGGGAAAGGCGAAAAATATACTGCATCAAGGCACAACTACTACACAAAATAAAAGCATTGTACACAAAACGTCAAAACAACGTGAGAACAATAGATGAAGTATCAGAAACGCTCACAACAAAAACAAGGAGTCAGACAGGGATGTGTTCTGTCGCCTATTCTATTCAAGATGTGGTGTTTAAGCAATCATGTCACATCAACAGAAGATTGTATGTTTAAACAATCATGTCACATCAACACAAGATGTGATGTTTAAGCAATCATGTCACATCAACAGAAGATTGTATGTTTAAGCAATCATGTCACATCAACAGAAGATTGTATGTTTAAGCAATCATGTCACATCAACAGAAGATTGTATGTTTAAGCAATCAAGTCACATCAACAGAAGTTTGTATGTTTAAGCAATCATGTCACATCAACAGAAGATTGTATGTTTAAGCGATCATGTCACATCAACAGAAGATTGTATGTTTAAACAATCATGTCACATCAACAGAAGATTGTATGTTTAAGCAATCATGTCACATCAACAGAAGATTGTATGTTTAACCAATCATGTCACATCAACAGAAGATTGTATGTTTAAGCAATCATGTCACATCAACACAATATGTGATTTTTAAGCAATCATGTCACATCAACAGAAGATTGTATGTTTAAACAATCATGTCACATCAACAGAAGATTGTATGTTTAAACAATCATGTCACATCAACAGAAGATTGTATGTTTAAACAATCATGTCACATCAACACAAGATTTGATGTTTAAGCAATCAAGTCACATCAACAGAAGTTTGTATGTTTACGCAATCATGTCACATCAACAGAAGATTGTATGTTTAAGCGATCATGTCACATCAACAGAAGATTGTATGTTTAAACAATCATGTCACATCAACAGAAGATTGTATGTTTAAGCAATCATGTCACATCAACAGAAGATTGTATGTTTAAACAATCATGTCACATCAACAGAAGATTGTATGTTTAAGCAATCATGTCACATCAACAGAAGATTGTATGTTTAACCAATCATGTCACATCAACAGAAGATTGTATGTTTAAGCAATCATGTCACATCAACACAATATGTGATTTTTAAGCAATCATGTCACATCAACAGAAGATTGTATGTTTAAACAATCATGTCACATCAACAGAAGATTGTATGTTTAAACAATAATGTCACATCAACAGAAGATTGTATGTTTAAACAATCATGTCACATCAACAGAAGATTGTATGTTTAAACAATCATGTTACATCAACACAAGATTGTATGTTTAAGCAATCATGTCACATCAACACAAGATTGTATATTCTGTGTTTTCATCTTTACTCTTCCATACCGTTAATCATATGTTTCCGAACAACGACCTTCCCGCACGCATGTTGTGTCTCCAGACAGACCAAGTTTCGACCGTGTTTTTCCAGTATTTGAGATCTATGGAAAAATCTTTAATTGAGGACCTAAAGAATAGTACTTGTTTTGGAATGCGGGATTTTGAATTCTACGGCCGTGGCTCAGCAACCGCAATCTATTACTATTAAGTTTTTTCCATGGCACATGGTAGTTGAGTACCTCGTACCATTGCTATATTGGTGATATTACCACGACATTTAATGTTTACCATTTTTGCGGAGACATCTTAGATGTAAAGATTACATAGAGAGAGAACAGATCAAGTGGTGTGACCACATTATGAGAATGCATCACGAAAAGTTGCCCGTACAAGCATATAACCAAATGAGATTAGGGTACAAAGCCAGAGGAAGACCACGGAAAAGATGTATAGTAACGCCATGGATATCTTGTACAGACATGGTCATAGCACAGCCGGGGCCACACATCTGGCTTTAGAACGCAAACTCGAGTTCCAATCACCCCTACGCTTAACGGCAAGAGTGGATCACAAACCACCTGGGGATAGACAATAAATTATCTTGATGAAAAATATTTAGTCTCATGTCGTATTTTGTGTTGGTAGTCAATGTTTCGGACCCTATAATATATTGTGCTGACCACGAATATTTCATAAATCTTTCGCGTTATTTTTAATTTTAGCTTTCAGATTTTTCAATCTCGTTTTGACAGTCCATCAACAATGGTAGCCTAAGTCCATTTATTTCATTATTTAGGGAAAGGGCTGATGTAATTCTGAATCTTAAGTAACAAACGTTTTCAACTTGATTTAAATGATTATTGTTTAATGTGATGTTTGTTGTTACTTTAGATCCTTAATGCGTTACCACAGTTTATTTGCGATGCTTATTGTCAGAGAGAACAGCTCACAAGGTGACAAGTGGCAGAATAAATTTAATTTGGTCTTAGCCATGTTGTCAACTTGGGACTGTGAGATGGATTGCATGGAAATATTTCAGTCAAGATAGCATGGGGAGATAAAGCGAAGACCTATACATATATATATGTCTAGAAATGAAAGCGGCACAGTAGAATAGAGTTGAAAGCGGCACAGTAGACAGAAGAATCAGCAGTTCTGATGTATCTTAAGGCAAGACTGAAAGGCAAAAAATACGCAGAGGACTGCCTTAATTGTACTCGTATAAATGAAAAATAAAACTATTTATTATCTCCCAAAAAGATCTACTGTGTAGGCATAATGTAGTGAACGGAATTCGAATCCGAGAAATATTGAGCACAAAGAAAGCGCCCTAACCATTGCACCAGGGAGACCCCTAGTGTATTTGTGCTCAGTAAGAAAAGTAACTGAAACTCATAGGTAATTACTAGCTGTGGGATACATAGATGATTACTAGCTGTGGGATACATAGATGATTACTAGCTGTGGGATACATAGATGATTACTAGCTGTGGGATACATAGATGATTAATAGCTGGGGATACAACACAATGAATGTCATGATACATAATGGTATCCCATTTGCAAGAACATTGTCGCCACAACTGTGGCTCATAAAATGTTCTCCAATAGTTGCATATCGTAAATTAAATTTAGAAGGAATAAAAAAACATTCCATCACAAAGATTATAGGAAGGTGCCTATGTAATAAAACTAACAATGACTGCGGAATTTTAAAGTATAAAATAATAAGGAGCTGTAAAATGTATGATCGCATGCAAAAAATCATATTAGTGTCAGCACGACTTACTGAGGTATTAAATGGAATTTTAGAGCAATATCTTTGACAAGAACTATAGCATTCAAACGTTTTGATGAGCAAGCCTTTGTTACCATACCCGCAAAGCCTCCATAAAGATCATGAACGGGCATACAAATATTTCTTTGATCAGTGAGTGCGTGAGTACTCAAGTTGTGGTTTGCGTGAGTACGCAAAATGGTAGTAATATGATATAATAATATACTGGCCCGGTCAATGTAAGGTCGTTACAGAAAATTAAGGCCATCTAACGGTAACATTACGTGGTCAACTGGGAGATTGTGTTTTCTAGGGTACACTGTACAGTTTTATCGTTGTTTACATGCGATTCAATTCGGTGTACTAGAAGCCTTTATTTGCACGCTGGAATGAAAAATGTATTTTAAATGCGGACCCGGGAATGATTAGTAAGAATACATTTCGTCATCCATTTTGGTACACCACGGTCATCTAGATATGTACGAGTATAAGGAAATGCTACGGTGTTACAAAAAGAGGCGGTTGTCAAGATGGGCTGTCCGGATGCTCGGTTCTTGAAGCATTTTTTAGGAATTTAGCTGTAAAATAAATGAGACATCGTGTGTTTATCTCCGTTTCAACAGGCAGGAGTACTAACCAGTTTTACATCAGCGCGCAAGGTCAATTGACTGCGTCTATGCTTTTCATTGGTTTTCAAAACAGAATATAAATAAATGATCACAAATGAAAATCATGGGAATAGCCGGGGCTGCCTAACACAGTACGCATGCTCGCTATATAGAGGACTCGCTTGTGTATTACCAGGCCCTTTTGTAGAAACGTCGAGCATTCTGATCTCACACAGCGTCGCTTATTTTTTGTTATCCGACTTGTTATCTTTTTGTTACCCGACTTGTTATCTTTTTGTTACCCGACTTGTTATCTTTATGTTCTTCGACTTGTTATCTTTTTGTTATCTTTTGTTACCCGACTTGTTATCTTTTTGTTCTCCGACTTGTTATCATTTTGCTATCTTTCGTTATCCGACTTGTTATCTTTTTGTTTTCCGACTTGCTATCTTTTTGTTATCCAACTTATCTTTTTGTTATCCGTCTTGTTATCTTTTTGTTATCCAACTTATTATCTTTTTGTTATCCGACTTGTTATCTTTTTGTTATCTGACTTGTTATCTTGTGTTACCCGACTTGTTATCTTTTGTTACCCTACTTGTTATCTTTTTGTTATCTTTTGTTACCCCACTTGTTACCTTTTGTTATCCGACTTGTTATCGTTTATTATCCGACTTGTTATCTTTTTGTTATCCGACTTGTTATCTTTTGTTACCCGACTTGTTATCCGACTTGTTATCGTTTGTTATCGGACTTGTTATCTTTTGTTATCAGATTTGTTATCTTTTGTTACCCGACTTGTTATCTTTTGTTATCCGAATTGTTATCTTTAGTTATCTGACTTATTTCGCGGTTTTCAATGGTTGGCGAGCCTAAGCACTAGCAAAGTCACCAATGATCAGTCGCATCAGCTAAAATGAATGACCTACATGAGATCAGTACACAGTACTATTCCCGAAAAGGACTAGGTAGTTCCCGTAAGGGCCCAGTGAAGTAGTAACGGCTGAATTATACGCCCTATTGACTAATGGAAAAACAGCCTTCTAAAATTACTAATATAACTTTTCCTTTGATTTTCATTGGCTGTCACACAAAATATAATCATAAGACCAATGAAAATCACGGAAGAAGCTAAATTAGTCATTTTTGAGGGCTTCTTTCTCATTAGTCAATAGGTCGTCTATTTTTTACGGTCTCGGCAAGTCCTTTTTCAGAATAGACATGCAAATGAATATCAATAACTGTGACTGACGAAACTGACCATTGGTCATATTGTGTATAAGTAACGTCAATGATCTTGGCTGGCTTGGTTAATGATTGGTCTTTATTCTTGATTCTTGATTAGAAAAGCCTCACAGCACGTGGGGCATTCCCATAAGTGATCCGCCCTCTGTTCCAGCAGCCATTCGACTCGATGGTGTTTCGAATCCAATGCCGCCTAAACATACGTCGACATCAGGGCACAACTCTGGCCCTTGCGACAGGTTTCTTTGTTGTTCCGACCACCCACGCTGTGCCCGTAACTAGTTCAAGCACAACGTCGGCCTGTCGGAACAACATGGTAACTGTTATCGAAGGTTACGACTATGGGTTACGACAATGATTGGTCACAATGTGTATAGATACTTTCTGTCAACAAGCAGAATGCACCGCGACAGTGGCATCAGTTAAGGAACATTATATTGTTTGTTATAAGGGCTTCTCTTTAGTAGGGCTTACATGAGAATACCCTGTTGTTCAACCTGTCGGGCAGAAGGGAGAGTTGAGAGAGGCTAGCCTTGAGCTTGGACTCACGGTAAACATTTTATTTTTGTACATCTCACATTCAATTTCAAATTTTAAAATCATAAACCTACCTTGTTATCTTTGTATCTCGTATCTGCTGTTATCTTTGTATCTCGTATCTGTTGTTATCTTTGTATCTCGTATCTGCTGTTATCTTTGTATCTCGTATCTGTTGTTATCTTTGTATCTCGTATCTGTTGTTACCTTGGTATCTTCTATCTGCCTAAATATCAAGAAAACAAGAAATGGTTATTTCAAAGAAACAAAATAACACACCTTGCAAATCAAATTGAGTGATATAGTATTAAAGCAGTTTCAACAATTCAAATATCTAGGTACAATTATAACAGCAGATGGAAGAAGTTCAACAGAAATAAGAAGCAGAATAGGACAGGCAAAAACAACATTCAGAAAAATGAAAAATATATTGTGTAATATGACTCTGTCATTAGAGGTGAGAAAGATAGTTATGCATTGCTATATAACCCCTATACTAACATATGGGTGCGAGTCTTGGACAATAAACAAACTGGAAAGTGGGAAATTAGAGGCAACAGAGATGTGGTTCTATAGAGGAATGCTGAGAATACATTGGACGGTCAGAAAAACTAATTAAGTGTTGAAAAAGTCAATTGCGAAACGGACCTTAATCAATAATATAAGAAAAATGCAATCTTTTTTTTTTGGCCACTTCATGAGACAGGCAGGCTTAGAGAACATAGTCACAAGAGGAAAAATTGAAGGCAACAGAGACAGAGGGCGACAACATGAGAAAATATTAGACAGTTTGACAACCTGGCACGCAAGGCAACAACAACGACCGTGATACATATTACTGAAGACAGAGAGCTGTGGAGAAACATGACCGCCTACGCCTGCCGGCATGACACATGATAATGCTGATGAAACAATCATACTTACAACTGAAGGTAAAAAAAATTTGAAGATGTTTAAGGAGATGTCCGCGTGTTGCCTTGGCCCGAATTAGAAGCAAATAATCTCAGCACTGTTTCCCTTCCATGTATGTCGAAAGAGACAACTAAGGAGGTTGTGCGTTAGAGTTGGTCTTCCTATACCATATATGGTGAAAGTGACCTAGACGTCATGCTGAAGTCAGATGTATTAGGCCAAAATGTGCTTATATCGCAGCTAAGCTGTAAACCATGACATAACGCATTCTGTTCTCTGGGCTTGATTCTTGATTAGAAACTAGCTTCACAGCACGCGGGACATTCCCATAAGTGCTCCGCCCTCCGTTCCAGCAGCCATCCCAGTGTATGTAGACTCATAGTTCTGGTCAGGTGTTGCTTGTGTGATCTTCGGGACTTTCCAAAAAATTTACTTTTCCTCCCCTCACCTCTAGATACTCCCATTTCTAACATTCTCTGTATGTGTACGTTCTCAGCCTCATTGACAACATCTTCATCTTGAAATAAATATATTACTGCCTTGATCAAGTCTGCCTTATCTCTTCTCAGCTTTGTGCCTTCTATCGCCGCATTGTCTGCCAATGTCACCGGACTACATCCTGTTGTTCCGCAGGAGTTTGAGAACGTACGCAGGAGACCAAGAAGAAGAACATTATGCAATTGTTTCCTCTCTTTATCTGCTACATTTTATGAGAACGTTACGGGTTAGACATAGTAGGACATTGTCCTGCTACGGGAGAGGGGAAAGTGACGGGTGGGACATATTAGGACATTGTCCTGCCACAGGAGATGGGAAAGTGACGTAGTAGAACCTTATCCTGCTACAGGAGAGGGGAAAGTGACGGGTGGGACATATTAGGACATTGTCCTGCCACAGGAGATGGGAAAGTGACATAGTAGAACCTTATCCTGCTACAGGAGAGGGGAAAGTGACATAGTAGAAATTTATCCTGCTACAGGAGAGGAGACATAGAACCTTGTCCTGCTACAGGAGAGGAGACATAGAACCTTGTCCTGCTACAGGAGAGGAGACAAAGAACCTTGTCCTGCTACAGGAGACATAGAACCTTGTCCTGCTACAGGAGATATCAAGTGGGAGATTGAGGACGAAAGTCAAAAAAATTATATATTGTCAAAATAAATTCAGACACTTGTCTTTCTATGGTCCACTGAGGCGACACTAACCTTAACTGTGGTCTTTCTATAGTCTACTGAGGCGATACTAACCCTAACTGTGGTCTTTCTATGGTCCGCTGAGGCGAGGTTAATCCTAAACGTGGTATTTCTATGGTCCACTGAGGCGAGATTAACCCTAACTGTGGTATATCTATAGTCCACTGAGGCGAAACTAACCCTAATTGTGGTCTTTCTATGGCCCACTGAAGCAAGACTGTGACACAGTGTCCTTTTGTTGTCATTTGAGTCGAGACTATGAACTCCAAACTTTTCTTTTTGTGGCCCCCTAAGGCGAGACTGTGGCCCCTAATCTGGCAATTCTGTGGTCCACTGAGGCAGACGTGACTGGATTCCCATAACGGGAGACAACACATTTAAAGTACTCAAAAAGCAACGTTCTTTCCAAGAATAATGTCCGATTAATGTCCGAAACTATCATGAAGTTAGTCAACAAGATATGCGTCAAATAATGTCCGATTAATGTCCGGACTATCATGAAGTTAGTCAACAAGATATGCGTCAAATAATGTCCGATTAATGTCCGAACTATCATGAAGTTAGTCAACAAGATATGCGTCAAATAATGTCCGATTAATGTCCGAACTATCATGAAGTTAGTCAACAATATAGCGCTGATTAAACACTCTGGATTAAAATCCCGGATTGAAAGGGCGTGTTCCAAGTTATGGGTGGCTGCACCCCAACAACAGATATAGAAGTCACAATACAATTCCATTTCTGAAATTGCAGTAAAAGCAACACATTTCTATTTAGTTGCCTCTATAGTTTCCTATTTAGTTGCCTCTATAGTTTCCTATTTGCGCGATCTCTCCGTACTTGTTCTGTTGATCACGCGTTATGTCCGGCTAATTTTTAAAAAAAATTCCTGCAATAACAGCACATTTGAAAAGCTTCCAAGTTCTTTTCATCCTTTATGTTGAGTTTTCATGTTCCTGATCCAGCCAGAGCTGCCGGATGGATATTTCTCGTGAGTGGTTATTTGAATATTGATGTTACTTTGTTGTACTAAGTTTTTATTTTACTTCATTCAGGAACAGTTTTTTTTAAAGCTATTGTATTTCTCCATCTAAATATAGCTTGACGTGCGTACACGGTGTGAAAGAGTGATCATACGACGGAAGGAACTCGACACACGCACTCACACACACACACACGCACGCGCGCGCGTGTACACAGTGTTGGATGAAATCTTGTGTACGCATAGAAACAATTGAAATCTCGGGGTCCCATCACAAATAATAATCACATTTAGTAAAACAAAGATTGGATAATTAATTAATTATTGATTCGTTGACATTTGCACCATAAAAGGCGTGAGGACCAATCTTATTTTTTCTTCTCTTTCAGTTCCCTAGGGAACATGAGACTGCCACTGTCATTCACAAACGATTTCTCTGTTGAGTTGTCCACTTTAATGTTCCCAATAGGTCACAACTGTCTTTCCCAAACAAATTCTCTGTTCTTTACATCTGTTCCCACGAGGTGCCAGCTTCGTTCCCAAGCGATTCCTCTGTTCTTTTCCTCTGTTCCTACAACGATTTCTCCACTTTGCAGTTCTCTTCACTCGTTCGCAAACGATTTATATGCTGCTCTGTTCTCTTGTTCCCACAGGTCCCATGTTCTGTCCTCTTGTTCCCACCAGGTCCCATGTTCTGTCCTCATGTTCCCACCAGGTCCCACACGCTGTTCTCTTGCTCCAACGATGTCCCATTTTCTGTCCTTTTGTTTCCCTCAGGTCCCATGTTCTGTCCTCTTGTTCCAACCAGGTTCCATGTTCTGACCTCTTGTTCCCACCAGATTCAATGCGATGTCCTCTTATCCCACGAGGTCCCAATTTATATTTTCTCTTCCTGCACTGTTCTTCTTCCTGCACTGTTCTTCTTCCTGCACTGTTCTTCTTCCTGCACTGTTCTTCTTCCTGTATTCACCTATTGTCTAGCTCTCTTCTTGTAGAAGTCTTAATATGTCTCTATAACGGCATCCGTGCAGGCAATATATACAAATAGTGGCAGTAACATCCTTCGCTGTTGTGTCACTTAAGATCCCCTATCTTATGGTTCAACCCTTACTCTATAACTTAAATGATCACTCCAAAATCATATATAAACATGTAATGTCATTTTTAAGTCCCACACATCAATTCTAGATCTATACATCAACATTAACCACACATCAATTCTAGATCTATACATCAACATTAACCACACATCAATTCTAGATCTATACATCAACATTAACCACACATCAATTCTAGATCTATACATCAACATTAACCACACATCAATTCTAGATATATACATCAACATTAACCACACATCAATTCTAGATCTATACATCAACATTAACAACACAGGAATCAAAATCAAAAGATCACTAATGCGCCCTAATGAATAACCCAAATTCGATGTGGCTATTCAACAGCAAATCGACTACCTTGATACAACAGCATTGAAGAACCTAAATACTTCTATCAGCTGGTAAAGAGCATCCTAAATGATCCGGTTATCAGCATCAATAAAGAATATCACAAAAGCTCTGTTTATCACAAAAGCTCTAAGCCAACACTGTGCAGAGAATAGTAGATTACTGGCACATGATAATAGTGTACATCTTTGCCAGTTTTCTATATATCACGTTTGATAGTTCCTAACCCAACAAGTTAACACTTTCCAACTGTAACAAATCATTAACTTTATATATCGATCGTGACAACTAACTCAAAAGTTAACACTTTCCAACTGTAATAAATCATTAACTTTATATATCCATCGTGACAACTAACTCAAAAGTTAACACTTTTCGTCTGTAGTAACTGTAACATCAATCCATTGACACAACAAACTGGAAATTTGTACCGAGAGCAAGTTCCATGTGAATCATATCTCCATATTCCCGTTACTACTTACTGTTCTAACTTATTATTTCATGGAACACATCAAAAGACAACAGATCAAGTGGTTTTCATACGCTTCCAGACTACCAACGTATAGCATGTCACAGATGACCATGACACATAGACATAACGGTTATAAAACCAGAGGCAGACCATGTAAAAGATGGATCACAGAAATCAAAGAAGCCACAGGAACAAGCTTAAAAACAGCACACTAGAATGCCATCTCCAGAGAACTCTTCGACCCCTGACGCAGCAAGGCAAACAAGGGCCACCGCGTATAGATAGATAGAAAGTTAGATAGATAGATAGATAGATATATAGATAGATAGATAGATAGATAAGACTTACTATTCAAATAACTTTACTCTCCCACACTAAACTCCCGTATATATATACATTTATCCATTATCGACATCAGGTTATCCTAAAACATCATAGTTTCCTTAACTAGGCTTACCTGCAGCTTGTCCGGCTACGTTACAAATTATATCCAAACATTCAACTCGTCTGGTCAGCATTTCTGAACGGACTACGTAATCTGTTTGTCCAGCTTGCGTCAAAGTTTGTTATGCTCGTGTTTTGTTAACACATCCATTCGACCTCAACCTTCCTGCATGGA
Source organism: Meghimatium bilineatum (assembly GCA_034231615.1). Taxonomy (NCBI): domain Eukaryota; kingdom Metazoa; phylum Mollusca; class Gastropoda; order Stylommatophora; family Philomycidae; genus Meghimatium; species Meghimatium bilineatum. The sequence goes on from CM067302.1 coordinate 773,782, forward strand.
TTAGTTCAATAACATGTCTGGTCTATAATTCTAATTCTATTTGAAATTTAATTCTATTTAAGAAATTACATTCCTTGATTTTTTTATAATCAATCTACATGCCAAATGGCGTAGGCGATCATGTTTCGCCACGACTCCGGTCTCTTGTGTTGTCAATAAGCTCGGTTGGTGAACTTCTACCGTGCCACAGTACAAGTCCATCTAGCAACTTTTCTCTTTGTCGTCCCCTATCTCTTCTCCCCTTGATCTTTCCAGTGGTTATTAAGTGGTCAGTCTGTGTTCTTCTCAGCACATGCCCTAGAAATCTTGACTGTCTGCCCCTAATGTTTGATATGATTGATCTTTTTACACCAGCATCAATGAGAACCTCTGCATTAGTTTTCTTGGATGTCCATGGAATTTTCATCATTCTTCTCAGAAACCACATTTCTGTAGTCTCCAATTCACTTTGAATTTTCTTGTTTACAGTCCATGCTTCACATCCATTAAAAAATTAGCTCAATATAACATCTCAGCACTCGAATTCGGGTCAGCATTGATAGACTTCCATTGCAAAAAATGGTTCTAATTTTTTAGAATGCTGATTTGGCTTGTGCTGCTCGGCTCTTTATCTCACTTGAGCATCTACCTTATGATGTTAACAGGGTACCAAGATATTACACTTTTTCAACTTGTGCCAATTTTGTGTTATTAATTATTATGTTGCATCTTGGTGGTGTATGTCTCTTTGATACAACCATTATTTCTGTTTTCTTCTTGTTTAAACTGAGGCCTTTGTTTTCACTTTCCATCACTACTTTATCTAATAGGGCTTGCAGTTCTTGTTCGCTTCCTGCGATCAGTACTGTGTCGACAGCATATCTAAAGTTATTTATATTGCCTCCTCCCACTTTTATTCCTGGCATATCTTCTATATTTCGCATAATTTATTCTGTTCGCAGGAAGAATTTTATTTCTTATACATCAGGCAAGTCTCTATGTTCACAATACGAACACCGTTTCATTTTTTCCTTGTGGATTTCAGTCCAACACCTTCGCAGCTATGTTATCGCTAGTTTTTCGAAGAATGCGTCCTTTCAATTTTCTATATTTTATCCCTACCGATATTTTCCTTGGGACCATCCTTATATTTTATCTCTACTCCCATCTTCCTTGGGACCATCCTTATATTTTATCTCTACTCCCATCTTCCTTGGGACCATCCTTATATTTTATCTCTACTCCCATCTTCCTTGGGACCATCCTTATATTTTATCTCTACTCCCATCTTCCTTGGGAACATCCTTATATTTTATCTCTACTCCCATCTTCCTTGGGACCATCCTTATATTTTATCTCTACCCCCATCTTCCTTGGGACCATCCTTATATTTTATCTCTACCCCCATCTTCCTTGGGACCATCCTTATATTTTATCTCTACTCCCATCTTCCTTGGGACCATACTTATATTTTATCTCTACTCCCATCTTCCTTGGGACCATCCTTATATTTTATCTCTACTCCCATCTTCCTTGGGACCATCCTTATATTTTATCTCTACCCCCATCTTCCTTGGGACCATCCTTATATTTTATCTCTACCCCCATCTTCCTTGGGACCATCCTTATATTTTATCTCTACTCCCATCTTCCTTGGGACCATACTTAAATTACATTAAAATTAGGGAGGGTTGCACTTTCATGTTATGATTTATCAAGCAATATTCACAGACTCCCTGTCTGCTCTACGCTCCTCTGAAAACTAGAATCCAACAGCTGAGAAAACAATCAGCAACATACTTCAAGCTACAAACATGCATGCTGTGGTATCAATGCTACACTACAGTGGATATCAGGCTACACAGGTAACAGCGGGAATGAAAATGCTCATAAACTTGGAAAAAAAGGGAGCAAGCATGTCCCAACCAGGAATCCCCACCAACATTAGAATAACTCAACACATCCGCAACAACTGTAAACAACAGTGGATGGACCGTGGGGTCACTGGCTCTGAAGGGATGAGTTCTTTACGCAGACATGTCCCAACCAAACTCACACGACAGCATAAATAGACTACACCACAAAGTTCAAACCACAATATTTACATTGCAAACAAAACATCACAAACATCTACAAAGAATTACCGCAGACATTACATCATACATCATACACAGCAACAGACAAGAGGAGGAAACAGTAAAACACCACCTTATTGAATGTCATGCACTACATAGCCTACGAAAACAACCGTTACCACCAAACCACTCCATCACCATCACCCTTTATACAGACACAACACAGTTGAAGAATACGTGCACATACCACCACCAGGTACAGGGAAGAAAGAGTGCAAGCTCGCAACACTGAGATCGGATAAGTAAGTAAAGTAAAGTAAGTAAGTAAGTAGGACATCTGCTTTGGCAAAGCGGCCTTTGTTTCGACATACCATAGAAAGTCTCCCTGCACTCCTCCACATGCAGTAACGAAAGTTCCTCTTTTATTAGGGAAGCTGCGTGGTCGAGGATGACAAGCGTGCTGACTCAAGTTATGAGGCCAGTGGTTGCCATTTTGGCGTATCTGTATGACCACCCGCACGACGTATTTACTTACTGGGAGGGGCATGTCGAGTCGGTTGAGAACCACTCTGAAAAATGTCCAGGCTTCATTAGAGACGACGTCCAGCCCCTTTCTAGAGCACCCCACACATCATCAGTGCATTACTGTGTGTCCGTCTGTGTGTCCGTCTGTGTGAGTTGATAATTTCTATCACCTGTAAGTACCATCGATGAATCGTGAAGGCTCATCTATCTGTTCCACAACCCTTCTACGCATGTTCTATAGGGATAATTCAGGCCCGTGATATTGACAGGCGTTGCCTGAACGGAAGCGAGGTAATCCAACTTCCGGGATCCCTCGGTTGCTAAAATGTGTTTGCAATTTGGCCATCAACATTTGCTCAATTTGTCAGACAGCTGTGGCCAGACCGTCTCATTATGCATTGATATAGATTCGATCTTCTGCCTCGAAAGGCGATATTTTGTCCGTGTTGGCACACTGACCATCAGCAGGTCTGGCGCCGATGATACAGGCTTGTCATTTAGCAATCTATAACTAGAAATTTCCAGTAATAAATATGCACGCCTTTTCAGAATATGAATGCACACATTCGGGAACTGAGTGACACTTGTAACACTATTACCGAATATTACTATTCTTTGTTTTTCCTTTGAGATTGAAAGTGGGCAATAAATTTGAACTGGCCAGTTCAGGAATTTGACCCTTGTAAAAGATATACGTCTGTCTTGATCATTCTAGGAATAGGATGAAAATAGAATTCTATAGAAAAGAATCATGAAACATAATTATTTAGTTGAGATGTTTCGGTGAGAGCTGTACAACGGAGGACATGACACGGGATGGGGAATTGTGGGAAGATTTGAGAACATCTTTGGAAGAATAGAGAAAATTTAAATTTAAAAATTGCTCGGGTGTTGTTTTTTCCCCCCGCTTTTTTCGCACACAGAAAATACGAGATATGGATCAGTGATTCTCACAATGATGGTCCGTGGGCTGGTGTATGTCCGCGAGCCTCTCACAGTGATGGTCCGTGGGCTGGTGTATGTCTGTGAGCCTCTCACAGCGATGGTCTGTGGGCTGGTGATTGTCTGCGAGTCTCTCCTAGTGATTGTCCGTGGGCTGGTGATTTGTCTGCGAGTCTCTCACAGTGATGGTCCGTGGGCTGGTGAATGTCTGCGAGTCTCTCACAGTGATGGTCCGTGGGCTGGTGATTGTCTGCGAGTCTCTTACAGTGATGGTCCGTGGGCTGGTGAATGTCTGCGAGTCTCTCACAGTGATGGACCGTGGGCTGGTGAATGTCTGCGAGTATCTCACAGTGATGGTCCGTGGGCTGGTGAATGTCTGCGAGTCTCTTACAGTGATGGTCCGTGGGCTGGTGAATGTCCGCGAGACTCTCATAGTGATGGTCCGTGGGCTGGTGAATGTCCGCGAGCCTCTCACAAGAAGAATGTGAAGCAGAGCATAAATGGGAAATCCCCCAGTGACGCTTGTTCCTAATCAAGAATCAAGAATCAAGTAACTTGCCAACTTTCACCATTACTTCTTCACCCAAAGAACAAGATGGACGCATATGGTTGAGTCTGTGGGTCTCACTAATGGCCCACTAGACAAACCACCCATGCAACAGAAAACCTTAGTAGATGACATGCCATTCTATTGAGGTTATCTTCTTATAGAAGCTTCATGGCACGTCATCTATACAATTATGCTTATTGATTTGTATTTTGTTGTTGAAATGTGTTTCATGATTACTTGAATATATGTATGCACCCTCTGTGGTTGGGAGGGAACCAGAGATGTACTGTGCAGCAATGGGGAGGAGGAAACTAACAGCACTGTTTTTTCCTATGACTGAGACCCATCATAGAGGCACAGTGACTGAGGACGTGACAATCCTTTTGACTTGAACATTTGGTTACATGCCTGGAGCAATAGAGAAGTTCGGCATAACCAGTAGTCAATTGGTGGCGGGGAATGAGCACAGTGAACCCTATCTTGGCTACAGTGGCTGGGAGCAGTGCATATGTCGAAAGCTACCGTCCTGGAGGTGTGATAGTTATTTTCTGGCTCTGTACCGGGGTGGGCCGAACATCCACATACTTCCTAGCAATATAATGCCATTTAATGGCATTGGGTCAAAGGTCATGAGCCCATGTACCGCTGGATCAGCAACCAACGAACCAACCAAGATGGAAATCAAAAGACAGATATTAAACACCGACACTCTGCAACCAATGTCAAACATGGACGTTAACAGCCTCACAGCAAAGAAAAATCGTTACATGTGAAATAAAGTGTCTGAGAAAAGCAGAAATGGTTGCTAAATTAGATAAAATAAGAAATTAAGGAATTACGAAAAGAGTTGGAATAATATAATGTATTGAACAAATTGCAAGACAGCAAGTAAAATGGTTCGGTCACCTTATGAGAATGAACCCAAATCAAATACCAATAGGATCATTTAACACAAGAATATCCGGAAATACAGAGCCAAAGGTAGGCCAAGAAAACGGTGGCTAGAAAATAGCAGGATCACATTGAACAAATATGGACTCGAAGTAACGAAGGCGATACATATGGCCTTGGAACAACAACTGAGGTTTCCACGTTTACACTTAACAGCGGCAAGTGTGGATAAAGAATCATTCACTTGGGGAAAGACAACTAGCAATTTTTGCGTTTGTGGTTATATGTGTTAGTGCATGCATGTGTACGTGTGTGTGTCGGTGCAGGTGTGTGTGTATGTTCTTGAATGTGGTTGCATGAGTATGTGTTTTGGTGTATGCATATATGCATGTGCGCAAGTGTATGTGTGTGGGCGTATGCATGTGTGAGTATTGTGTAAGTGTTTCGTGTAAGCGCCGATGTATTTCGTGTAAGTGTGTGTGTATGTGTGGGACGGGTGGAGTGGTGTTGTCAACACCGTATAGCCCGTCTCCGCAATGAAGGCGTGCTGCAACTAACCTCCAACTCCCCTGTGTGAGTGGTTGTATAGGGGTGCAGAGGGTCTCATAGTGCTTTCGTGCGGACCCAGGGTTAGCAAATAACCAAAATCCTAAAAGTACCTCTTCGTGGTACACCCTGAAAACAGAAATACAGCTGCTCTTGCTATATTCCTGGCTGACACTTTTAGGCTCGTGTCCATGGATGTTGTAGATGGAATGAGAATTGCCTGCAGAGAGACAGGAAATATCTACGACACCTCTACGCCATCACATCCAACACATGCATGACATCTATACATTCCGTCTCGGGGGCTTACAAAACATAAACATTGGATGGGCGATAAATGTCAATATCACTAACATACGGTGATATTATACACAACTACCTGGAAAAGGTACCACACGCTAGACGGCAACGAACGTGTGTGAATCAATTCAGTGGAAACGAACCTACAATACTCCAGCACGAGGACGATCGGCGTAAGCGCTGTTCATGCTCAAGAACACACAGAAGCCGACATGTCCCATCAAAATTGACCCAATTCAAAGTAGGAGTTGTGACTCAAGTATTGGATACACCAACTTAAACATGCCCTCCTGGGTATGGAAGAAATTTCTGAATACAGCTCTCCATTGCACAAAGCACAAGCATGGAACAAATGTCGGTGAGCGCATTGTTCAATTGTTTGACCGAAGAATTGTTGAGACTCGGAATCTGGACACTGGAGGCAGCGTAGAAAGGGGGGGGGGGTAAATCAATAGCGACACTGCAAACCAAGCCCGACTCGATTGTCAGCCGTTGTCCAACACGGCTCATAATGAGAGAATTGGGTTCAGTACCTAAAGACGCACTGCGAAGCTCGTCGTCCGAGATTCGTATTTAACCTGCTCCACTAGGTAATATGCATGGCCAAGAGTCAAAATACATAGAGTGGGCCTGGCGATGGACTGTAAGGCCATCTCAAGCGAACAAGGTGAGTGCGTGAGAAATGCACAGGTCAAACCCCAGACCCCCGACGTGTTTGGGAAATCAGTACCTCTAGGAAGGTGTATCAACCCGGAGTCTAATTCGATCATCGCTGTTACCCAACACGGCTCATACGAAAGAAATTAGGTCTGAGACCTAGGGACACAAAGGGTGGTAATCAAATGGCCTTTCTATACGAGGAACAGCTCGCTGGCTGCCAAGTCTCTGTCTCGTCGGAGGAAAGACAAGCAATGGGTGACCCAGGCAAACTATTCGCTCGTCTCGTGCCTTATAACCTCTCTGAGGATCCTACAATAGGCGTTACACTAAGCTGAAAGCTGAAGCGTCATGGGTATGAAATAAAGCTGGGAGAAACTTTCCCACTGCACATAGGAAGTAAGAGCTAATCGCTCGCAATTCGTGGGGTTCGAGAAGAAGTGGGTGTTCATGATCTCCAACTCCCCTGTCTGAGTAGGTGTACAGGAACCCCTCTCCCTTCCCAACTCCCATTGCTGAGTGGGTATACAAGACCATCAACTCTCTTGGCTGAGTGGGTATACAGAACCATGAACTCCCTTTGCTGAGCGGGTATACAGGATCTTCAACTTCCCTGTCTGAGTAGGTGTATAAGAACCTCCCTCCCAACTCCCCTGGCTGAGTGGCTATACAGGACCTCCAACTCCCCTGGCTGAGTGGGTATACAGGACCTCCAACTCCCCTGGCTGAGTGGGTATACAGGACCTCCAACTCCCCTGGCTGAGTGGGTATACAGGACCTCCAACTCCCCTGGCTGAGTGGATTTACAGGATATTAAATCAATAATAGTCGATGTACAAGACACTCACTCCCTCACTCTTACCCCCACCCTCCTTTCAATCACATTTATCTTGTTCTCTATCGTTTATCTCAAGTACATCATCCGGTACAAACTAGAGCACATCACGTGTAGGTCAGGCGCAGTGAGATATAAGCAAGTTTGCACGCATGTGTCCTGGGGCCTACATTTCTCCTGCATATTCTGTCCCACTCATTGAATATGGCATACTTAATGAACTGAGTTCTCTGTGAGAATAGTCCCTGACATTACTTCATGACGCTTGCATGTAATGTTCCTGCGGATTCCATCAAAGAAAATGCCAGATTATGTTCCTGTAAAAGGTGCCAGGATATATTCTAGAACATTTCCCAAGTGTCTCGTTTCTTTGATGAGAAGTTCTCAAATTGATGTTATCTGTCGTACCTCACAGAAATTGCCTGTTTGTATGTGAACTTAATGTGTTCTATTGTGTTTGTATGTGAACTTAATGTGTTCTATTGTGTTTGTATGTGAACGTAATGTTTTATATTGTGTTTGTATGTGAACGTAATGTTTTATATTGTGTTTGTATGTGAAAGTGTGGTCTACTGTGTTTGTATGTGAACTTAATGTGTTTTATTGTGCTTGTATGTGAATTTAATGTCTTTTTAATGTTAGTATGTGAACTTCTATTATGTTTGTATGTAAACTCAAAATCTTGTATTATGTTTGTATGTGAACCTCTGTGATGTTTGTATGTGATCTTCTTTAATGTTGTATGTGAACCTCTGTGATGTTTGTATTTGATCTTCTTTAATGTTTGTATGTGAACTTCTATTATGTTTGTATGTGAACTTCTATTATTTGTGTATGTGAACTTAAACTATTCTATTATGTTTGTATGTGAACTTTCATTATGTGTGTATGTGCCCTTGTTTATGTTAGTATGTGAATTTCTACTATGTTTATGTGAACTTCTAATATGTTTGTATGTGAACTTCTAATATGTTTGTATTTGAACTTCAATTATGTTTGTGTGACCTTGTTAGTATGTGAATTTCTATTATATTTTATGTGAACCACTATTATGTTTTATGTGAACTTCTTTTATGTTTGTATGTGAACATCTTGTTAGTTTTCTTCATCATCTTCTTCTGCGCTCATTCTCAAACTCCTGAAGACTCTAGTATGTAGTCCGCAGAACAGAATGCGCTGTGTCAAGGTTTATAGCTTAGATGCGATATCTACGCAATTCAGCATGAAATATCCGAATGAAACTTGATCTTATGGGTCATTTTTACCCTCTACGTGGTAAGAAAGCCAATTTCACACTAGAACCCTCTTGGGCGCCTCTTACAACATGCCTGGCAGGTAACAATATCACTATTCTGTGCTCCTCTTATGGGTCCAAGCGAGACATGGTCAATTTCTGTTGTATATTATTGTGTACTTCTTTCTATCTTTATCCGATACGTTTTATCTTTATGTGAGACATTTTATCTTTATGTGAGACATTTTATCTTTACTTGATAGTTTTATCTTAATGTGAGACGTATTATCTTTACTTGATAAGTTTTATCTTTATGTGAGACGTTTTATCTTTATGTGAGACGTTTTATCTTTATGTGAGACGTATTATCTTTACTTGATAAGTTTTATCTTTATGTGAGACGTTTTATCTTTATGTGAGTCGTATTATCTTTACTTGATAAGTTTTATCTTAATGTGAGACGTTTTATCTTTATGTGAGACGTTTTATCTTTACTTGATAAGTTTTATCTTAATGTGAGACGTTTTATCTTTATGTGAGACGTATTATCTTTACTTGATAAGTTGTATCTTAATGTGAGACGTTTTATTTTTATGTGAGACGTATTATCTTTATGTGAGACGTATTATCTTTACTTGATAAGTTGTATCTTAATGTGAGACGTTTTATTTTTATGTGAGACGTATTATCTTTATGTGAGACGTATTATCTTTATGTGAGTCGTATTATCTTTACTTGATAAGTTTTATCTTTATGTGAGACGTTTTATCTTTATGTGAGACGTATTATCTTTACTTGATAAGTTTTATCTTAATGTGAGACGTTTTATCTTTATGTGAGACGTTTAAACGCAAAATCCTAGGAATATCGCTAAGAGACAGAATGAGGTAGGAGACAGAATGAGGTAAGAGACAGAATGAGGTAAGAGACAGAATGAGGTAAGAGACAGAATGAGGTAAGAGACAGAGTGAGGTAAGAGACAGAATGAGGTAAGAGACAGAGTGAGGTAAGAGACATAGTGAGGTAAGAGACACAGTGAGGTAAGAGACAGAGTGAGGTAAGAGACAGAGTGAGGTAAGAGACAGAGTGAGGTAAGAGACAGAGTGAGGTAAGAGACACAGTGAGGTAAGATACACAGTGAGGTAAGAGACACAGTGAGGTAAGAGACACAGTGAGGTAAGGGACAGAGTGAGGTAAGAGACAGAGTGAGGTGAGAGACAGAGTGAGGTGAGAGACAGAGTGAGGTGAGAGACAGAGTGAGGTAAGAGACAGAGTGAGGTGAGAGACAGAGTGAGGTAAGAGACAGAGTGAGGTAAGAGACAGAGTGAGGTAAGAGACAGAGTGAGGTAAGAGACAGAGTGAGGACACTAGACAAAGAACCGGTACCGCTCCAATCTTGAAATATTTTAAGAGACAACAGATCTACCACCAGACAGCATACCACAGCTACCACAGCTACACATATACACTGAAGATAGACCTAGAAGTCGACCACGAAAACGATGGACCACCGAAATAAAAGAGGCGACAATTGCACAATATACTCAGCACACACGCGGGCCGTCTCCGGAAAACTCTTTTACCCCTACGTCGAAAGATAACAAAGGGTTTCAGGGAATAGATAGATAGATAGATAGATAGATAGATAGATAGATAGATAGATAGATAGATAGATAGATAGATAGATAGATAGATAGATAGATAGATAGATAGATAGATAGATAGATAGATAGATAGATAGATAGATAGATAGATAGATAGATAGATAGATAGATAGATAGATAGATAGATAGATAGATAGATAGATAGACAAATGGTCATATAGACAAACGAATAGATAAATATATATTCAGATAAAAAGATAGTTATAGAAACGAAGACACAGACAGTCAGATAGACAGAGAGTTAGACGGACTAGTAGATATGCGGACGGTCAGATAGACAGACAGTTACACGGACTAGTAGACACGCAGAAGGTCAGATAGAAACAATATATAGTTCTTTGGTAAAAAAAAATATAAGCAGATTTTTAAGTTAGGCGATCAGTAGGACGAACGACGGACATCCATACAGGCAGACATACAGACAGACATACAGGCAGACATACAGGCAGACATACAGACAGACATACAGACAGACACACAGGCAGACATACAGACAGACATACAGACAGACATACAGACAGACATACAGACAGACATACAGGCAGACATACAGACAGACATACAGACAGACATACAGACAGACATACAGGCAGACATACAGATATACAGGCAGACATACAGGCAGACATATAGACAGACATACAGGCAGACATACAGACAGACATACAGGCAGACATACATACAGGCAGACAGTGAGTTAGACGAACATTCATACAGGCAGACATACAGACAGACAGTGGATTAGACAAACCTTCATACAGGCAGATATACAGACAGACAGTGAGTTAGACGAACATTCATACAGGCAGATATACAGACAGTGAATTAGACAAACCTTCATACAGGCAGATATACAGACAGACAGTGAATTAGACAAACCTTCATACAGGCAGATATACAGACAGACAGTGAGTTAGACGAACATTCATATATGCAGACAGACAATGAGTTAGACAAACATTCATATAGGCAGACAGACATATATTATTTTTGAAAATTACAGATGCATTATTCATACCATCTATTCTCCTACTTTTCGTTCACTGACAGTTCTTGTCTTGTTATAATATTTTCTGTTTTTTGACCCCATGTTTACTGAATGGTCTTGCCTTGTAATATTTTCTGTTATTTTATCCTTATATTCAATGACCCATACTTAAATTGGATAGACCTCCCTCACCCCACCATTGCCACCACTCTGAACACCCCATCCAAACAAACTCATTGGCTGGTAACAAAACCTCAACTGAAATGAATTCCTCAAATTGGCAGTTTGCCTTATTGAGTTCTCCAACCATGGTTGGCTGCTCACCATCTCACGGTATGCTCTGCACGCGTGTCAGTTAAGCAGTATTGTCACCAGAAGAGGCTCCACGTCTGTGTTCTAGGAACTGGCCGCACACTACCCAGATACTGGGTAATCTGTCTATCGGCTACTGTACGCACTGGATTTCTCAACTGTTAATCAGTTCTCATTATTTACCAAATTTGTTTAGACTAAAATATTTCAGAATAGAACCCCATTCTACGTAAATATTTACGTGTTTTACTAGTAAATATTTACGTGTTTTACTAGTAAATATTACAAGCGTTATTTCGTAAACGAGTTTTGATTAATTTACGCATAATGTGCGACAATTGTAAAAATTATTTGTAAAAAAATTGAGTTTATAAAAATAGGGAAAGATTTTGTAGAAAAGTAATATTATTTAGAAATAAATGATTCAGGAAATTCATTGAATGATTGTGTGTGCCGTGTGTCGAGGTTGAAAGATACCAGACTGTGTTTATAGGCGTCATATAGTCAAATCTACACGTGCATCTACTGTATCACCTGTGACATTCAAGCCAGGTAAATGGGTTTGTGTGTGTGTGCGCGCAGAAATATATTTATTTTAAGGTATTGGAAAAATTATACTGTTTATTTGTAGGTCTGTTCGTTTGTTCGATCGTCTCTTTATTCCAGTGTATCTATTTGAATCTATCTACACAAACCCATCTACACAAACCCATCTACAGAAACCCATCTACACAAACACATCTACACAAACACATCTACACAAACCCATCTACACAAACACATCTACACAACCGTCTATGTCTCAGATTCAGAACACTAATATGATCTCAGTGTCTCTGTCTGTAATCTCATCCTAATCTGTATGTCTATCACATCTGATCCCAGTCTATCAAATCCGATTCCAGTCTGTCTATGAAATCTAATCCAAGTCTGTCTATCACATCTGAGATCATGTCTGTCTATTTATTATGATCCTACTATGTCTGTCTATCAAATATGATCACAGTATGTCTGTCTATCAAATATGATCACAGTATGTCTGTCTGTCTAATCTAATCCTTCTCAGTCTATCTATCTAATCTGATCCCAGACTGTCTGTATAACTTACCTGATACCAGTCTGTTTGTCTATCTTATTTGATCATAGTCTATCTGTCTATCTAATCAGACCACATTCTATCTAATCTGACTCCAGTCTGTCTATCTAATCTGACTCCAGTCTGTCTATCTAATCTGACTCCTGTCTGTCTATCTAATCTGACTCCAATCTGAATATCTAATCTGACTCCAGTCTGTCTATCTAATCTGACTCCAATATGTCTATCTAATCGGACTCCAATCTGTCTATCTAATCTGACTCCAGTCTGTCTATCTAATCTGAATCCAATCTGTTTATATAATCTTACTCCAGTCTGTCTATCTAATCTGACTCCAGTCTGTCTATCTAATCTGACTCCAGTCTGTCTATCTAATCTGACTCCAATCTGATTATCTAATCTGACTCCGATCTGTCTATCTAATCTAACTCCAGTCTGTCTACCAAGTCATTGACTGTTAGTGTAGACAACAACTAACTGGATGCACGGACACCTATACAAACAAAAAGGATTTGCATGGGCGTCACAATAAATGGCGTCAACAGCAATCATAGCCGATATTTTTCGTATATTTTTTAACCAATTCTATCTCCGTGCTGCCCCACAGACTTCTAGACAACATGGACAAAACGATGACGTCCACACGAAGAGGGGGATGTTACTAAACTTAGACGTGATTTCACCTTAATATCTGCAAAGTCATTCCCCAGAATAATATTGCGCGCGGATACCACACAGCGTCACTCATCTTGGCTAAGGCGATGTATCATTTGTCTCTTTGTACATGCTTTGTATTTTCAGTCAATGAAATGCGTGGAAAAAGTTGTAATACCTGGATAAATACCTTGCATGAGATCAGCTCACAAACGTATTCTAGTTAAGACATCTTTTGTTCTAGATATACAATCAAGAATCCAATCAATCAATCAATCAATCAATCAGTCAGTCAGTCAGTCAGTCAGTCTGTCTGTCTGTCTGTATATAAGATATACTTGCCAGCACATGGACAGTGCCCTTTGACCAAATGTTCCTGCAGCGTTGCAACTTTAATATCAGAAGTACATTAATATTCTTGTAGCACTGACATCATTAATGTATAGCAATGTCCCTGTAGCACTGACATCATTAATGTATAGCAATGTCCCTGTAGCACTGACATCATTAATGTATAGCAATGTCCCTGTAGCACTGACATCATTAATGTATAGCAATGTCCGTGTAGTACTGACATCATTAATGTATAGCAATGTCCGTGTAGTACTGACATCATTAATGTATAGCAATGTCCGTGTAGTACTGACATCATTAATGTATAGTAATGGTTTGCTGCAGAGGTGGTCACTATCATCAAGAGCTGTCTCAGTAATAAACGTTACTTAAACCGATTTTCAATAGTCTCTAACTCTTGACTCGGTGATACACTCTAAAAGACTACATCTTATCCATATGTTAATGTTTCCCCTCGCCCTACTTGTATCCCTGCCTACATCTTGTTCACCTCCTCTTAAACCTCTTTCAAGTAAGGCCTTCATCAAGGTGTTAACATCTTGTAACATGTTCCAAATATTTTATTAATTTGATTTAATATTTCCTTTATTATTTCTTTGTTCTTACGTAGTGGCAAATTCTGACAAATTGTAATTTGATTCTCGCTTGATCTTTCACTCCCACTTATATCTTTGCCTCTTGCTTGATGTTTCACTCCCACTTATATCTTTGCCTCTTGCTTAATCTTTCACTCCCACTTATATCTTTGCCTCTTGCTTGATGTTTCACTCCCACTTATATCTTTGCCTCTTGCTTGATCTTTCACTCCCACTTATATCTTTGCCTCTTGCTTGATGTTTCACTCCCACTTATATCTTTGCCTCTTGCTTGATCTTTCACTCCCACTTATATCTTTGCCTCTTGCTTGATGTTTCACTCCCACTTATATCTTTGCCTCTTGCTTGATCTTTCACTCCCTCTTATATCTTTGCCTCTTGCTTGATGTTTCACTCCCACTTATATCTTTGCCTCTAGCTTGAATTCCTCGAACGTTCTCTCCCGATAACACCTTAAATAAGCTATCGTGACCTATTATATGTCCAAAATATTACATTTTGTGTGTTGTTCTCTCTATTCCTTATTCGTTTCTGTATCTTTCTTTGAAGTTATATCTACTCTTCTATGTGTGACATCCGTTTTCTAATTTGTGGATAGGGTTCACATGTCAGACATCTTTTAAATTCTTTTTTCTAAATTCTTTCTTCTAAATTCTTTCTTCTAAATTATGTCTTCTAAATTCTTTTTTTCTCTAAATTCTTTTTTCTGAATTCTTTCTTCTAAATTCTTTTTTCTAAATTCTTTCTTCTAAATTCTTTCTTCTAAATTATGTCTTCTAAATTCTTTTTTCTCTAAATTCTTTTTTCTAAATTCTTTCTTCTAAATTATGTCTTCGAAATTCTTTCTTCTAAATTATGTCTTCGAAATTCTTTTTTCTCTAAATTCTTTTTTCTAAATTCTTTCTTCTAAATTATGTCTTCTAAATTCTTTTTTCTCAAAATTCTTTTTTCTAAATTCTTTCTTCTAAATTTTTATTGGGTCTAAATTCTTTTTTCTAAATTCTTTCTTCTAAATTCTTTCTTCTAAATTCTTTCTTCTAAATTCTTTCTTCTAAATTCTTTCTTCTAAATTCTTTCTTCTAAATTATGTCTTCTAAATTATGTATTATTATAGAGATTTCAACTTCATAAAAACATTTATGATTTTGGTAGCAAATCATATTCAGGACACAGAGATCAATCGAACATCGTTTTGGCTGTAATAGCTTTCTAGCCAATATAAATATGTTCAGTACGTTGCCATTGCTTTCTCAACGGTCTAGACACGACATTGCTTGCCTTGTTTGAACCCACTGTACCACTCCGCTACATATTTGAAAATATACAGTAAAATGTAAAGTATATCCGAGTCTCTCGTCAGTTATACAGTCATGTGAACTCATTGTTGACCATCCTTTAAAGGTGACACATTTTGAAGTTTCCTGTATTTTCATTGGTTACTTTGCATATACTTCATGTCGACATCCAATGAAAAGCATAACCTCACTATAGAAGGATGGTTATCGATGAGTAGACATGACCGCATTGTCGAGGGACACAGAATATCCATGCTAGAATCCACGTTTGTTAACCACGTGTGTGTATCCATACATGTATCCATGCTAGAATCCACGTCTGTTAACAAAGTGTGTGTATCCATGCATGTATCCATGCTAGAATCCACGTCTCATAACTACGTGTGTATCCATGCATGTATCCATGCTAGAATCCACGTTTGTTAACCACGTGTGTGTATCCCTGCTAGAATCCACGTTTGTTAACCACGTGTGTATCCATGCAAATATCCATGCTAGAATCCACGTCTCTTAACCACGTGTGTGTATCCATGCATGTATCCATGCTAGAATCAACGTCTCATAACTACGTGTGTATCCATGCATGTATCCATGCCGATAATGTTATACTTCTCATTGGTTCTTATTCTATTACCGGTTATCCACATTTAGTTATGTGGATGAGTCATTATTTTATCCACATTTAGTTTTGTGGATGAGTCATTAGGTTATCCACATTTATTTATGTGGATGAGTCATTAGGTTATCCACATTTAGTTATGTGGATGAGTCATTAGGTTATCCACATTTAGTTATGTGGATGAGTCATTAGGTTATCCACATTTAGTTATGTGGATGAGTCATTAGGTTATCCACATTTAGTTATGTGGATGAGTCATTAGGTTATCCACATTTAGTTATGTGGATGAGTCATTAGGTTATCCACATTTAGTTATGTGGATGAGTCACTAGGCTATCCACATTTAGTTATGTGGATGAGTCATTAGGTTATCCACATTTAGTTATGTGGATGAGTCATTAAGTTATCCATTTTAATTTATGTTGATGCGTCATTAGGTTATCCACATTTAGTTATGTGGATGCGTTATTAGATTATCCACATTTAGTTATGTGGATGCGTCATTAGGTTATCCACATTTAGTTATGTGGATGCGTAGCCTGGGGGCGCAAAACATGGCTGGGATATCTTTTGTTCACAACAGTGGTAGAGCTAACAGATTTGTATCCAATATATCCACAATAGATGAACTGAAAGTGGATGTAGGGTATGACGTCTGACACTGCTTGGCGAGAGTACGATTGTTGCATACACCAGCTAGTGCTGTATTTGGCAGATTACACAACAATGTATGGGACAGAAGAGGTATAAGAACAACCACCAAACTACAAGTATATCATGCTGCTGTTATACCAACCTTACTATACGCCTGCGAAACGTGGACAGTGTATGCTAGACATGCAAGAAAGTTAAATCATTTCCAGCTTACCTGCCTACGTAAATGACTAAACATTCATTGGTGGGACAAAGTACCAGACTACGAGGTCTTGGAAAAATCAACCTCAATAAGCATCCACACAATACTTAATGAAGGCGCAGGCACGCTGGGCAGGCCATCTTGTGCGTATGGAGAACTCGCGTTTGCCAAAACAAATATATTATGGAGAACTCAAGGCAGGATTTCGAAAAGCTGGTGGACAGAAAAAGCGTTTCAAAGACACGCTCAAGTCATCCTTGAAACATCTTAACATTGACGTAGGCGCTTGGGAGAGCCTCGCTCAGGATAGAACAGCATGGCGTTACAGCATTAGAACGGGAGCACTAGCGGCGGAAGAATTCAGACAAGAAACTGCAAGACAGAAGCGGACACGTAGAAAAGAAAAAACATCTCAACCTCACACAGATACCTTCTATTGTTGTCAATTCTGTAAAAGAACAGTTTGTGCGCGCATTGGACTTGCTAGTCATTTAAAAACGCACTATTAACTTTATTATTTTATTATTTATTGTTATTATTATTATGGTTGAGTTTTTGGTCATCATCGATTACGACGGACGAACATCATCATACCACTATAGAATATATACCTAATGTTCAATTATAAGAATCTGTTATTAAGACTTGTCAGTAAACAGGTTTGGACAAAGTCGAGCATATATTTAGACAATCACGGATAATATCTCGTAACCAGCAACTGACTGGGACACTGAGCTTATACACTTTTAGATGGCTCACGGAACAGCAAGCAGAGCATATATGGGAATGCCCCCAGTGCTGTGACGCATCTTCCTAATCAAGAATCAAGAATAACATCTCGTCGAATAGTTCCTGAGATCTACAGGAAGGACTCAGCACCGATGGATGTACCCGGAGTGCAACAACGACGGAACGTAAATAATAACAAAATAACGAACACATTAAGTAATGCTGATATTGCGACCCCCACAGACTCAGGTGTTGAAATAACAAAACGATAGTTTAGACTGACTTTTAAAGACACCATGTTTGGCATAACGCTGAGCCTGGGCAAAAGTGTGACAAAAATTGATTCAGTAGAAGAAATACTTATGTTTGAAGGAAAAGTCTGATAATTCCAAAAGGAATCAAAGACATCAATACAGAAGGAAAAAATAAAACGTATAAAAGGCACATTTAGGCTCACAGTCCGCCTGGGTTTAATCCAGATTTCATCCATAGCATTTCCTGTCCCCAAGCCAGGGCTAGCTGTTGTCATTTCCAATTGTATTTCCGGCAAGGCGGATGAATATTTCAGATCGCGTATAAATACGTAAAACGTCTTAGAAAGTAATCCCGGTAGGTGAGATGATGAAAGACGTTATTTAGTGAAGTGCCAGCGCCCTGGGGCCGACGTCTTTGTAATGTTTCTGCTAATTTGTTCAGCTGTATGATAACACGGGCGCACTTCAGTAACAAAATATAAATTGTTTCAGAATCAACAATCATGAGTAGTCGTTAAAGGGTCAGGTATATCCGTGTTTTACCAGGATGTTAACGGTGAATAACAAACAATAACACTGCTATATGTCTTGTAGAACACAGGCAGTAACTTGCATCTGCACTGAGATACGTCAAAATCAATCCCAATTTCAAGCTCCAGTCTGAAGTCCAGGAGGCTCCAGTCTGAAGTCCAGGAGTCTCCAGTCTGAAGTCCAGGAGGCTCCAGTCTGAAGTCCAGGAGGCTCCAGTCTGAAGTCCAGGAGTCTCCAGTCTGAAGTCCAGGAGGCTCCAGTCTGAAGTTGAAAACAAGTCTCAAACGTCTGTGGAGGGAGCACGGGTGACACGTTTTTACTACCTCGGACGTGTATCACTTCTATAATCATCGCCATCATCATCACCACCATTATCATCGCCATCACCACCATTATCATCGCCATCACCACCATTATCATCGCCATCACCACCATTATCATCGCCATCACCACCATTATCATCATCATAACGTTAGTACAGGGGAATATATATATAAGTGTATACAGGTTGATGACGTCTTGGTTTGTGAAATACACAGTCAAGTTCTAGAAAACGACTAAGTAATTACTTTGCAGATGAGATTTAGTGACACGGACACCATGGATGTGGATCCCCCTTCAAAAAAGGGGGGGGGGAAGGGTTATTGTATTTAAGTTCATTTAAAATTAAGTTTTGCGTATTTCAGTCTCTTGTTCAGAGAGTGTTTGTGTAAACAGAGTTTTGCAGGCTACAAGCTTATTTTCTATCACCTCTGTGTCAGGTGTTTAGTAAGTTACTTCTATGTCAGGTGTTTAGTAAGCGACTGTCTATTGGTTACTTCTGTGTCAGGTGTTTAGTAAGCGACTGTCTATTGGTTACTTCTATGTCAGGTGTTTAGTAAGCGACTGTCTATTGGTTACTTCTATGTCAGGTGTTTAGTAAGCGACTGTCTATTGGTTACTTCTATGTCAGGTGTTTAGTATTTGATGGGGTTGTCCATTGGCCACTTTGTGTATGTTTTGTGTCGTCAGCCAATGGGAAATACGGAAACATGCAGCAAACAAGAATGTCTTAGAGAAGGTTTTTATGTGCACGCATAACCCTACAACTGTGTCTGCGTGTAAGCATTGCCACGTGAGTGTTTACGTGTATGCATTGCCTTGTGTCTTCGTGTAAAAATTGCCTTGTGAGTGTCTACGTGTATCAATTGCCGTGCGAGTGTCTGCGTGTAACATTTGCCATGCGAGTGTCTGCGTGTAAGCATTGGCATGTGAGTGTCTGCGTGTAAGCATTGGCATGTGAGTGTCTGCGTGTAACATTTGCCTTGCGAATGTCTGCGTGTAACATTTGCCATGCGAGTGTCTGCGTGTAACATTTGCCTTGTGAGTGTCTGCGTGTAACATTTGCCTTGCGAGTGTCTGCGTGTAACAATTGCCTTGTGAGTGTCTGCGTGTAACAATTGTCTTGTGAGTGTCTGCGTGTAACAATTGCCTTGTGAGTGTCTGCGTGTAAGCATTGGCATGTGAGTGTCTACGTCTAAATCAGAAGCTATATGACTTTGGATCAGGGTTGCCAGATGGTCGGAGCGGATGTGGCCAAATTAGGTGAAAAATTGACAACATTTGAAATTTTATAAATTTTCCCACATAATGACCAATATTGCAATCCAGCTTTGGAAGGTCTAAACGTAACTAAAATACAATCTTTAATATTTGTTTCTTAGAACAAATAACGTTCTATATCCATGGTGTCAAGTGCCTGAAGACATATCTCTACAACCCGATCTCTCTTTTGTTATGTCTTTCTCCCTGTTTCTCTACCACTGGAGTTTATGTTTAGAGATTAATTTGCGAGTAAACAAATAAAGTTTATGTCTTGGTAAGATTGGATGTGGACTGGCAGCTTGATTTATAACTGCGTGTCAGAGTGATTTGATAAATTTGGTAAATAGCACGTAGTTAACTCACAGGTTCTCAGTCCATGTGTCGCGACCCCCGAAATAGTTCGCCAATAGTGTTCTTTCGGTCGCTATCTGGTGCCATATATATCGATCATGTACTATTGTCACCAATCTATGATTTGAAGTTTACTCCCCCACTAAATCCCCAAACACACATGGACCAAGAAGTGACTCCCCAACAACACACGGCATTTGTAGCTCAGATGACACCTACTCGCTTCGCAACTTGATTCAACACGTTTTCCATCTTCGACCACATGGCATCCTTAAAAAAATACGATTTTAGCAAAGACTTCAGTTCATATTCAAAAGCTTCTATGTCCGGACTTCCAGCGTGTATATTTCCAAGCTACTATGAATTTGGACTGGTCGAAGGACAGTGTTCGAACACATAAACAGGGGGTAACACTGACACACTGAACACATAAACAGGCAGTAACACTGACACACTGAACTTATAAACAGGCAGTAACACTGACACACTGAACTTATAAACAGGCAGTAACACTGACACACTGAACACATAAACAGGCGGTAATACTGAGTTCTACTCATACTAACTCCTGATTCATAATAATCACCATAATTGGAGATTACCTCCAAGTCATCGCACGTGGAAAGGATAGTTTGGCTGTTGTGAATTTCTAGGAAATATTTACGTTTAGTATGTTGTTATTTCAGCCCAAAATTGATGTCTATGAGATGTGTATATATAGAAATATAGGGAGAACTTCATGGAAAAAATAAGAAAACCAACACAGATGTACTTGCAACACTTTGTATACGGAAATAATGATTAAATAAAGGAAATACAGATCACGTAATTAGAATAGTTTCGGTATATTAATAGACACGACACCTTGTTGAAGACCTTACGTGAGGGTCAAGTTGAGGGGAGCAAGAGTTAATCAGACATACACGTTGGAGAGAAACATCACGAGATGAACAGGTTACATTTTAGCAGAGTGCACCACCAAAATGCGCACGACACTGTGCTATAAATGCCCGACCTGGAGCCTGACAGAGAAACTAGAACACAAACTGGCTGTATGCGAAATGAAGTTCCTAAGACAACAATAGGGGTAACAAAAAGAGATGGAATAAACAATGAGACTAAGAAATCTGATGAAAACAATATCGTGCAAAGAATATAAAGACACACACACAAAAACATCAAATGGTTCGGCCATATTCATACAACTAGTCTGTTATCATCATCTCGTGCCGTCTCCGCAACGAAAAAGAAAGATTAATAAGAATGAAAAACTAACAAAAAGAAAGAATAAAAGAAAAGAAAGATTAACACTAAGATTAACAAGAATAAAAGGTTAACAAAACGATTAACATGAACAAAGATTACCAAAAAAATTATCAAATAAAAAATGAAGACACCAAACAACAATATGTTTCTACAACAATATGTTTCTACAACAATATGTTTCTACAACAATGTTTCTACAACAATGTTTCTACAACAATATGTTTCTACAACAATGTTTCTACAACAATGTTTCTACAACAATGTTTCTACAACAATATGTTTCTACAACAATATGTTTCTACAACAATGTTTCCACAACAATGTTTCTACAACAATGTTTCTACAACAATATGTTTCTACAACAATGTTTCTACAACAATATGTTTCTACAACAATGTTTCTACAACAATATGTTTCTACAACAATGTTTCTACAACAATATGTTTCTACAACAATATGTTTCTACAACAATGTTTCCACAACAATGTTTCCACAACAATGTTTCTACAACAATATGTTTCTACAACAATATGTTTCTACAACAATATGTTTCTACAACAATATGTTTCTACAACAATATGTTTCTACAACAATATGTTTCTACAACAATGTTTCTACAACAATATGTTTCTACAACAATATGTTTCTACAACAATATGTTTCTACAACAATATGTTTCTACAACAATATGTTTCTACAACAATATGTTTCTACAACAATATGTTTCTACAACAATATGTTTCTACAACAATATGTTTCTACAACAATGTTTCTACAACAATTTGTTTCTACAACAATATGTTTCTACAACAATATGTTTCTACAACAATGTTTCTACAACAATATGTTTCTACAACAATATGTTTCTACAACAATATGTTTCTACAACAATATGTTTCTACAACAATATGTTTCTACAACAATATGTTTCTACAACAATATGTTTCTACAACAATATGTTTCTACAACAATGTTTCTACAACAATTTGTTTCTACAACAATATGTTTCTACAACAATATGTTTCTACAACAATGTTTCTACAACAATGTTTCTACAACAGTGTTTCTACAACAATGTTTCTACAACAATATGTTTCTACAACAATTTTTCTACAACAATATGTTACTACAACAATATGTTTCTACAACAATATGTTTCTACAACAATATGTTTCTACAACAATGTTTCTACAACAATGTTTCTACAACAATATGTTTCTACAACAATGTTTCTACAACAATATGTTTCTACAACAATGTTTCTACAACAATGTTTCTACAACAATATGTTTCTACAACAATGTTTCTACAACAATATGTTTCTACAACAATATGTTTCTACAACAATATGTTTCTACAACAATATATTTCTACAACAATATGTTTCTACAACAATATGTTTCAACAACAATGTTTCTACAACAATATGTTTCTACAACAATATGTTTCTACAACAATATGTTTCTACAACAATATGTTTCTACAACAATATGTTTCTACAACAATATGTTTCTACAACAATATGTTTCTACAACAATATGTTTCTACAACAATATGTTTCTACAACAATATGTTTATACAACAATGTTTCTACAACAATATGTTTCTACAACAATATGTTTCTACAACAATGTTTCTACAACAATATGTTTCTACAACAATATGTTTCTACAACAATATGTTTCTACAACAATATGTTTCTACAACAATGTTTCTACAACAATATGTTTCTACAACAATATGTTTCTACAACAATATGTTTCTACAACAATATGTTTCTACAACAATATGTTTCTACAACAATATGTTTCTACAACAATATGTTTCTACAACAATATGTTTCTACAACAATGTTTCTACAACAATGTTTCTACAATAATATGTTTCTACAACAATGTTTCTACAACAATATGTTTCTACAACAATATGTTTCTACAACAATATGTTTCTACAACAATATGTTTCTACAACAATGTTTCTACAACAATATGTTTCTACAACAATATGTTTCTACAACAATGTTTCTACAACAATGTTTCTACAACAATGTTTCTACAACAATATGTTTCTACAACAATATGTTTCTACAACAATGTTTCTGCAACAATATGTTTCTACAACAATGTTTCTACAACAATATGTTTCTACAACAATATGTTTCTACAACAATATGTTTCTACAACAATATGTTTCTACAACAATGTTTCTACAACAATGTTTCTACAACAATATGTTTCTACAACAATGTTTCTACAACAATATGTTTCTACAAC
This sequence comes from Meghimatium bilineatum, assembly GCA_034231615.1. Classification (NCBI taxonomy): domain Eukaryota; kingdom Metazoa; phylum Mollusca; class Gastropoda; order Stylommatophora; family Philomycidae; genus Meghimatium; species Meghimatium bilineatum. Next base: position 797,738 of record CM067302.1, read on the forward strand.
AATATGTTTCTACAACAATGTTTCTGCAACAATATGTTTCTACAACAATGTTTCTACAACAATATGTTTCTACAACAATATGTTTCTACAACAATATGTTTCTACAACAATATGTTTCTACAACAATATGTTTCTACAACAATATGTTTCTACAACAATGTTTCTACAACAATGTTTCTACAACAATATGCTTCTACAACAATGTTTCTACAACAATATGTTTCTACAACAATATGTTTCTACAACAATATGTTTCTACAACAATATGTTTCTACAACAATATGTTTCTACAACAATGTTTCTACAACAATGTTTCTACAGCAATATGTTTCAACAACAATGTTTCTGCAACAATATGTTTCTACAACAATGTTTCTACAACAATATATTTCTACAACAATGTTTCTACAACAATGTTTCTACAACAATGTTTCTACAACAATGTTTCTACAACAATATGTTTCTACAACAATGTTTCTACAACAATGTTTCTACAACAATGTGATGAAAACGATTGGATTATATCGTACATGTGCTCAGACTGAATAAATACTGACTGCCACTACAAATTGGTACCACTTTTGCAAGAGAACAAGAAGAAGACCAAAAGAAATTCTTCACATGACAACCGTTGGTAACTACCAGTCTCAAGTACATCAATCAAAACTGACGCGTACTGGTTTCTGCCAAATGCAGTTTATTCGACGCTTTAAAAAAAAAATAAGGTCTACAGTTTATGCGGTCCACCAATTCAAATATTTAGGTACAAGGATTACAGCAGATGGAAGAAGTTCAACAGAAATAAGATGCAGAATAGGACAGGTAAAAACAACATTCAGAAAAATGAAAAATATATTATGTAATATGACATTGTCATTAGAGGTAGGAGAGTTCTGCTGTGCTATATAACCCCTATACTAACATATGGGTGCGAGTCTTGGACAATAAACAAACTGGACAATGGGAAATTAGAGATGTGGTTCTACAGAAGAATGCTGAGAATACCATGGACTGCCAGAAAAACTAATGTAGAGTTATTGAAAGAGTCAAATGCGAAACGGACCTTAATCAACAATATAAGAAAAAGACAATCTTCATTTTTTTGGCCACTTCATGAGACAGGCAGGTTTGGAGAACATAGTCACAACAGGCAAAATTGAAGGCAACAGAGACAGAGGGCGACAACGTGAGAAAATATTAGAGAGTTTGAGAACCTGGCACGGCAGGGAAAGAACAACGATCTTGATACATAATACTGGAGACAGAGAGCTGTGGAGAGCCATGACGGCATAAGCCAGCCGTCATGGCACCTGATGATGATGAAGTCTTACGTTAATTATAAAATGACTTTCTGTACATGACTACTAACATTAAACTCTGAAGTGGATGTGAAGGTTTCACAAGCATTATAAATATACTAAAGTTTAACCTCATGTTAAAATCTGCTAATGAATCTTTGTTTACGTTATTCTCATCAGACCTGCAGGTCTGCCATCAGCACAAAATTTGGTTGAATATCTCGCGTTTCTCCTGGGAAATCTTGATTCTATATAGCATGTCTTTCACCGCTTCCCTGGCCAACATGATCAGATTATCAACAATAACAAGAACATTTTTTCTGCCTCTTTGGCTTTTATTCTAACCGATAAAAATTTCGCATGCAAATGACTTGTTTACATTCAAAAATTCCGACCCTTTTTTCTGATTTTCTTAGCTGTTCCATCCGTTTTCTGTAATTCTATTTCTGCAATTCCACCCTTCTTCGTGTCTTTGGCATTGGACCTCCATCCTTGAAAATTGTATTTATTTAAATGCGTATTTATGTAGATCCTTAAAAAAATGTGTGTATATACGTCATTGTTGCACCACCTTTCTCAATGTCTTTCACGCACTCTACCACGTCCTTTATTACTGTCTTTCACACACTCTAACGCGCCCTTTATTACTGTCTTTCACACACTCTAACGCGCCCTTTATTACTGTCTTTCACGAATTACTGCGCCCTTTATTACTGTCTTTCACTAATTACTGCGCCCTTTATTACTGTCTTTCACGAATTACTGCGCCCTTTATTACTGTCTTTCACTAATTACTGCGCCCTTTATTACTGTCTTTCACGAATTACTGCGCCCTTTATTACTGTCTTTCACGAATTACTGCGCCCTTTATTACTGTCTTTCACTAATTACTGCGCCCTTTATTACTGTCTTTCACTAATTACTGCGCCCTTTATTACTGTCTTTCACGAATTACTGCGCCCTTTATTACTGTCTTTCACTAATTACTGCGCCCTTTATTACTGTCTTTCACTAATTACTGCGCCCTTTATTACTGTCTTTCACGAATTACTGCGCCCTTTATTACTGTCTTTCACTAATTACTGCGCCCTTTATTACTGTCTTTCACTAATTACTGCGCCCTTTATTACTGTCTTTCACGAATTACTGCGCCCTTTATTACTGTCTTTCACTAATTACTGCGCCCTTTATTACTGTCTTTCACGAATTACTGCGCCCTTTATTATTGTCTTTCACGCACTCTACCACGCCCTTTATTACTGTCTTTCACGAACTACTGCGCCCTTTATTACTGTCTTCCACGAACTACTGCGCCCTTTATTACTGTCTTCCACACACTCTACCACGAACGTGTTTGTCCTTTCCCGTGCCACATCCTGTGTGTGTGTGTGTTTGTATGCATAAATATAAAGCACGATGTGAACGCAAGTTGTGTCGTCCCTACTTGTCGTTTTTTTATTTATATGAGTATGTTATTCTTGATAAAAGCCTTTCGGTCGAAACGTCGACTTGTTTGAGTGCCTATGTTTGTTTCGTATTATTTTGCAAAACTTTATTACCCCGTTTCACGCTTTAACTGTTGGATTTCAGTTTTGCGCAGTGAGTACATATTTTCTATCTTCTGCAATATGGATGAGTGTGGGAAAATCTTGACTTGAGTCTTTGATCTTGTCTGGACAATTCAAGATTTCAATTGAGAATACACGGTACAAGTGAAACGTGGAATCAGAAATTGATAAAAGCAGTAACGATTAAAGCGGATTGTCGGCCAAACAACATACAACATGAGAGCTGTTTTTTTTAAAATCATATAGTTGGTAGGTTGGTTGGTTCGTTGGTTGTTGATCCAGAGGTCCATGAGCTCATGCTCTTTGACCCAATGCCATTGTGTGATATATGCATGTGTTTGTGAGCGGTTGTTTTGTTCCATATAATGTGTTACATTTATCTGGCCCTGGAGGGAGGTGCATTTTCCTAATGTCATCCAGCGCTGGGCATTCAAAAAGGTGGTTTTCAACAGTTTCATAGTGATAAGTGGAGAGCCGGCACACTGGTACACTGTGTTGTGTGTACAGCCGGTACCCTATTGTGTGCTGTGTGTACAGCCGGCACCCTGGAGTGTGTTGTGTGTATAGCCGGCACCCTGGAATGTGTTGTGTGTACAGCCGGCACACTGGAGTGTGTTGTGTGTACAGCCGGCACACTGGAGTGTGTTGTGTGTACAGCCGGCACACTGGAGTGTGTTGTGGTTGAATTCTGTTCAGGTGATTATGTTGTCCATGCTATTGTATGCAGTATTGAACATATCTTGTCTAAGTCAGGTATACGGTTTATCTTGTCTAAGTCAGGTATACGGTTTATCTCGTCTAAGTCAGGTATACGGTTTATCTTGTCTAAGTCAGGTATACGGTTTATCTCGTCTAAGTCAGGTATTCGGTTTATCGTGTCTAAGTCAGGTATACGGTTTATCTCGTCTAAGTCAGGTATACGGTTTATCTTGTCTAAGTCAGGTATACGGTTTATCTTGTCGATGAAGTTTATAATTACTCACGTTATACCTTATATGGTCAGCAAATCAAATAACACGAAACAAGGGGATCTGCCAGAATAAGGAAAGCTACGTGAAATCATCTCGCAGGTTATGTATCTAGTAGGACATGTATATTGTATAAGAACTCCTGCTGATCAAGACAGTGTACATAGCATTTGACAGCGAACATCGGTTCACGTCAGTTATCAAGGCTGATTTGACTGATCAAAATTTTTAATCAGACACTTTGTCTAGAGTGTCGTTCACGAAAGAAAAAACAAGGATTGCACACGTCGTAGCTCGACTACAACAAAACGTGCAGACATAGAGTCGTTGGGCAAGTCATTTGGTGCGTATTCCAGACCATCGTCTGCCAAAGATACTTCTCTATGGTGAGTTGGAGAAGGGTACACGATCTCAAGGTGGCCAAAAGAAGCGCTACAAGGACCCGTTAAAGGACTCACTGAAAGCCTTTGGAATAGACCAAGATACATGGGAAGAACTTGCACAAAATAGATCTACATGGCGTTCTAAAATAAAAAAGAGCGCATCATCTTGTGAAAAGAGGAGAAATGCAGCAGCTCAACAGCGGAGAGTAGCTAGAAAGTCACGGATAGACCACAATTCGTCTACTGTCGTCATTTTTTTGCCTGAACTGTCCAAGGACATTTACAGCTCGAACCAGGCTCATTAGCCATCTAAGGACTATTAGGCATGGACATAATTCTAACTGAATTTTCAAAAGTGGATGTAACAAATATCGTCATCATTAGTTACGATGATTTGTTACGGTCAAGCTCTGATTTAACCAAAATTAGATTAGTTCTCACGGTTGAAAGAGGAGTCCCTCACCATAATAGATATTTTTGCGTATTTAAAAAAAAACAACTATCGCGGAACAATCAAATTGCAGTAACATAGTGTGACTAGTTGTAAGACCAAAATAATTCAAATTTCAGTCAAATATTGTGACTAGTTGTAAGGCCCAAATAATCAAATTTCAGCCAAATATTGTGACTAGTTGTAGGGCCCAAATAATAAAATTTCATCCAAATATTGTGACTAGTTGTAAGGCCCAAATAATCAAATTTCAGCCGAATATTGTGACTAGTTGTAGGGCCCAAATAATAAAATTTCAGCCAAATATTGTGACTAGTTGCAAGACCCCAATAATCACATTGCAATCGAATAGTGTGACTAGTTGTAAGGCCCTCTAATCTGGAAAAAGCTGTAGTGTCGGATTTATAACCATTTCTATGGACCAATAATCGCGTGGTCCCCAGGTAATCATTTCATAACCCGCCATACAATCAATATCCGGTTTCTCGTTCGTCCAGCATTCATCAGTACCCCAATGTATCGATCTGTGCCAGAGTTTTAATATCTATAACAATAATCTATACTTCTCCATCGATATCACGCAACTATCAATTGATATAATCGATTGATAATCGATATAACGTAACTATCAATGGCTTCCACCATATTTGTTCTGCGTTATTCTCTCGGTTGACTTTTTGAGATTTTCATCTTAATTTGTATTTCTTGTCACGATTCCGTTGTATTTGCACACGCCATGTTGGTTTAACGTCAGCCACTTTCTATCTCAGTGCCTGGTCTTTTCCATCTGGAGTGATTGAACATTGACTCAATTATTACAGTGCTGATATGCTGCGGAGTAATAAGTGACAACGGTGTGGGGGTGTTAACACACACACACATCACCACCCCCTCCCCTCCCGACTCGTGAGGTCAGAAACTCACACTCAACACCACCACCCCCTTCCCCCACCTTCGTGGAGTCAGAACATGGCATCTATTAGGAACACCAAAATACCGCACGGGAAATCTATTTACTCTCAAATATTTTTTCCAAGCATAATACGGATGTGTCGTGCCATTCGCGCAAATAAATCAGCGGCACAACGCATTTACATTCTCTGCACTACCTTCTGCTGGAAATCTAGTGGGCTTTGGTCCTGTTACAAGAGAGATCTAGCGGGAGTTTGACAAAAGGTGTCCTGTTACAAGAGAGATCTAGCGGGAGTTTGAGAATGTGTCCTGTTACAAGAGAGATCCAGCGGGAGTTTGAGAATGTGTCCTGCTACAAGAGAGATCTAGCGGGAGTTTGAGAATGTGTCCTGCTACAAGAGAGATCTAGCGGGAGTTTGAGAATGTGTCCTGTTACAAGAGAGATCTAGCGGGAGTTTGAGAATGTGTCCTGCTACAAGAGAGATCCAGCGGGAGTTTGAGAATGTGTCCTGCTACAAGAGAGATCTAGCGGGAGTTTGAGAATGTGTCCTGTTACAAGAGAGATCCAGTGGGAGTTCGAGAATGTGTCCTGTTACAAGAGAGATCTAGCGGGAGTTTGAGAATGTGTCCTGCTACAAGAGAGATCCAGCGGGAGTTTGAGAATGTGTCCTGCTACAAGAGAGATCTAGCGGGAGTTTGAGAATGTGTCCTGTTACAAGAGAGATCCAGTGGGAGTTCGAGAATGTGTCCTGTTACAAGAGAGATCTAGCGGGAGTTTGAGAATGTGTCCTGCTACAAGAGAGATCTAGCGGGAGTTTGAGAATGAACAATAAAGAAGAAATAGTTTTCCCGAAAAAAATATCACTAAAAATTCGAGGAAACCAAAGAAATTACCCTTGTTTTGTTTACCATCCACTCTATTTGTTTTGTTTACCATCCACTCTATTTGTTTTGTTTACTATCCACTTTTTGTTTTGTTTACCATCCACTCTATTTGCTTTGCTTACAATCTACTTTATTTGTTTTATTTACCATCCACTCTATTTGTTTTGTTTACTATCCACTTTTTGTTTTGTTTACCATCCACTCTATTTGTTTTGTTTACCATCACTCTATGTGTATTGTTTACCATCCACTCTATTTGTTTTGTTTACCATCCACTCTATTTGATTTGTTTACCATCCACCCTATTTCTTTTGTTTACCATCCACTCTATTTGTTGTGATTGAAGACTACCATTTATCTCAGCGCAATCCGGACACTTCTATAGGAACTTGGAATCCCGTCTCAACAAATCCACCAGAATGTGGCGTCCGATATTTTTAGTTCGATCCTGATTTCTCAGTCTCTTTCTATATCTATTATGTTTCTCTTACCTTGCTGTTCCGATCTCGACATAGACCTCACGCAGTCTTGAGATCGACTATGACTATCACTTGTGAAAATATTCGAGGAGTGCGAGGCCCCTCAATGCATTAACTATATCAGATTGATCCATTGATGTGTCTATTGAAACCTTTCCATGCTCGCCAGTGTATCGGGCAGCTCATTACTTTCAACACCCTCATGTGTTAAATGCGAACATTTATATGATTTCCTGAATAGTTCTGTGTATCAATGAACTAACGTGATAGTGTGTATCAATGAACTAACGTGATAGTGTGTATCAATGAACTAACGTGATAGTGTGTATCAATGAACTAACGTGATAGTGTGTATCAATGAACTAACGTGAGTGTGTATCAATGAACTAACTTGATAGTGTGTATCAATGAACTAACTTGATAGTGTGTATCAATGAACTAACGTGAGTGTGTATCAATGAACTAACGTGATAGTGTGTATCAATGAACTAACTTGATAGTGTGTATCAATGAACTAACGTGAGTGTGTATCAATGAACTAACGTGATAGTGTGTATCAATGAACTAACTTGATAGTGTGTATCAATGAACTAACGTGAGTGTGTATCAATGAACTAACGTGATAGTGTGTATCAATGAACTAACGTGATAGTGTGTATCAATGAACTAACGTGAGTGTGTATCAATGAACTAACTTGATAGTGTGTATCAATGAACTAACGTGAGTGTGTATCAATGAACTAACTTGATAGTGTGTATCAATGAACTAACGTGAGTGTGTATCAATGAACTAACGTGATAGTGTGTATCAATGAACTAACTTGATAGTGTGTATCAATGAAAAGTGATTGTGTTTACAGGAGGACACATCTCCTCTTTGGAAACTATTTACTGACACATCCATGAAGTACTGGATGTATGTTTGGGCTGGCATTAGTTGGTCGACAGTAGAGAAGTACCGGGCACTCAAGGTCGTGTCCACTAAATGACCAGCTAGCGATCCGATCAACCGCTATCAATGTGACCAGTAACCAATGATGTGATAGCCTCTAATCAATCGATGACCCTTTCCCTATAACACCATTCATCACTACCTGACAGTATCGATCTGCCCAACAGTTATAGAGACATCATCATAACGGTAGTCGATACCTCGCCATTGATGTCACTTCACTACAAATAGCTTCCACGGTGATTATTTTGTGCATTCATCTGGCGGTTGACTTTTTTTGCAGCAGATTCTAATCTTAATTTGTATTTGTTGTTCACCGCCTGCCCTCTTTGCATGCGCGATGTTTGTTTAATGTCACTTTTTCTTTTTTCTAGTCTTTTTTCTCTGGAGTTATTTCCCTTTGACTCATTATTAATTTCATCATAAAATTGTACAGGGAAAAAAAGCATGGCGGATGTCATAGAGCAGTGTTTCCCAACGTGGGGGCCCACGACCCACAGGGAGGAAATTTGATTGTTCAGGGGGGCAATTCGAACACGTTGTAATTAAGCTTCATTTAGGGAATAATTCTATTTTTCAATATTTAAAAATCTGTATAGGTTACATAGGGGCGCATCAGAATTTTAGAAATACTTAAGTGTGACTTTAAACAAAATAAATTTGGGAAACACTGTACTAGAGAGTCCCGAGGGTAGGGGAAAGTGGAAACCTGCGTGATTAAATCCACCTCTCCAAGATTAATATAGCATTGTCCACTACAAAGTGGATGCCAATGATCAAGACTTCATGTGAAATGGCGCGAAGTGACAGCTGAGACCTACATTGGAAGTCCAGTTCGAAGTTTCAGGACTATTCACATATTATATGTGGTATCGTTCTGTATGTGATTGGTAGAGATTGCAGTGTAGCCATACGAATTTCCTGATACAACACTGAGACAGAATTATCAAACGGTCAGTGAGAAAACAATGGCTCGTAGTAAGATGGAGAGTTTTCTGAAGACCACACATGGACAACGACAGCACAAGACAAACGTAAACTTGTGACAGCTGAAATGGCATGCTCACGCAGAATCCGAGGAATATCGCTAAGAGACAGGGTGAGGAATGAGGACATTAAACAAAGAACAGGCACCGCCCTAATCTTGGAATATATTAAGAGACAAAAGATCAAATGGTTTGCACACATCAGCAGACTACCACATGACAGCTTGCCATAGCAAGCTATGCTACACAGATACAGTGAAGTCAGACCTAGAGGCCAACTATGAAATCGACGGACCACCAAAGAGGTGACAAACTCTGCAATATACTCAGCACACACGAGGGTCATCTGGAGAAAACTCTTCTACCCCTGACGCTGAAAGGTAACACAAGGTTTAACGAATAGATATATATAAATATTCCACTACAAAACAAATAAATGGGATAGTCAGGGTCCTATGTACGTTTCTCTTAAATAGGGTTTTCCTAGATTAATGTCATTCGTTTGTCACGTCTTATATGTGATGAACAAATTCATCACATACTGTTGTTCTGAAGGGGAGTTGGCTTTGGTGGGAGGGGGTGTGCCAGCGGGAAAGGGAGGTTGACTAGGGTGGAAACAGAGTTGGCTTTTGGCTCATTTTTTTATTTGAAGTTCCTAGTACTAAAATGCACGTTCTGTTCTGCGAAAACCAGGTTGAACCCACAACCCCCCCCCCCCTTTCTAATCTACGGACATGGAAAAAAGTTATCCATCTATTGTTATTTGATATGTATAACATATACATCCGTTGTCAATGCAGGGGTATAATCTATTGTCATTCAAGAGGTGTAATTTATTTATATAATGACATTTTAGAAGTATTTTCTATTTCCTGTCATTTCAGAGGTATATATATATATATGTCATTTCCATCTCTGTCTTTAAAGATCGGGTAGGTGAGGGAGCAGTTGTCTGTCTTTGACCATTGGGGGTTGCTATGGCCATGATCCGGATGTATCTCTTTAAGGTTTCTTTGAATATCTCCGTCCACTTCGTTCTTAATGTTCCCCACCTTCATCCACTTCGTTCTCAATGTTCCCCACCTTCATCCACTTCGTTCGTAATGTTCCCCACCTTCATCCACTTCGTTCTTAATGTTCCCCGCCTTCATCCACTTCGTTCTTAATGTTCCCCACCTTCATCCACTTCGTTCTTAATGTTCCCCACCTTCATCCACTTCGTTCTTAATGTTCCCCACCCTCCAGGGTGAGACAACTCAACATCTTGAAGGTTACTTTGATTGTCCCCATGTGTTTCCATCAAATATAAACGGTCGATATACTTATTTTATTTAGTTGGACATAGGAAATATACCGTTTATTATTCATCACTTTTGGAATTCATTGTTTTACTTTATGTTACTTTTGTGCTCTCCTTTATTGTTCTATATTCTCTCTTCTAGAATACTTCGCTTCTTTTTTTGGATAAGATCTTTCAGTCGAAAAGTCGATTTACTTAATTATTATTATTTTATTTAATATCCACAAAGGAACTAGGGGTCTCATGTTTCCTGTGACAGGCATTAATGTTTGAGTTTCTTCTCCAAATTAGCGCAGCTCTTGGCAACATTGTCCCTCGAGAGAACTCAATGAAGTCTTTCTTTCTTATGCTTGCTTCTTCATGTCTGCACAACCAGACTCGTCTTCTGTGTGAACTGTGCCGTTTTCTAGAGTTCTTTAGCTCTTTAGAAATGTAATACTACCAGATCAGTACTACCAGAGGGGGGGGGAGGGTTGTCTGTCTATGGTCAGATGGGTAGCTTTGGCCATTTATGAACAGCTATGGCCATGGTCAGCCCTCGTCTCTTTGAGGTTTCTTTGAGTGTCTCCACCCATCTAGTTCGAGATCTTCCTCGTCTTTTGTAACACGTCCTTCGTCGCTGTTGTATGCAGGAACGGTTTGTAACACGTCCTTATGCGCTGTTGTATGCAGGAACGGTTTGTAACACGTCCTTCTGCGCTGTTGTATTCAGGAACGGTTTGTAACACGTCCGTCTGCGCTGTTGTATTCAGGAACGGTTTGTAACACGTCCTTCTGCGCTGTTGTATGCAGGAACGTTTTGTAACCCGTCCTTCCTCTGTTGTCTGCATTAACGGTTTATTGAGTTTGTTCCATTATCAGTGCAATAATAGCTGTACAAATCCCGCCATAGACACTCGTGCATACATGGACCGTTCCGAAATCAATGAAAAACAACTAACAGTAAATACTGAATAGAACCAGTGATATGAAAATCACTACAGTCAAACATACTGGGTTAATTGTTACATCCTGAATAGAATATGCTACCAATGTTTTACGAACTGTTGTCATGTGACGTATTCCTTCTAGAACGTTGTCTTCCCAATGAACTCTCTGAACCTCTCTCTGTCTTGGGCGATGTGGCTTGCATTTTCTAGCGATGTATTCATATTATCTTTAATGTCGTCAGTCCATCGTCTTCTTGGTCTGCCCTTTCTCCTCTTCCCAGGTACTCTTCCCTCCATTATTTGTCTTTCTAAACAGTTATGTCTCTTTATATGACCAAACAGGCGTAGTTTTCTTTTTGTTATTGTGTTTAGTAACCAACATTCTGGAATCTTCAATGTGTTTATAATATCTGTGTTTCTCATTTTATCCTTCCATGATATTCTAAGTATCTTTAGATTAATCCATTGGAAATTTCTAGGCACAATATTCCCGCAGGTTGTCATTACTTTCGGGAAGGAACAACCGTTAATTGAGCACCGTAACGAGAACACATTCGTTCTATTCGGCCATTTTGTCGGAATATATATATATACATACATCCCTCGCTACTTCGCGGTTGATTTATCGCGACCTCTGTACATCGCGGATTTCTAAAAACATATTTACAGTACGTACACTTTAGTTACATCTACGTATGTTACATACACTTTAGTTACATCTACGTATGTTACATACACTTTAGTTACATCTACGTATGTTACATACACTTTAGTTACATCTACGTATGTTACATACACTTTAGTTACATCTACGTATGTTACATACACTTTAGTTACATCTACGTATGTTACATACACTTTAGTTACATCTACGTATGTTACACACACACACGTATCATATTTATATTATTTATACTTTATTTTATGTATGTTATTTATACAATTAATATTTTATTTACAAGTTTGAAACTATTCTTTAATGTTCTAATGATAACATATGCACTTATATGGTTTCATATACACTTATTGATATTATACATACACACAAAATGTATGTGTGTTAAAAATTAGAGGATGACACTACTTCGCGGTTTTTCACTTATCGCGGCCGGTTCTGGTCCCTATTAACCGCGATAACTGAGGAATGACTCTACAGACATACGCTAGCTGTTGCTATTTCAGAGGTATAATCTATCTATTGCTATTTCAGAGGTATAATCTATCTATTGCTATTTCAGAGGTATAATCTATCTATTGCTATTTCAGAGGCATAATCTATCTATTGCTATTTCAGAGGTATAATCTATCTATTGCTATTTCAGAGGCATAATCTATCTATTGTTATTTCAGAGGTATAATCTATCTATTGCTATTTCAGAGGTATAATCTATCTATTGCTATTTCAGAGGTATAATCTATCTATTGTTATTTCAGACGTATAATCTATCTGTTGCTATTTCAGAGGTATAATCTATCTATTGCTATTTCAGAGGTATAATCTATCTATTGTTATTTCAGAGGTATAATCTATCTATTGCTATTTCAGAGGTATAATCTATCTATTGTTATTTCAGACGTATAATCTATCTGTTGCTATTTCAGAGGTATAATCTATCTATTGCTATTTCAGAGGTATAATCTATCTGTTGCTATTTCAGAGGTATAATCTATCTATTGCTATTTCAGAGGTATAATCTATCTATTGTTATTTCAGACGTATAATCTATCTGTTGCTATTTCAGAGGTATAATCTATCTGTTGCTATTTCAGAGGTATAATCTATCTGTTGCTATTTCAGAGGTATAATCTATCTGTTGCTATTTCAGAGTTATAATCCTATCTATTGTTATTTCAGAGGTATAATCTATCTGTTGCTATTTCAGAGGTATAATCTATCTGTTGCTATTTCAGAGTTATAATCCTATCTATTGTTATTTCAGACGTATAATCTATCTATTGTTATTTCAGAGGCATAATCTATCTATTGTTATTTCAGAGGCATAATCTATCTATTGTTATTTCAGAGGCATAATCTATCTATTGCTATTTCAGAGGTATAATCTATCTATTGCTATTTCAGAGGTATAATCTAACTAATGTCATTTCAGAGGTATAATCTATCTGTTGCTATTTCAGAGGTATAATCTATCTATTGCTATTTCAGAGGTATAATCTAACTAATGTCATTTCAGAGGTATAATCTGTAAATCTTTTTCATTTCCTCTGATGACGTCAAACTTGGTTGAAGGAAATATGATTTTCTTATCTTTGTAACCATCTAGTTGTACTCGAGTTGTTCTGTTGTGTAACTTATATTTTCTCATCTAGTTGTACTCGAGCTGTTCTGTTGTGTAACTTGTATTTTCTCATCTAGTTGTACTCGAGTTGTTCTGTTGTGTAACTTGTATTTTCTCATCTAGTTGTACTCGAGTTGTTCTGTTGTGTAACTTGTATTTTCTCATCTAGTTGTACTCGAGTTGTTCTGTTGTGTAACTTGTATTTTCTCATCTAGTTGTACTCGAGTTGTTCTGTTGTGTAACTTGTATTTTCTCATCTAGTTGTACTCGAGTTGTTCTGTTGTGTAACTTGTATTTTCTCATCTAGTTGTACTCGAGTTGTTCTGTTGTGTAACTTGTATTTTCTCATCTAGTTGTACTCGAGTTGTTCTGTTGTGTAACTTGTATTTTCTCATCTAGTTGTACTCGAGTTGTTCTGTTGTGTAACTTGTATTTTCTCATCTAGTTGTACTCGAGTTGTTCTGTTGTGTAACTTGTATTTTCTCATCTAGTTGTACTCGAGTTGTTCTGTTGTGTAACTTGTATTTTCTCATCTAGTTGTACTCGAGTTGTTCTGTTGTGTAACTTGTATTTTCTCATCTAGTTGTACTCGAGTTGTTCTGTTGTGTAACTTGTATTTTCTCATCTAGTTGTACTCGAGCTGTTCTGTTGTGTAACTTGTATTTTCTCATCTAGTTGTACTCGAGCTGTTCTGTTGTGTAACTTGTATTTTCTCATCTAGTTGTACTCGAGTTGTTCTGTTGTGTAACTTGTATTTTCTCATCTAGTTGTACTCTAGTTGTTCTGTTGTGTAACTTGTATTTTCTCATCTAGTTGTACTCGAGTTGTTCTGTTGTGTAACTTGTATTTTCTCATCTAGTTGTACTCGAGTTGTTCTGTTGTGTAACTTGTATTTTCTCATCTAGTTGTACTCGAGTTGTTCTGTTGTGTAACTTGTATTTTCTCATCTAGTTGTACTCGAGTTGTTCTGTTGTGTAACTTGTATTTTCTCATCTAGTTGTACTCGAGTTGTTCTGTTGTGTAACTTGTATTTTCTCATCTAGTTGTACTCGAGTTGTTCTGTTGTGTAACTTGTATTTTCTCATCTAGTTGTACTCGAGTTGTTCTGTTGTGTAACTTGTATTTTCTCATCTAGTTGTACTCGAGTTGTTCTGTTGTGTAACTTGTATTTTCTCATCTAGTTGTACTCGAGTTGTTCTGTTGTGTAACTTGTATTTTCTCATCTAGTTGTACTCTAGTTGTTCTGTTGTGTAACTTGTATTTTCTCATCTAGTTGTACTCGAGTTGTTCTGTTGTGTAACTTGTATTTTCTCATCTAGTTGTACTCGAGTTGTTCTGTTGTGTAACTTGTATTTTCTCATCTAGTTGTACTCGAGTTGTTCTGTTGTGTAACTTGTATTTTCTCATCTAGTTGTACTCGAGTTGTTCTGTTGTGTAACTTGTATTTTCTCATCTAGTTGTACTCTAGTTGTTCTGTTGTGTAACTTGTATTTTCTCATCTAGTTGTACTCGAGTTGTTCTGTTGTGTAACTTGTATTTTCTCATCTAGTTGTACTCGAGTTGTTCTGTTGTGTAACTTGTATTTTCTCATCTAGTTGTACTCGAGTTGTTCTGTTGTGTAACTTGTATTTTCTCATCTAGTTGTACTCGAGTTGTTCTGTTGTGTAACTTGTATTTTCTCATCTAGTTGTACTCGAGTTGTTCTGTTGTGTAACTTGTATTTTCTCATCTAGTTGTACTCGAGTTGTTCTGTTGTGTAACTTGTATTTTCTCATCTAGTTGTACTCGAGCTGTTCTGTTGTGTAACTTGTATTTTCTCATCTAGTTGTACTCGAGCTGTTCTGTTGTGTAACTTGTATTTTCTCATCTAGTTGTACTCGAGTTGTTCTGTTGTGTAACTTGTATTTTCTCATCTAGTTGTACTCTAGTTGTTCTGTTGTGTAACTTGTATTTTCTCATCTAGTTGTACTCGAGTTGTTCTGTTGTGTAACTTGTATTTTCTCATCTAGTTGTACTCGAGTTGTTCTGTTGTGTAACGTATATTTTCTCATCTAGTTGTACTCGAGTTGTTCTGTTGTGTAACGTATATTTTCTCATCTAGTTGTACTCGAGTTGTTCTGTTGTGTAACTTGTATTTTCTCATCTAGTTGTACTCGAGTTGTTCTGTTGTGTAACTTATATTTTCTCATCTAGTTGTACTCGAGTTGTTCTGTTGTGTAACTTGTATTTTCTCATCTAGTTGTACTCGAGTTGTTCTGTTGTGTAACTTGTATTTTCTCATCTAGTTGTACTCGAGTTGTTCTGTTGTGTAACTTGTATTTTCTCATCTAGTTGTACTCGAGTTGTTCTGTTGTGTAACTTGTATTTTCTCATCTAGTTGTACTCTAGTTGTTCTGTTGTGTAACTTGTATTTTCTCATCTAGTTGTACTCGAGTTGTTCTGTTGTGTAACTTGTATTTTCTCATCTAGTTGTACTCGAGTTGTTCTGTTGTGTAACTTGTATTTTCTCATCTAGTTGTACTCGAGTTGTTCTGTTGTGTAACTTGTATTTTCTCATCTAGTTGTACTCGAGTTGTTCTGTTGTGTAACTTGTATTTTCTCATCTAGTTGTACTCGAGTTGTTCTGTTGTGTAACTTGTATTTTCTCATCTAGTTGTACTCGAGTTGTTCTGTTGTGTAACTTGTATTTTCTCATCTAGTTGTACTCGAGTTGTTCTGTTGTGTAACTTATATTTTGTCATCTAGTTGTACTCGAGCTGTTCTGTTGTGTAACTTATATTTTGTCATCTAGTTGTACTCGAGCTGTTCTGTTGTGTAACTTATATTTTCTCATCTAGTTGTACCCGAGCTGTTCTGTTGTGTAACTTATATTTTGTCATCTAGTTGTACTCGAGCTGTTCTGTTGTGTAACTTGTATTTTCTCATCTAGTTGTACTCGAGTTGTTCTGTTGTGTAACTTATATTTTGTCATCTAGTTGTACTCGAGCTGTTCTGTTGTGTAACTTATATTTTGTCATCTAGTTGTACTCGAGCTGTTCTGTTGTGTAACTTATATTTTCTCATCTAGTTGTACCCGAGCTGTTCTGTTGTGTAACTTATATTTTGTCATCTAGTTGTACTCGAGCTGTTCTGTTGTGTAACTTATATTTTGTCATCTAGTTGTACTCAAGCTGTTCTGTTGTTGTAACTTGTATTTTCTCAGCTCTTCTTATGTCTATCTAATGTGTTTTTGTATCTTTCTATATTTCTCTGTTCTATATTTCTCTGTTCTATATTTCTCTGCTCTATATTTCTCTGTTCTATATTTCTCTGTTCTATATTTATCTGTTCTATATTTCTCTGCTCTATATTTCTCTGTTATATATTTCTCTGTTATATATTTCTCTGTTCTATATTTCTCTGTTCTATATTTCTCTGTTCTATACTTCTCTGTTCTATATTTCTCTGTTCTATATTTCTCTGTTCTATATTTCTCTGTTCTATATTTCTGTGTTCTATATTTCTCTGTTCTATACTTCTCTGTTCTATACTTCTCTGTTCTATACTTCTCTGTTCTATACTTCTCTGTTCTATATTTCTCTGTTCTATACTTCTCTGTTCCGTATTTCTCTGTTCTATATTTCTCTGTTCTTCAGCCTAAATCTGTCTCTTCATGCGTTCTTTAGTTCGTCTCCTTAACTGCTTCACTTCATCTCTCAGTCTCTCTCAGTATCTCTCTCAGTCTCTCTCTCAGTCTCTCTCTCAGTCTCTCTCTCTCAGTCTCTCTCAATCTCTCTCACACACGCCCCGAGACTACCTCGGATCCTCTCTCAATCCCTCTCACCCCCCCCCCCCCCGAGACTACATCGCCTCCTCTCTCAATCCCTCTCACACACGCCCCGAGACTACCTCGCCTCCTCTCTCAATCCCTCTCACACACGCCCCGAGACTACCTCGCCTCCTCTCTCAATCCCTCTCACCCACACCCTGAGACTACCTCACTTCACCCTCTGCATACCTCTCTGCCAAATCTCAATTTTTCCTAATAAAAATAACATTAGATAGTACATTTATTTCTGTGTTGCTATTGGCAACTGAAAAGTAACGAAACGTCTACGAAAATATTTTGCCCAGCAACTTCTCAAGACTCCTGGCATTACTAAACCAGCTGTAATGAATTGCCACTTTGTCATCGAAGAAGCCACTTATATTTTATTTACTTTTAGCTCGTGTTGATCTTTGGTTCTTTTTGAGAAACCGCAAGCCATACCAGACTATTAGTTTAGGCTGTCCTGTTCCATTGCCTGGGTAGTCTGCCATTCAGAAATCCGAGTCACAGCGCAGACATAGTTGTGCTTATACAACCGCCTATTTCACTGATTACTTATCTCAGTCCTATGTTTATCATCCGAGCTCTCCACGAATGGTAACTCCATTCATCGGACTATATATTCGTCTCCCTGCACTGCACACAAGATCCCTCAATCTCTACTAGTTTTGTCTGTTGTTCCTGTCCTCCCTCAATCTGTACTAATGTTGTCTGTTCTAGTCCTCCCTCAATCTGTACTAATGTTGTCTGTTCCAGTCCTCCCTCAATCTGTACTAATGTTGTATGTTCCAGTCTCCCACAATATGTACTAATGTTGTCTGTTCCAGTCCTCCCTCAATCTGTATTAATGTTGTCTGTTCCAGTCCTCCCACAATCTGTACTAATGTTGTATGTTCCAGTCCTCCCACAATCTGTACTAATGTTGTCTGTTCCAGTCCTCCCACAATCTGTACTAATGTTGTATGTTCCAGTCCTCCCAAAATCTGTACTAATGTTGTCTGTTCCAGTCTCCCTCAATCTGTACTAATGTTGACTGTTCCAGGCCTCCCTCAATCTGTACTAATGTTGTATGTTCCAGTCTCCCACAATCTGTACTAATGTTGTCTGTTCCAGTCCTCCCTCAATCTGTACTAATGTTGTCTGTTCCAGTCCTCCCACAATCTGTACTAATGTTGTATGTTCCAGTCCTCCCACAATCTGTACTAATGTTGTCTGTTCCAGTCCTCCCACAATCTGTACTAATGTTGTATGTTCCAGTCCTCCCAAAATCTGTACTGATGTTGTCTGTTCCAGTCTCCCTCAATCTGTACTAATGTTGTCTGTTCCAGTCTCCCTCAATCTGTACTAATGTTGTATGTTCCAGTCTCCCTCAATCTGTACTAATGTTGTATGTTCCAGTCTCCCTCAATCTGTACTAATGTTCTCTGTTCCTGTCCTCCCTCAATCTGTACTAATTTTGTCTGTTGTTCCGGTCTGAAAGATGAAAGACTGTTTTGAAAGCCTGCGCTGAAAGCCTGAGATTAGGATTACATTCTATCCAGGAGATACAACTTAATAATAATGGCCAGGTTTATCATGCCGCTCTGCGTTTTTATGTTCTGTGAGTGTTGCATGAATTGTGTCTATTTTGTCCCTTCATTGACAATCAATAACATATCAAGCCAACAGCCACAAAAAAGTCAAATAAATCTAGCTTTTATTTCTTGGAAACCGTGTCCAGAATGTACCAACTTAGTAAGCTGTCCACACAAGCAGGATAATATTGGAAAATGAGCAACGTGAGGCGGACATCATCTGATAACTAGCGAGGGAACTATATTCAAATCCGGGATTACATTTATGAGTTCGATAGAAGGATTTTATTGATTGTAGGCGATATAAATCAGATGGTACTTGATTATTTTATATACTTGTGTTTTAATAATTTGATGTTAACATTAAGAAATATCTGCGACCTGGTGTTTACGCTTCTACATTATATAAGTATTGGCAATATTTTGTTTGGGTATATGCCCTGTCTCTTTCAACGAGGCGGTGCGCCACTGAGCGAGAGACAAATAATCGTGATTAATTCAGTAGTTTAATGTTAGATGTCATTTCACAATACTTCAAAAAGTTATTGAATTATGAGTCAGCGTCACTATACGTTTTCACATAAGTTATGAGTCAGTGTCACGATACATGTTTTCACATAAGGTATTAGTCAGCGTCACCGTACATGTTTTCATATAAGGTATGAGTCAGCGTCACCGCACATGTTTTCATATAAGGTATGAGTCAGCGTCACCGCACATGTTTTTACATAAGTTATGAGTCAGCGTACCCGTACATGTTTTCACATAAGTTATGAGTCAGCGTCACCGTACACGTTTTCACATAAGGTATTAGTCAGCGTCACTGTACATGTTTTCACATAAGGTATTAGTCAGCGTCACCGTACATGTTTTCACATAAGGTATGAGTCAGCGTCACCGTACATGTTTTCACATAAGGTATGAGTCAGCGTCACCGTACATGTTTTCACATAAGGTATGAGTCAGCGTCACCGTACAAGTTTTCACATAAGGTATGAGTCAGCGTCACCGTACATGTTTTCACATAAGTTTTGCGTCTGGTGAGAGCTGGTAACGTATGGTAATCATGTATTATCATTCAATGAAAGAATGTATTTTCTAATGTTCGTCTGTTGGTTGGCTGGTTGGTTGGCTGGTTGGTTGGCTGGCTGGTTGGTTGGCTGGTTGGTTGGCTGGATGGTTGGCTGGTTGGTTGGCTGGTTGGTTGGCTGGTTGGTTGGCTGGTTGATTGACTGGCTAGATGAATGTTTCCCAACGTGGTGCCCACGCCTTATGGGGGGGGGGGCAATTTCGTTGTTCAAGGGGCAATTCGAACAAGTTGTAGCTAGGCTTCATTTAGGAATAATTCAATTTTTTAATATTGAAAGAATATGTAAATGTTACATAGGGGGGGGGGATTATAATTTTAGAAATACTTAGGTGGGACATGGTGAAAAATGGGTTGGGAAACACTGGGCTAGATTGTTGGTTGATTGGTTCGTTGAGTGGCTTGCTGGTTGGTTGATTGGTTGATTCGTTGAGTGGTTTGCTGGTTGGTTGGTTGGTTCGTTGAGTGGCTTGCTGGTTGGTTGGTTGGTTGGTTGAGTGGCTTGCTGGTTGGTTGGTTGATTCATATTTCAGCTGATTTAATTGGGACTCAATTCGTTACTTTTTTTATTATTGTTGGGCTTTCGGTTAGTCACTATTGACATACCTGGGATCGCATGTCAAAAATAGCGAAGGTGACAATAAGTATATAAACCAAGTTCTCCTGAAGGAATAGATTACATCCTATCCGATATATCTGTTGTCTAAACCAAGTTCTCCTGAATAGAGTACGTCCTACCCGATATATGTATCGCCTAACACACGTTCTCCTGACGGAATAGATTACGTCCTA
Source organism: Meghimatium bilineatum (assembly GCA_034231615.1). NCBI lineage: Eukaryota > Metazoa > Mollusca > Gastropoda > Stylommatophora > Philomycidae > Meghimatium > Meghimatium bilineatum. Next base: position 818,407 of record CM067302.1, read on the forward strand.
CCCGATATATGTATCGCCTAACACACGTTCTCCTGTATAATGTCTGCGGAATTTCTTCTCATACTCCTGCGTGTTATTGAAATGCAATCCAGAAATAGAAATAGGACGCTTCGTTAATTACATCGTATGTGTGCCTGTCAGTCTGACAGCATATGCGATGGCTGAACAATACTATGTGTGCCTGTCAGTCTGACAGCATATGCGATGGCTGAACAATACTATGTGTGCCTGACAGTCTGACAGCATATGCGATGGCTGAACAATACTATGTGTGCCTGTCAGTCTGACAGCATATGCGATGGCTGAACAATACTATGTGTGCCTGTCAGTGTGACAGCATATGCGATGGCTGAACAATACTATGTGTGCCTGTCAGTCTGACAGCATATGCGATGGCTGAACAATACTATGACACAATGTAAACCATATCATAACGTATTCATGCTCTCCGGTTTCGAACACAGGGAAAAATCGTGATGCACGATACCATGATTGCTTGTAAGCCACTCGGTCTGGTATCTCCGACTTCAATATCTGTGTTTGCTTGACAAGACTGCAGCATTCCTCGATGTAGGGGATGGACTGACTATCTTAAACTGAGTTTCCAGCCTACGTTGGTTGAACTAAGACACATGTCCACTTTAAGAAGTCGGCCTCGATGATGACTGATTAACTTATTTTAAAAATTATTCACCTGTCACTTGTTCATATATTTCTATTTTTGTTCAGATATTTCTATTTGTTCATATATTTCTATTTTTGTTCATATATTTGTATTTTTGTTCATATATTTCTATTTGTTCATATATTTCTATTTTTGTTCATATATTTCTATTTTTGTTCATATATTTCTATTTTTGTTCATATATTTCTATTTTTGTTCATATATTTCTATTTGTTCATATATTTCTATTTTTGTTCATATATTTCTATTTTTGTTCATATATTTCTAATTTTTTACATATATTTCTATTTTTGTTCATATATTTCTATTTGTTCATATATTTCTATTTTTGTTCATATATTTCTATTTTTGTTCATATATTTCTATTTTTGTTCATATATTTCTATTTTTGTTCATATATTTCTATTTTTGTTCATATATTTCTATTTGTTCATATATTTCTATTTTTGTTCATATATTTCTATTTTTGTTCATATATTTCTATTTTTGTTCATATATTTCTATTTTTGTTCATATATTTCTATTTGTGTTCATATATTTCTATTTTTGTTCATATATTTCTATTTTTGTTCATATATTTCTATTTTTGTTCATATATTTCTATTTGTTCATATATTTCTATTTTTCTTAATATATTTCTATTTTTGTTCATATATTTCTATTTGTTCATATATTTCTATTTGTTCATATATTTCTATTTTTGTTCATATATTTCTATTTGTTCATATATTTCTATTTTTGTTCATATATTTCTATTTTTGTTCATATATTTCTATTTTTGTTCATATATTTCTATTTGTTCATATATTTTTTATTTGTTCATATATTTTTTTATTTGTTCATATATTTCTATTTGTTCATATATTGTCTACTTCAAACCTATACTTCTGACAAACCTCTTCATCTACATTTGTTTCAATTTGTTCATCTCTTCCTTACCTGACAAACCTATCTATATTTGTGTCCATCTACCATCTCATGACCAAACATCTATGTCCGCTTCTGATCTATTCCTGCATTATTTTCCTGTCAAACTTGTTCACATATATTCCTGAACATCCCTACTAAACCTCACACCCTACCCTCACCCATTTGTTCGTGTTAACTTTAAAATAACAAAATTATATTTTTTTTAAAACCACATGTCATTTTTATATTTGTCATTTTAGATTTCAATAAAGACGGCCATCAACATTTAATGACGTCATTTCAGTTCAATTTTGTCCGCGCTTGTCAGACTCTCTGACACCATTTGAGAGTTCGACCCGACTAACATCAGAATACCCAAGCGGATTAAAGATGAAAGGCGTTTCCTGCCGATTAATTAACAAGATCGATAATGTGGAAAAGGAAGCAGACAGACAGATCAGAGGGTAGAATATTTGATTTTTTGTGTAAAACTACCAACCAGGAAGACCATCTTATTCTTTGAAGACAATCCATTGTGTGTGTGTTTTTTTAAGACAGTCAATTTTGTGCGTGTTTAATTTTAGCATATTGTGACGAAACATCGAATTGATTATTATGTTTTTACAAAGTTAGGTGTGATTAAGATATCAGGGTGGTATCGGGGTGATATCGGAGTGCAGCAGATTCATATATATATATGTATATATATATATATATATATATATATATATATATATATATATATATATATATATTTATATATATATATATATATATATATATATATATGTGAAGATTTTCCTTTCCGAGGACATTTTTCTGAGAACCTAGTATAAAAACGTAATATTTATCGGCATATTGGCAATGTGGGTGTGGCTAAGTAAACAATAAACAAACTGTCAGAGGATATCCGACAAGATGGGCAGTGCCATTGCATTAGAAGAGAAAAAAGCCGCAACTATCTCTAACCACGAGCAGGAATCCTATGCTTGCCTGAACCCCACGCACCATCGACAGACACAATTAGAAACAGAATGAGAAAAGAAGAAAGACACAAGAAAAAATCACATCTCCGTGACCGTGTTGGGAGATGCCAAGCGTTAATTCAGTAAAAATACGGCAGAAATACAGTTTTCAAATTATATAAATTGCAAGATACACTTCAAAAAATAATCATCCACCTAATCTTTTCGGTACACTTAACAGTAATGCTGTGCTATCTGCGACTTTTGTTGTAGACTCCGAATCATCAGTGCGGTTTCGGTGAACATACCTTGAAGCTGTTATGTGTGAAGCTGTTATGTGTGAAGCTGTTATGTGTGAAGCTGTTATGTGTGAAGCTGTTATGTGTATACCTTGAAGCTGTTATGTGTGAAGCTGTTATGTGTGAAGCTGTTATGTGTGAAGCTGTTATGTGTGAAGCTGTTATGTGTATACCTTGAAGCTGTTATGTGTGAAGCTGTTATGTGTGAAGATGTTATGTGTGAAGCTGTTATGTGTGAAGCTGTTATGTGTGAAGCTGTTATGTGTGAAGCTGTTATGTGTGAAGCTGTTATGTGTGAAGCTGTTATGTGTGAAGCTGTTATGTGTGAAGCTGTTATGTGTATACCTTGAAGCTGTTATGTGTGAAGCTGTTATGTGTGAAGCTGTTATGTGTGAAGCTGTTATGTGTGAAGCTGTTATGTGTGAAGCTGTTATGTGTGAAGCTGTTATGTGTGAAGCTGTTATGTGTGAAGCTGTTATGTGTATACCTTGAAGCTGTTATGTGTGAAGCTGTTATGTGTGAAGCTGTTATGTGTGAAGCTGTTATGTGTGAAGCTGTTATGTGTGAAGCTGTTATGTGTGAAGCTGTTATGTGTGAAGCTGTTATGTGTGAAGCTGTTATGTGTGAAGCTGTTATGTGTGTACCTTGAAGCTGTTATGTGTGAAGCTATCACATCGACTAAGTAGCTCTGAGAGCAATCGATGTGATTTGATGGATGTAATGAGTTCAGTTTTCTTATCAACGGAAATGCTGGGTCATGTACGATGAAGTCATCTATTGAATGTACCGTTACGCAGTCATCTCTTGTGGTATTGTAGGCAAAAGTCATTTATTGACTGCGCCGTCAGTAAGTCATCGATTGGTGTCATGTAAACAAGAGTCATCTATTTACTGCGCCGTCAGTAAGTCATCGATTGGGGTCAAGTAAGCAGGAGTCATCTATTTACTGCGCCGTCAGTAAGTCATCCATTGATGTCATATAAGCAAAAGTCATCTATCGACTTCGTCGTCAGTAAGTCATCGATTGGTGTCATGTAAGCAAAAATCATCTATTGACTGCGCCGTCAGTAAGTCATCGTTTGGGGTCATGTAAACAGGAGTCATCCATTGACTGCGCCGTCAGTAAGTCATCGTTTGGGGTCATGTAAGCAGGAGTCATCTATTGACTGCGCCGTCAGTAAGTCATCGTTTGGGGTCATGTAAGCAGGAGTCATCTATTGACTGCGCCGTCAGTAAGTCATCGTTTGGGGTCATGTAAGCTGGAGTCATCTATTGACTGCGCCGTCAGTAAGTCATCGTTTGGGGTCATGTAAGCAGGAGTCATCTATTGACTGCGCCGTCAGTAAGTCATCGTTTGGGGTCATGTAAGCAGGAGTCATCTATTGACTGCGCCGTCAGTAAGTCATCGTTTGGGGTCATGTAAGCAGGAGTCATTTATTGACTGCGCCGTCAGTAAGTCATCGTTTGGGGTCATGTAAGCAGGAGTCATCTATTGACTGCGCCGTCAGTAAGTCATCGTTTGGGGGTCATGTAAGCAGGAGTCATCCATTGACTGCGTCGTCAGTAAGTCATACCTTGATGATGGTATTGTAAGTTACTTATTTTAATGCACTTGCATTATTTTGCAGTGGTGTCGTAGTCGTGTTTGGTCAGTTGATCCATTGTCTCCGACTTCTGGAACCTATTCTTCCTAAGGAAGACTGTGGTTTTGTTCACTTAAAAAGGGGGGGGGGGTTATAATCATTTAACCGTGAGTGGGACAATTTAACCGTGAGTGGGACAATTTAACCGTGAGTGTTACTATTCAACCATTCAACCCTGAGTGGGGTTATCTAACCGTCAGTGTGACAATTTAACCACTTGTGGGAATATTTAACCGTCAGTGGGATTATCTAACCGTCAGTGGGGTTATCTAACCGTCAGTGGGACTATTTAACCGTCAGTGGGATTATCTAACCGTCAGTAGGATTATCTAACCGTCAGTAGGATTATCTAACCGTCAGTAGGATTATCTAACCGTCAGTGGGACTATTTAACCGCGTGTGTGAATATTTAACCGTCCGTTGGATTATCTAACCGTCAGTGGGACTATTTAACCGTGAGTGGGACTATTTAACCGTGAGTGGGAATATTTAACCGTGAGTGGGACTATTTAACCGCGTGTGGAAATATAAACCACGTGTGGGAATATTTAACCCATGCATGTGGTTTGAGTTGGTGCATGGCAAAACATAGTCCTCTCGCCGGTAGGTATTGCCCTTACATCTTGGAATGTCTTTAACCACCCCCCCCCCATCTTGATATACCACCAGGTAGTAGGTGCGCCTCATAGCCATAGGTACATCGAGAAGGTATTGCTATGGAAACGTTAATACACAAGAGACCATACGCAACAAACTTAACATCCTGATAAACTAAGAACGGAGCAGAACAATTTGTCATTCTACCCCTCACAACGCAACACAACCCACTCAACAGTCACATGTAGATGGTGTCATTCTACGCCTCACAACACGACACATCCCACTCAGCAGTCACATGTAGATGGTGTCATTCTAAGCCTCACAACACGACACATCCCATTCAGCAGTCACATGTATATGTTGTCATTCTACGCCTCACAACACGACACATCCCACTCAGTAGTCACATGTACAAAATGTTCGAGATTGGCAGTACAGTCATGTTTATATGCGGGTAGGTACGTCTGACACCCAGAATATTCTTCAGGACTACCCGGAATATGCAATTTTGCTGAAAATACCCGGAAAATGAAATTTTGAGGAAAATAGACGGACACATAGAAACAGAACTGGACAAAAAACTCTGTAAATCTGTGTACGTGTTGAAAAAAACGGTCAAATTTATAGAAGAAACAAAACTTCAGAAATAAACATGTTTTATTTGAAACAGAAGTTACAAGGAGAATAAGAATGGCTAAGTTAGTTAGTTAGTTAGTTAGTTAGTCGTCGGATCATCATCACTGCAAACTGGACACATCCATAGTTGCTCCGATCTCTCCTTGAGTGTATCCGCCGTCACACTTCTGCTGACAGTACCGGTCCTATGCTGGTTGACCATCATTCTTCTGCGCCCTCCAAAATGTTCACCCCTAGCAACACCGCACCTCAATCCCTGATCTTCAATCCCAGCCATTGAAAAGGAATCACCATCCACACCAGTCACACTCTCGCGTGCTATATCTCCCAAGGAGTCCATAACGCCAGCGCGATCCATTGCCCCATCGCCCCGTGCCACAATCGCACACGATGCCAGCCGATCCGCTCCCTCATTGCCTCGAACGCCCACATGTCCCGGCACGAAAATAAATGTAACCGCTTTCAAGCTCGCATTTCTCAAGGCCTCAATCCACCGTTCGCGAACGAGACCCACCCGTACCCTCCCAATCATACTCACAGAGTCACTCAAGATGCAGACCTGCATTACCCTCTGTGTGCGCTGCCACTCAAATGCCTTGGTCACCGCCATAGTCTCCATGGTCATACCACTTGTAGTGACCGCAAAGGCACCACTCTCCTCCTTGAAAGCTCTACCTGCGCACTGAGCTGTAAAGGCCCAAGCACTGCGAACATGCCCAATTACAGATCCATCAGTGTATACAATCACATCCCCCTCTTTTGCATTCTTACCGATCAAAGCCTGCACTTCTTTCTCCACAGCTGTGGGACACCATTCTCTGCATTCCCTGCTAAGTGATATTACCACTCTCAAACAAGTTTCGAAATCTGTGGGCAGACCCATCCACTCCGCACCCGCCGCCACATCCCGCAATCCGCACACGCTTTGTACCACATCATCAGCACGTGCTGAAGAATGGCTAAAAGTAGCTTCAATAACATGAGGAAAATATTAACTTCTAAACAAATTACAAACAAGTTAAAAATGAGAATTATAAAATGCTACATCTATTCTATATTAATGAATGGCTCAGAAACACAGACAATAAACATACAATTAGAGGCCATAACTTATGCCTTTGAGATGTGGGTATATAGAAGAATAGGGAGAACATCACGGAAAGAGAAGAAAATAAAAAATAGAGTAGCTAACAATACTTAATATGAAGAAAGTATTATTTTTTTAAATAAAGATTTTTTAAAAAAATTTGTGGAGATATTAAAAGACCTCAGAGGACCATGTTGAAGACCTTACTTGAGGGTAAAGTGGAAGGGAGGCGAACAAGAGGTAGGCAGACATACAAGTGGGGAGTGACATCACAAGATGGACAGGTTACAGTCTAACAGAGTGCACCACCAAGAAAAAAATACAGGGGATGTTAGAGGTCTTTTGCAACCAACTTTCGTTGCTGGAACCGACACTTGATGATGAAACGAATACAAAAGGAGAACGCAAGAGAATCGGGAAGAGACAGCGACTGATATTCGTATTAAAGTTTTGTAATACATGAAACCAAAATATGATATAATGTGCAACTCTCGTGATCATTCCGTTAATAGTCGCTTGATTAACTCCTGAAATTGTGATCATTCCGTTAATAGTCGCTTGATTAACTCCTGAAATTGTGATCATTCCGTTACTATTCACCTGATTAACTCCTGAAATTGTTATCATTCCGTTACTATTCGCCTGATTAACTCCTGAAATTGTTATCATTCCGTTACTATTCGCCTGATTAACTCCTGAAATTGTTATCATTCCGTTACTATTCGCCTGATTAACTCCTGAAATTGTTATCATTCCGTTACTATTCCCCTGATTAACTCCTGAAATTGTTATCATTCCGTTATTATTCCCCTGATTAACTCCTGAAATTGTTATCATTCCGTTACTATTCGCCTGATTAACTCCTGAAATTGTTATCATTCCGTTACTATTCGCCTGATTAACTCCTGAAATTGTTATCATTCCGTTAATAGTCGCATGATTAACTCCAGAAATTGTTATCATTCCGTTAATAGTCGCATGATTAACTCCAGAAATTGTGATCATTCCGTTAATATTCCCCTGATTAACTCCTGAAATTGTTATCATTCCGTTACTATTCGCCTGATTAACTCCTGAAATTGTTATCATTCCGTTAATATTCCCCTGATTAACTCCTGAAATTGTTATCATTCCGTTACTATTCGCCTGATTAACTCCTGAAATTGTGATCATTCCGTTACTATTCGCCTGATTAACTCCTGAATTTGTGATCATTCCGTTAATATTTTCATGATTAACTCATGAAATTGTGATCATTCTGTTAATATTTTCATGATTAACTCCTGAAATTGTGATCATTCCGTTAATATTAGCATGACTAACTTCTGAAATTTTGATAATTCCGTTAATAGTCGCTTGGTTAACTCCAGAAATTGTGATCATTCCGTTAATATTCGCTTGATTAACTCCAGAAAATTTTTGACTGTAAAGTATCACGCTGATCTACTGCCCAGTACATGCGGGAGTCAGAGGCATGTTTCTATACTGCCTAGTACATGCGGGAGTCAGAGGCATGTTGCTCTGATGCCCAGTACATGCGGGAGTTAGAGGCATGTTGCTCTACTGCCCAGTACATGCGGGAGTCAGAGGCATGTTGCTCTACTGCCCAGTACATGCGGGAGTCAGAGGCATGTTGCTCTACTGCCCAGTACATGCGGGAGTCAGAGGCATGTTGCTCTACTGCCCAGTACATGTGTGAGACACGGGCACGAAAGAAACGATCATCATCAAGTGACATATTCTGTCCAAGACATTAAGCACTTCCGATCATTAATCTAGTTACTAAATCATAACTTCCCAAAAATAATCCAGTTACTAAATCATAACTTCCCAAAATAACTCCAGTTACTAAATCATAACTTCCCAACATAAATTCAGTAACTAAATCATAACTTCCCAACATAAATCTAATTACTAAATTATAACTTCGCAATATAAATTCAGTTACTAAATCATAACTTCCCAACATAAATCTAATTACTAAATTATAACTTCCCAACATAAATCTAATTACTAAATCATAACTTCCCAACATAAATCTAATTACTAAATCATAACTTCCCAACATATATCTAATTACTAAATCATAACTTCCCAATATAAATCTAATTACTAAATCATAACTTCCCAAAATAAATATTATTACTAAATCATAAATTCCCAACATAAATCTAATTACTAAATCATAACTTCCCAAAATAAATCTAATTACTAAATAATAACTTCCCAACATAAATAATATTACTAAATCATAAATTCTCAACATAAATCTAATTACTAAATCATAACTTCCCAAAATAAATCCAGTTACTAATTCATAACTTCCCAACATAAATCTAATTACTAAATCATAACTTCCCAACATAAATTCAGTTACTAAATCATAACTTCCCAACATAAATCTAATTACTAAATCATAACTTCCCAACATAAATTCAGTTACTAAATCATAACTTCCCAACATAAATCTAATTACTAAATCATAACTTCCCAACATAAATCTAATTACTAAAAAATAACTTCAAAACATAAATTCAGTTACTAAATCATAACTTCCCAATATAAATCTATTTACTAAGGCACCAAGCAGGAATACATACCGGATTCATATTATACTTAAACGTAAAATTAAGTTGGAAAACAATCACTTTTGAACGTAAAACTGTAAAATATATCACATACATTTGAAAAGAACATGAGCGTATACACCTAACCATCTTGAATGTAAAACTAAGCCATGTGTTTAATTACAGTTTTACGTAAAACTAAGCCATGTGTTTAATTACAGTTTTACGTAAAACTAAGCCATGTGTTTAATTACAGTTTTACGTAAAACTTAAATCATTTTCAATTACAGTTCGATGAAATACTTGAAACCGTTCTTACGGCAGTTCGACGTAAAACTGGAATATATTCCCATTAGAGTTGTACGTAAAACTGGAATATATTCTGACTACAGTTGAACGTAAAACTGGAATATATTCTGACTACAGTTGCGCGTAAAACTGGAATATATTCTGACTACAGTTGCGCGTAAAACTGGAATATATTCTGACTACAGATGGGCGTAAAACTGGAATATATTCTGACTACAGTTGAACGTAAAACTGAAAAATATTCTGACTACGGTTGGGTGTAATACAGAAATATATTATGCCTATAGTTGAACGTAATACTGGAATATATTATGCCTTCAGTTGAACGTAAAACTGGAATATATTCTGACTACAGTTGTGCGTAAAACTGGAATATATTCTGACTACAGTTGGGCGTAAAACTGGAATATATTCTGACTACAGTTGGGCGTAAAACTGGAATATATTCTGACTACATCAAACAAAACTGTCCCTCCTTTGTTCTGATATACAGTCTACAATGTAAGTACTGGATACTCGTGACCTTACTGGACATGAAGGTATTTTTGGAATAACAGTAGGTCACATTCGGTGCTTGGATTCACAATGATGGTCATATCTGGGAGCAGACCTCAGCACCCTCACTTTCGCCACAGTCGGAGAAGAATGTTCGCCTACAGCCAGGAGGCAGGCAAAGGTCTCTACATAGGGGGTCAGGAAGGCGCACGAAACATTCATCAGTATCGCGGTCACACGACAACAACGACAACAACGACAAAGTCTCCACCTACTTCCAGATGGAAGGGCCGGCTATTTGACGAGAAATTATCTAGTGGTGATTCTGAAAACGGTAACCATGGATGGAGACCCGCGAATACCAACGAAGAGCTGTCTGAAGGACAATCCTTTATCCACTCACCACCGCGTTCTTCATCACCACCCTCACCAAAGTCCTCACCCTCCTTATACTCAAATCACGACACGCTCAGCCTCACTCCGTCTCACGGCAAGTTGCATCGATCATCGTTTCCACTCACAAATTTCTCCCACCAATCTAAAAAAATCACAACCACTAGCCCCTCTCAGTTCTTCTTTCACAGAGACACGTATCACGGTGCTTCAAATTCGCCATCTTCATCACAATCTCTACCATCAAACACAAACGTCCTCCATCTAGGAAGTCCGTACATCCCAACAGCAAATCCTCTATTCAACTACCAGCATGGAACACGGTTGTACCCACTTCCAACATCCTGGGATACACAATGGAACCACACAGACCGCTTGTGTCTTAATAGGAGTACTGGGACCTTCGACTGTTGGGACCTGTTCAATCCTGACGACAATGATACGACTACAAGAACAGTAACTCTTTCAGAGGATGAGTATCGATTCTGGACCTTGTTGCTGATAGTTATCCCCCTTCTGACTGTCTTTGGCAACGTCTTGGTTGTGATGAGTGTTGTCAAGGAAAAGAGCCTGAAGACAGTCACAAATTATTTCATTTGTTCTCTGGCTGTCGCTGACATCATGGTTGCAGTGGTTGTCATGCCGTTCGCGGTGTACATGGAGGTAAGTATTCATTTGTAGATGTCACATTGTCATTTGTAGCTGTCACATTGTCATTTGTAGCTGTCACACTGTCATTTGTAGCTGTCACATTGTCATCTTGATAATGAGGTTCGTTTAAGATGATGTTGCTATCGTCTCTCCCAGATAAATCTATAGATGAAGACACAGATTCGTTGGGCAGGTCGTGTGATGCATATGCCAGTTCATGGTCTACAACAAATATTTCTCTATGATGAGTTGCAGAAGGGCACACGTTCTCAAGGTGGCCAAAAGAAGGGCTAGTGGGAAGCACTTACAGAAAATAGACCAACATGAATATCTAAAGTAAAAAAAGGGGCATCATCTTGTGAGAAGTAGAGAAATGCAGCAGATCAACGTTGGAGAGTACCTAGAAAGTCATGGGTACCATAAACCATCTACGGTGGTCATCTCGTTCGCGAACTGTCCAAGAATAGTTGTTTCCAGAAAAGGGATTACTAGCTAACATATTACAAACACTGGTAAACTGAAAAAGCTTAGATATGTGAATCTGCGTGAGACCAGCACGAATGACTATCCCGGAGAAGGCTTTGGTATCCACGAGATTCATACGTTTTCATGCTATACTCGCGAACAATGGTTCAAGGGTGGAATCTCCTGGCAACGCTTCTTGACATCCGACTCTTTCTTGTAAACCCGTAACATAACCTTCTACATATTTTCAAGACCGATCAACGCCACTGTTTACTTTCTGCCACGCCATGATGTCATACAATCATGTATCTTCCCTAAAAACTGAAATCTGCATCTTCTTTTAAATACAATCATGTATTTTATTTTATACAATCATGTATTTTATTTTATACAATCATGCATTTTATTTTATAGAATCATGTATTTTATTTATGCAATCAGAAATCGAAAGTTCTAAGCTTGTATACAACTGAAAATATTTACATAGAAATTCAAAGCTTCTCGCTGATAAGCACCATCGGAAGACCTGAAGCTATTCGAATATATAACATTTACATAAAGATAAAATTCACATAAATATAACATTCACATAAAGATAACATTCACATAAAGATAACATTCACATAAAGATTAAATTCACATATAGCGATGTTTTCCTATTGCTGCAACCTTAAAGCACCTTATTGTTACATTTACGTGTAAACACCTGTGTGTAAACACCTGTGTGTAAACACCTGTGTGTAAACACCTGTATGAAAACACCTGTGGGTAGGATATTTGTTCCAGTATTATGGGTGTATAAGAAAGCAGGTGATTTCACATCCTTGGCTGAAAGATTATGTCTGATCACAAATTCTTGAGACTAACGGGAATTGAACCTGGTCCGTTCTAGCGGTACCGAATCGCCTTGCAACTCGAGTAAACGGATTTTTCCGTACTTGACTAACCGCATCTCCAGAAAAAGATGTGATCTCGTCAAGACAATCAAACTGTGTACTCAAGTCACTGAGAACGGACCAATCAAGACAAGGACTATTACAACAACAACGAACATTCCGTACAAAGACTGACGTATCTTTCCTCAGTAACAACAAACATAGAACATTCGTATACGTAATAGAAGGGCCAATAGGTCTTCGTGTAAACAAGGGCCAATAGGTCTTCGTGTAAACAAGGGCCAATAGGTCTTCTTGTAAACAAGGGCCAATAGGTTTCTTGTAAACAAGGGCCAATAGGTTTCTTGTAAACAAGGGGCAATAGGTTTCTTGTAAACAAGGGGCAATAGGTCTTATTGTAAACAAGGGCCAAAAGGTCTTCTTGTAAACAAGGGCAATAGGTCTTCTTGTAAACAAGGGCCAATAGGTCTTCTGGTAAACAAGGGCCAATAGGTCTTCTGGTAAACAAGGTCCAATAGGTCTTCTTGTAAACAAGGTCCAATAGGTCTTCTTGTAAACAAGGTCCAATAGGTCTTCTTGTAAACAAGGGCCAATAGGTCTTCTTGTAAACAAGGGCAATAGGTATTCTTGTAAACAAGGGCCAATAGGTCTTCTGGTAAACAAGGTCCAATAGGTCTTCTTGTAAACAAGGTCCAATAGGTCTTCTTGTAAACAAGGGCCAATAGGTATTCTTGTAAACAAGGGCCAATAGGTCTTCTTGTAAACAAGGGCCAATAGGGCTTCTGGTAAACAAGGGCAATAGGTCTTCTTGTAAACAAGGGGCAATAGGTCTTCTTGTAAACAACGGCCAATAGGTCTTCTGATAAACAAGGGCCAATAGGTCTTCTTGTAAACAAGGGCCAATAGGTCTTCTTGTAAACAAGGGCCAATAGGTCACCTTGTAAACAAGGGGCAATAGGTCTTCTTGTAAACAAGGGGCAATAGGTCTTCTTGTAAACAAGGGCCAATATGTCTTCTTGTAAACAAGGGCCAAAAGGTCTTCTTGTAAACAAGGGCCAATAGGTCTTCTTGTAAACAAGGGCCAATAGGTCTTCTTGTAAACAAGGGCCAATAGGTCACCTTGTAAACAAGGGGCAATAGGTCTTCTTGTAAACAAGGGGCAATAGGTCTTCTGGTAAACAAGGGCAATAGGTCTTCTTGTAAACAAGGGCGAGTAGGTCTTCTTGTGAACATAAATAACATATAGACAGTACAATTTTGCTAAAACATTTTTATTTCAATATTTTAAAAAAAAATTAATTTTAGTTTTACTGAATTTTAATTTTAATATGAATCCTCTTGCTTCCTACTTGAATTTACTTGTCTGCTCACCACGAACATTGAATCTCACAATTAGAGTTCCAATTGTATATTCTGTGTATGTTCTGTGGCGTATTCTTTCCAGAACGCAGCCATCTCTTTGAATCTCATGAATTGCCCGCGGTGTCTTGCAATTTGTCACGCCTGATTTACCAACATTTGCATGAATTGCTGAATATCCCTTGTGAGGCCGGGTATACTTTGTAAATAGTTCATAATCACATATTCTGTACCTCTAATTCCTACTTACATACGATGTAATCCTTAGTTATATATGCTGTGTCCCTAACTACATATTCTGTGTTCTTGATTACATATGCTGTGTCCCTCGTTACACATTTGGATTTCTGTCAGATCGCGATGCGTTACTTGATCCGGTAATTCAATAATATCACGTTTCAACGGATGAAGTTCAATCAACACGGTTTGTCGATTATGTATCGATACCTAAAATAATCATTCAAGTCGATTGCAAAAAAAAAAAATTTATCCGTGCCAAATGTCCATATAATTTGACTTTCACATCCACTACATGAATCCTGACCTTTGAGTGTGTGTTTCTTTGTCCGTTTGCATGTGTGAAGCCTCTATCTCGAGGACTATTAAGCATGGGGTTGTTTATATTGTGTTTACCCAGTCATTAGTATTGATTGTCAGCGGACTTCATTGTATTCCTAGTAAACTCTTGGCTGCAGTGTCTCTCCAGAAAATATTCAAGTGTATCAGGGTCGTAGACACGTTTAAGTAAGAAAAATATTGAAGTGTATGAGGGTCGTAGATACATTAGAAGTAAGGAAGAGGGGAGGGGAGAGAGGTTGGTCTAGATAAAGGTCTTTTGCGAGATTTCGTATGTAATTTTTTTTTTTTATTTTATTTTTTTTTGGTAAGAAAATTGATGACCATTTTGTTAAATCTCGTGGAGGGAGTTTTACCAAACTTTTGGATATAAATGGGTACTACTAAAATCTATGTTCCTATTTGCTTTAAAATAGTGTGGAAAGAGGGGGTGGTGGTTAAAACACCCGAATCTCCCATTCCTTATCTATGAGCTTGATGTGTATGGCCTTGGGAATCGCTGGTTACACGCATTGATCGTTCAGATGTCAGGTCCTACTTATGGCTCACACCAATGGCTCATTAGACAAACCACACATGCAACAGAAAACCTTAGTAGATGACATGCCTTTATATTGAGGTTATCTTCTTATAGAAGCTTCATGGCAAATCTTCTATACAATCCCGTAGTCGTAACCTTCGATAACAGTTACCATGTTGGTCCGACATGCTGACCTTATGGTTAAACTAGTTACGGGCACTACGTGGGTGGGCGAAAAAACAAAGAAACCTGTTGCAAGGACCAGAGTTGTGCCCTGATGTCGACGTCTGTTTCAGCGGCATTGGACTCGAAATGCCATCAAGTCGAATGGCTGCAGAAACAGAGGGCGGGGCACTTATGGGAATGCCCCACGTGCTGTGAGGCCAGTTTTCTAATCAAGAATGAAGAATCAAGTCCTAATTATGTCTGTTTACACACATTTATCATTCAGATGTCAGGTCCTACTTATGTCTGCTTACACACATTTATCATTCAGATGTCAGGTCCTACTTATGTCTGCTTACACACATTTATCATTCAGATGTCAGGTCCTACTTATGTCTGCTTACACACATTTATCATTCAGATGTCAGGTCCTACTTATGTCTGCTTACACACATTTATCATTCAGATGTCAGGTCCTACTTATGTCTGCTTACACACATTTATCATTCAGATGTCAGGTCCTACTTATGTCTGCTTGCACACACTTATCATTCAGATGTCATGTCCTACTTATGTCTGCTTACACACATTTATCATTCAGATGTATAATTAACCAATTGGTCAGAGGGTGCCCGACAAAGTGGGGGGTGCCGCAGTAACCAAAGTAACAAATAGTAATTCAAAATAAGATAAACAGGTTACTAGAAAAACCTATGAACAAATTTAGATGAAAAGGTATATAAAAAACATGCAATAAAACAAAACAGGACAATTTTCTACGTTGCGGTCCTATTGGGACCTTTTTCAAGAAACACAATAAAAAACTACAAAATACACCAGACCGTAAATATATGAACCGCTAGAATGACTTGATCCCTTCTCTCTTAAGAAACATGGTCAAGTGAAAATATGCAAATCGTGTCTAATAAATATCACATTGATGTCAAGTCCTACTCTTGTCAAGACATTCAAACATGGGCTTCTATGTGAGTGATGTCTGCACATCAGACATGGGCTTCTATGTGAGTGATGTCTCCACATCAAACATGGGCTTCTATGTGAGTGATGTCTGCACATCAAACATGGGCTTCTATGTGAGTGATGTCTCCACATCAAACATGGGCTTCTATGTGAGTGATGTCTCCACATCAAACATGGGCTTCTATGTGAGTGATGTATCCACATCAAACATGGGCTTCTATGTGAGGGATCTCTGCACATCAAACATAGACTTCTATTTGAGTGATGTCTCCACATCAAACATGGGCTTCTATGTGAGTGATGTCTCCACATCAAACATGGACTTCTATGTGAGTGATGTCTCCACATCAAACATGGGCTTCTATGTGAGTGATGTATCCACATCAAACATGGGCTTCTATGTGAGGGATGTCTGCACATCAAACATGGGCTTCTATGTGAGGGATGTCTGCACATCAAACATGGACTTCTATGTGAGTGATGTCTCCACATCAAACATGGGCTTCTATGTGAGTGATGTCTCCACATCAAACATGGGCTTCTATGTGAGTGATGTCTCCACATCAAACATGGGCTTCTATGTGAGGGATGTCTCCACATCAAACATGGGCTTCTATGTGAGGGATGTCTCCACATCAAACATGGGCTTCTATGTGAGGGATGTCTCCACATCAAACATGGGCTTCTATGCGAGGGATGTCTCCACATCAAACATGGGCTTCTATGTGAGGGATGTCGCCACATCAAACATGGGCTTCTATGTGAGGGATGTCTTCACATCAAACATGGGCTTCTATGTGAGTGATGTCTGCACATCAAACGTGGGCTTCTATGTGAGTGATGTCTCCACATCAAACATGGGCTTCTATGTGAGTGATGTCTCCACATCAAACATGGGCTTCTATGTGAGTGATGTCTGCACATCAAACATGGGCTTCTATGTGAGTGATGTCTCCACATCAAACATGGGCTTCTATGTGAGTGATGTCTCCACATCAAACATGGGCTTCTATGTGAGTGATGTCTCCACATCAAACATGGGCTTCTATGTGAGTGATGTCTCCACATCAAACATGGGCTTCTATGTGAGTGATGTCTCCACATCAAACATGGGCTTCTATGTGAATATCCGCACCTTATTAAAAATGTCTTCTGTCACTGTTAGATAAAGTTCAAGGTAATCTGAATTAAGAACCAGAAACATAACACACGGTTTCCCGTAAGTGCTTTCTTGCCTGGTAAATGACAGTTCAAAAACAACCAGACTAGCATTGCCTACCACACTTTCTCAGTAGTTGTGGCACTTTTCCTCGACCATCCCAGATCATTAACCCTGGTACCATACTTCCAAGCGGATGGTGTACTATTTCAAACCAAGAATGAATGGACTCCAATCTCGTGTCTCCTGGGCGGGTAAAGAATTAATTAATCGCGTCTCTCAACTGCTAGCACAAGCACTGGTTACAGTAACACGTCACATCATCTGTCACTGCTAGATCAAACACTGGTTACAACAAAACGTCACTCCATCTGTCACTGCTAGATCAAACACTGGTTACAGTAACACGTCACATCATCTGTCACTGCTAGATCAAACACTGGTTACAACACGTCACATCGTCTGTCACTGCTAGATCAAACACTGGTTACAACACGTCACATCGTCTGTCACTGCTAGATCAAACACTGGTTACAACACGTCACATCGTCTGTCACTGCTAGATCAAACACTGGTTACAACAACACGTCACTCCATCTGTCACTGCTAGATCAAACACTGGTTACAGTAACACGTCACATCATCTGTCACTGCTAGATCAAACACTGGTTACAACACGTCACATCGTCTGTCACTGCTAGATCAAACACTGGTTACAACACGTCACATCGTCTGTCACTGCTAGATCAAACACTGGTTACAACAACACGTCACTCCATCTGTCACTGCTAGATCATACACTGGTTACAACAACACGTCACTCCATCTGTCACTGCTAGATCAAACACTGGTTACAACAACACGTCACTCCATCTGTCACTGCTAGATCAAACACTGGTTACAACAACACGTAACTCCATCTGTCACTGCTAGATCAAACACTGGTTACAACAACACGTCACTCCATCTGTCACTGCTAGATCAAACACTGGTTACAACAACACGTAACTCCATCTGTCACTGCTAGATCAAACACTGGTTACAACAAAACGTCACTCCATCTGTCACTGCTAGATCAAACACTGGTTACAACAACACGTCACTACATCTGTCACTGCTAGATTAAATACTGGTTACAACAACACGTAACTACATCTGTCACTGCTAGATCAAACACTGGTTACAACAAAACGTCACTCCATCTGTCACTGCTAGATCATACACTGGTTACAACAACACGTCACTCCATCTGTCACTGCTAGATCAAACACTGGTTACAACAACACGTCACTACATCTGTCACTGCTAGATCATACACTGGTTACAACAACACGTCACTCCATCTGTCACTGCTAGATCAAACACTGGTTACAACAACACGTCACTCCATCTGTCACTGCTAGATCAAACACTGGTTACAACAACACGTCACTCCATCTGTCACTGCTAGAACAAACACTGGTTACAACAACACGTCACTCCATCTGTCACTGCTAGATCAAACACTGATTACAACAACACGTCACTACATCTGTCACTGCTAGATCAAACACTGGTTATAACAACACGTCACTACATCTGTCACTGCTAGATCAAACACTGGTTACAACAAAACGTCACTCCATCTGTCACTGCTAGATCATACACTGGTTACAACAACACGTCACTACATCTGTCACTGCTAGATCAAACACTGGTTACAACAAAACGTCACTCCATCTGTCACTGCTAGATCAAACACTGGTTACAACAACACGTCACTACATCTGTCACTGCTAGATCAAATACTGGTTACAACAACACGTCACTACATCTGTCACTGCTAGATCAAACACTGGTTACAACAACACGTCACTCCATCTGTCACTGCTAGATCAAACACTGAATGCGATAACACTCCACTACCTCAGCACGTACGTGGTTGGCGATATGTCACTAATTTCCTGATAGGTTAATGAGATCGGAGGGAGAGAGAGAGAGAGAGAGAGAGAGAGAGAGAGCTCCCAGTACACTGAATGTCAATCAATTATACAGTTTTCTCTCGCATGCTCATTGCAGTATGACGTCACTTAGAGAACCCGACAGGAATCGCTGGAAGACTAGAGCATCCGACTGACGTCACTTAGAGAACCCGACAGGAATCGCTGGAAGACTAGAGCATCCGACTGACGTCACTTAGAGAATCCGACAGGAATCGCTGGAAGACTAGAGCAACCGACTGACTTCACTTAGAGAATAAGAGGAGTTGATGGAAGACTAGAGCAACCGACTGACTTCACTTAGAGAATAAGAGGAGTTGATGGAAGACTAGAGCAACCGACTGACTTCACTTAGAGAATAAGAGGAGTTGATGGAAGACTAGAGCAACCGACTGACTTCACTTAGAGAATAAGAGGAGTTGATGGAAGACTAGAGCAACCGACTGACTTCACTTAGAGAACCCGACAAGAGTCGCTTGAAGACTAGAACGACTGACAGCAGCAAACACAACCATCAGCTACAGAAACAATGTGGAGGTTTCCATCCAGGAGTTAAGAAGGAACATGTGAACTGCCCTGTGTGTCACTAGTTTTGTGGTCAGCTGTCCAACGAGTTAAGAATGACCATGTCAACGCCCTATGTGTCATTAATCTTGTGGTCAGTTTTACAACTAATAATAAGAGTAAGAAAAGTAACGCTATTTGAAACCACAACAATGTTTCTTGTGATTTCTAGTGATCACTGAAAATATACTTCCTGTAAACAAAACACATCACAGGAACAGAAAATATACTTACTGTAAACAAAACACATCACAGGAACAGAAAATATACTTACTGTAAACAAAACATATCACGGGAACAGAAAATATACTTACTGTAAACAAAACAAATCACAGGAACAGAAAATATACTTACTGTAAACAAAACAAATCACAGGAACAGAAAATATACTTACTGTAAACAAAACAAATCACAGGAACAGAAAATATACTTACTGTAAACAAAACAAATCACAGGAACAGAAAATATACTTACTGTAAACAAAACAAATAACAGGAACAGAAAATATACTTACTGTAAACAATTCAAATCACAGGAACAGAAAATATACTTCCTGTAAACAAAACAAATCACAGGAACAGAAAAAGTAGCATGACTTTAAAAGAATGATCGCTGTTTTTAGTATACATAACTATTTGACGAGGGGCTTGGATCAGTGGGGCTTGGATTAGAGAGACTAGGATTAGTTGGGCTTGGATTAGATGGGCGTGGATTAGAGGGGTTTGAATTAGTGGGGTTTGGATTAGAGGGGCTTGGATTAGTGGGGCTTGAATTAGAGGAGCTTGGATTAGTTGGGCTTGGATTAGATGGGCGTGGATTAGAGGGGTTTGAATTAGTGGGGCGTGGATTAGAGGGGCTTGGATCATTGGGGATTGGATTGAGGGTCTTGGATCAGTGCCCAGAAAAGTCATGAAGAAACAGTTGCTGTATAATGTTGCTAGTTCGCCCGTGTGATAATTGTGATAATAGAGTGTGTTGGCCAGACAGTTTATTGTGGTTAAAAGCACCATTAGACGTATTGGAGGTGATGTCATCAAACTGGCTAAATGGCTGTTCTGCCGCGCAGTGAAATACGCAGTCCCAACTCCTGCCGCGCAGTGAAATACGCAGTCCCAACTCCTGCCACGCAGTGACATACGCAGTCCCAACTCCTGCCACGCAGTGACATACGCAGTCCCAACTCCTGCCGAAGACCGTATCATACAGTTGCATCACCTTAGGAATCGATTTACCTCTGCATCCTTCACAGTCCAGTCAAGGCCAGCAGCTCATTGAACTTCAGATCAAACGGTCAGGAACCGGCTGCAGGACGCTTGTCTTTGGGTTAGAAGACCCTACTGAGGTCCTGTTCTATCGCCATGAAACATTAATTCCATCAAATAGAATTATGGTGCACGTTTGAAATAATGTTGCATTTTCGTGTTCTTTTTAAACAGTATAGGAAGAGTTGGTTAAAGATGGGATATCTCGAAGGTATAGGAAGAGTTGGTTCAAGATGGGATATCTCGAAGGTATAGGAAGAGTTGGTTCTAGACTGGATATCCCGAAGGTATAAGAAGAGTTGGTTCAAGATGGGATATCCCGAAGGTATAGGAAGAGTTGGTTCAAGATGGGATATCCCGAAGGTATAAGAAGAGTTGGTTCAAGATGGGATATCCCGAAGGTATAGGAAGAGTTGGTTCAAGATGGGATATCCCGAAGGAGAAAAAAGCGCCAATTAATGTTACTACTGTTACGTCTAAGTATATTATATAGATGCATGACCTACTCTTTTACAGACCTCTCAACTGAATTAATTAGGACCCCCATTCGATACGTTTTTAATTATTGATAGGTATCGGTTGGTCACTATTTATATACATGAAATATTATGCTATAAATAGACAAGGCGACTCTAAGTATATAAATAGTTACAAACCAAAAGCCCAGCAAGCCCCCCCCCCCCACAGTCCGGATACATGACAAGTCTAGATACTAGGTCTTATTGGAGGCGATTGTGATAGATGGATGTTGTGAAACACACATTTTACCTGTGACCCCAAGTGAACAGTTTACCTGTGACCCCAATTGAACAGTTTACCTGTGACTCCAAGTGAACAGTTTACCTGTGACCCCAATTGAACAGTTTATCTGTGACCCCAAGTGAACAGTCTACCTGTGACTCCAAGTGAACAGTTTACCTGTGACTCCAAGTGAACAGTTTACCTTTGACTCCAAGTGAACAGTTTGCCTGTGACCCCAAGTGAACAGTCTACCTGTGACTCCAAGTGAACAGTTTACCTGTGACTCCAAGTGAACAGTTTACGACTCCATGTGAAGTGTTTACCTGTGACCCCAAGTCAACAGTTTACCTATGATCGCAAAAGAATAGTTTACATGTGACCCCAAGTGAACAGCTTACCTATGACACAAGTGACACAATCTGTACTATATATCTATAATTCGTCTGGTCTCTATACAAATCATTCCTTTTAAAGGACAGACCATCAATTGATTTCGTAACAGGTTTATAATCGATAACTGGGATGTATGAGAGACCATGATTGCCAGATTGGATGAATAATGCATACTAGAATTATGTCATTGCGAGAATACAAACCAAACTGTATGATTTTTCTGTTATGATTTGTTAATTTCAGTCTATATTTGGCGTCGTGCTCTGATTGCTATCTGGCAAGATGGTTTAGTGTTTTGCGAACACAATGGCAAGGGGGGAGAGAGGGGTGAAAATAAAGAAATATAAAGGGAAAGAACGTTTATTTCTGCCTACAAGGATTTGAATAATATTTATTTCTGCCCACGAGGAATTGGAAGCAGTAGTAATAGTAGTAGTAGTAGTAGTAATAGTAGGAGGGGTAGTAGTAGTAACAGCAGTAGTAGCGGTAGTGGTAGTAGCAATAGCAATATTACTAGTAGTAATTATGGTAGTAGTAGTGGTGTCAGTAGTAGTAGTAGTAGTAGTAGTAGTAGTAGTAGTAGTAGTAGTAGTATAATGTAATATGTTTATAAATACTGTCCGTACTGGACACTCGTCAACAATCTGACAGTATCGCCAGTAGACCAGCCGTACAAGATAACATGTATATAAATACTTCCTGTAAACAATGGCTACCAACCTAAAATCTAAACTCAGTCAAAATTGCTTGACCTTTTACCTTTGTCTGCGTCACTATCGACTCGACCAAGACGTCTATTCAATCCGTCCACTCAATTGATCACGAGCAGGTCTCGCATATTGCTGAACCAGCGTAGAGAATTGACTTATACTCATATTTACCAATATCTACTCCACCTTATCAATATAATAGTAAGCAACATACTGAGCGTATCGTTCAGAGCACGTAACACTGTAGATTCTGTAGGAAATTATTTGTTTATGGATTGGTCTACAGGGCGTTGTGGACATTCCCACAAGTGCTGTGGTAACTGTTTATGTATTAGTGCCTACAGACATGATTATTACCCTTGGCTATGTTATCATTTTATGTTTATATTTTATTAATTTAAATATATTTAGGGTTAGGGTTAGAGTTAGGAATATTGATGTAAAACATAACTAACCGTAACTATAAAATATGAATATTTACATTAATTATTGATTAATTATTGATATAATATTTAGATGAATTTGCCATAAAATACGTTTCTCCTAGTTCAAGACCTCTACATTCCTGCATGAACTGTAAAATAATAGAACTTTTCTAGCACGAATCGGACTCATCGGGCATCTACGAACTCATAAACCAAATCAGACAATTACAAATGTTTTGTTGTATTCCTACATGTTCATCACCTTTATTGTTTTTCATGCCATGCTCATCTTCGTTTGAGAAGGAGGAACATCATCATCATCAGTTAGACACTAATTGCATACCATAACCGTGCTTTGCTCACCAACCCTTCGGCCATTCAGCCACTCAGCCCCCCCCCCTCCCCAGCCACTCAGGCCCCTCACCCCCTCAGCCATGTAAGAATATATATATACAGAGAAACCCACTACGTTGATGGTTGTGCATTATTTAGATGTTTCCTGCAAGGGCATATTTGTTGTTTTACGTCTTTCATTGTTATTCACATTTATATTATTTTCTCAACATTCATATTGTCTCAGCTTCCTCCTCGTCGTTACTTTGTCGCGTATCCACAACTGTTCTCATAAACTCAGACTCTTTCATACATTCACAACTGTTCTCATAAACACAGACTCTCTCATACATCCACAACTGTTCTCATAAACACAGACTCTCTCATACATCCATAACTGTTCTCATAAACTCAGACTCTCTCATACATCCATAACTGTTCTCATAAACTCAGACTCTCTCATACATTCATAACTGTTCTCATAAACACAGACCTCGCGTATCCACAACTGTTCTCATAAACTCAGACTCTCTCATACATTCACAACTGTTCTCATAAACTCAGACTCTCTCATACATCCATAACTGTTCTCATAAACTCAGACTCTCTCATACATTCACAACTGTTCTCATAAACTCAGACTCTCTCATACATCCATAACTGTTCTCATAAACTCAGACTCTCTCATACATCCATAACTGTTCTCATAAACACAGACCTGTCTCATACATTCACAACTGTTCTCATGAACTCAGACTCTCTCATACACCCACAACTGTACTAATTAACCCATGTCTGTCTCATACACCCACAACTGTCCCAATTAACCCATGTCAGTCTCATACACCCACGACTGTACTAATTAACCCATGTCTGTCTCATACACCCACAACTGTACTAATTAACCCATGTCTGTCTCATACACCCACAACTGTCCCAATTAACCCATGTCTGTCTCATACACCCACAACTGTCCCAATTAACCCATGTCTGTCTCATACACCCACACCTGTAATAATTAACCCATGTCTGTCTCATACACCCACAACTGTACTAATTAACCCATGTCTGTCTCATATGCCCACAACTGTCCCAATTAACCCATGTCTGTCTCATATGCCCACAACTGTCCCAATTAACCCATGTCTGTCTCATACACCCACAACTGTCCCAATTAACCCATGTCTGTCTCATACACCCACAACTGTCCCAATTAACCCATGTCTGTCTCATTTCATACACCCACAACTGTACTAATTAACCCATGTCTGTCTCATATGCCCACCAAGGCCTCCCCAAAAACCGTTCTTGCAAATAAGACGTCGTGTTTCTCTTCGACCTCTCGGTCTGGTCAAACACACAACAAAGTATTCAACTGCTACCACCGACCCCTGTTTTCTTCGTTCGTTGATCAAGCGCCAGTTTAGAGAGCTACCAAGTGGCCACATGGAAATTATTCGTTACGTGATATTAATTATTCTTATTTACTTAGCAGTCTAGTTTTTATGCGCGGAGTAATTATTTCGTTCCGCGCGTTCTGACCAGGTATTCAGTGCGCTGTCGCGATGCTTAGAGGGACCGTTATTTACCACTTCCCCATGTGTTATTTCAAAAGTAAGAGAAAGTCTATGTCCAAATATTATGTCAATTATTGACCCCCTTGTCAAAAACAGTCACTAATTCAGGGATCCCTCCCCCTTTTAATGAAAGCAAATAAATGTACCCCTCCCCTAATCCCCACTACCACGCCGTCTCACCTCTAAAATATTTTTAGCAGGAATACGAAAAACATTGCTTAATTTTGAGAGAAATGTTTCACATACACAGAATGTATTTTTAGAGAAATGTTTCACATACACAGAATGTATTTTTAGAGAAATGTTTCACATACACAGAATGTATTTTTAGAGAAATGTTTCACATACACAGAATGTATTATTTAGAGAAATGTTTCACATACACAGAATGTATTTTTAGAGAAATGTTTCACATACACAGAATGTATTTTTAGAGAAATGTTTAAAATTCATACATAGAATGTATTTTTAGAGAAATGTTTCACATACACAGAATGTATTATTTAGAGAAATGTTTCACATACACAGAATGTATTTTTAGAGAAATGTTTCAAATTCATACATAGAATGTATTTTTAGAGAAATGTTTCACATACACAGAATGTATTTTTAGAGAAATGTTTAAAATTCATACATAGAATGTATTTTTAGAGAAATGTTTCACATACACAGAATGTATTATTTAGAGAAATGTTTCAAATTCATACATAGAATGTATTTTTAGAGAAATGTTTCACATACACAGAATGTATTTTTAGAGAAATGTTTAAAATTCATACATAGAATGTATTTTTAGAGAAATGTTTCACATACACAGAATGTATTATTTAGAGAAATGTTTCACATACACAGAATGTATTTTTAGAGAAATGTTTCACATACACAGAATGTATTTTTAGAGAAATGTTTCACATACACAGAATGTATTTTTAGAGAAATGTTTCACATACACAGAATGTATTATTTAGAGAAATGTTTCACATACACAGAATGTATTATTTAGAGAAATGTTTCACATACACAGAATGTATTTTTAGAGAAATGTTTCACATACACAGAATGTATTGTTTAGAGAAATGTTTCACATACACAGAATGTATTTTTAGAGAAATGTTTCACATACACAGAATGTACTTTTAGAGAAATGTTTCAAATTCATACATAGAATGTATTTTTAGAGAAATGTTTCACATACACAGAATGTATTTTTAGAGAAATGTTTAAAATTCATACATAGAATGTATTTTTAGAGAAATGTTTCACATACACAGAATGTATTATTTAGAGAAATGTTTCAAATTCATACATAGAATGTATTTTTAGAGAAATGTTTCACATACACAGAATGTATTTTTAGAGAAATGTTTAAAATTCATACATAGAATGTATTTTTAGAGAAATGTTTCACATACACAGAATGTATTATTTAGAGAAATGTTTCACATACACAGAATGTATTTTTAGAGAAATGTTTCACATACACAGAATGTATTTTTAGAGAAATGTTTCACATACACAGAATGTATTATTTAGAGAAATGATTCACATACACAGAATGCATTTTTAGAGAAATGTTTCACATACACAGAATGTATTTTTAGAGAAATGTTTCACATACACAGAATGTATTTTTAGAGAAATGTTTCACATAAACAGAATGTATTTTTAGAGAAATGTTTCACATACACAGAATGTATTTTTAGAGAAATGTTTCACATACACAGAATGTATTTTTAGAGAAATGTTTCACATACACAGAATGTATTTTTAGAGAAATGTTTCACATACACAGAATGTATTTTTAGAGAAATGTTTCACATACACAGAATGTATTATTTAGAGAAATGATTCACATACACAGAATGCATTTTTAGAGAAATGTTTCACATACACAGAATGTATTTTTAGAGAAATGTTTCACATACACAGAATGTATTTTTAGAGAAATGTTTCACATACACAGAATGTATTTTTAGAGAAATGTTTCACATACACAGAATGTATTTTTAGAGAAATGTTTCACATACACAGAATGTATTTTTAGAGAAATGTTTCACATACACAGAATGTATTTTTAGAGAAATGTTTCAAATTCATACATAGAATGTATTTTTAGAGAAATGTTTCACATACACAGAATGTATTTTTAGAGAAATGTTTCACATACACAGAATGTATTTTTAGAGAAATGTTTCACATACACGGAATGTATTTGGTGTATACAAACCGTATCGTTGACATCATATTTTATTCAACATTCTCCCCCCCCCCCTCCTTGGCAACAACTGTCACAAATTTTTTAGCCACTGCCCTTTCCTAAATTAATGATGTTACTTATGGACAGCCCTCATGATTGAACATCGATGTTCACCCCCAAATCATTTATTTCCAGTTTGAATAATCTACTTTCTAATATATTGAAAAAGTTATTATATCATTCGCATCAGAACATGAAACAGAAGTTATATGTTACAAGACATTTTAATACACTTTCTCTAAGATTTGATCCTCTGTGTCGTTGTAGTCAGGCAGTAGCTGTGGCCATTTTGGTAATCAGCACTGCATTACAATAAGCCAATTAAGTGAGGAGCACTGTACCACAGTGACGGATATTCACATAAAGCTGTATAGGAGCACTGAGGAGATTTAAAATACAGAAGTTTGTATCCAGAAAACTGGAGTTTCCGATTAGACATATAAAACTGTGTGGGGGCCTTGAGCAGCTCTCAAATACAGCGACATTTATGAGGACTGTACATTTTTTGCTGTGTAGAAGTGTTAAACTACGAACGAAAATAAGTATAAAAACAATGTAGTGGCCTACATCTCAAAGTCTAATCATATACAGCGTTTTATCATTGTCCAAGTAATTACTGTTTTCTGTGGAAGGTAATAAGATAAACTAAGATTAAAGAACTGTCACTTTTAGATATGGCGTGGATGAAACATGGAGTCTCCACGCAATTAATGCCAGAAAAGACATGTTTATAAGGGAATAAATATAGGACATTACACGCATATTCGTGCAAACATACACATGCCCAGGAATAATAAGGAACTCTCTAGAATGTAAAGATCTGAATACTCGATCATATCTCGTGGCATGTGGCCATCAAATCAAACATTTTAATGTGTATCGTGATAACTCATTTTTTGATGACGTCATTTCGTTAGATTAATCTGCTGTCTTAAATAAGTTATAGAGGATTTTGGGGGTAAGTGCGCTGAATTTTCGTTAACCTTAATGTCCGCCATGAAAGGGAATAACATTGGAAAACTGAATAGCTGTAAATATAACTGAACTCTTTGATGAGGTTGCAAGCAACGGGATTTGGAGAAATATGGACAAGTCATAAATAAGGATTATTGAAATATTGGGCGGAAACACTCATGTATGAAATACACTAGAAACAGTAACAAAGTAACAGAAATAGTAACAAAGTAACAGAAACAGTAACAAAGTAACAGAAATAGTAATAAAGGAGAAACGTGAGAGAAAAACACGTAGGAATGGAAACAAAACCTGCTATTTGTAAGAGCAACATTTCAAACAAATTAACACAAAAAATGCAAACAAAGGTATAGCGCTGGACAGAAGGAATATTAGACGGAATGGAGAAACTAAAACCGTTGACTGTTAGGTTGGTGAGCTATTTTTCATATAACAGGTTCTGGTCGTGAAGTTATGAAAGAAATCTCTGCGCAATCTTTCTAGTTTGTTATCCAAAATAAAGTATGTGTGACAGGGCCAGAGAGAGAAAAGAAAAGATTAGGAGTACTGCCATCTGTTTTATGATGTGACGAAGGGCATGAATTTGATCATTTCCACCCTATGACTTCGGACCTCCGCTGTGATGAAGGCTGCTGATGATCGATTGAGTTATTTTCTGAGAGAGAAACAACCTTTACATCTGTAGCTCGCATCGAAATTGGTGAGAGAGAGAATCAACCCTTTCATCTGAAACTCGCATCGAAATTGCTGAGATAGAATCACCCATTTCATCTAAAGCTTGCATCAATAAAGAAATAAGATGCATTATAGTAGAATCTATGGTAATTTATAGACAGAATATATGGTAGCTTGTACCGTAAATCCATCTACTTTTATGGCTATCAACAAATAAGTATTTCTACCTTAAAAACAACATTCGTAGCGACTGCTGCGATAAATACGTTCAGTTTAGATAATAATTAATCATAAATCTTTAACGTGGTTATAAAGTAATACACTCATACAAAATATAAAGCCCATAAGCTGAGTAATTACGGAGATAATAGACCATATCCATGTTAAACTATTGATGAACGCACTATAGTAATCGGTTTCCAGTGTGCCCCCTGAGAATCAGACAAGAACAATATAAGACCACTTCCATCACGGGCACATATGAAACCACTCGCAATACGGGCACATATGAAACCACTCGCAATACGGGCACATATGAAACCACCTGCAACCCGGGCACATATGAAACCACCTGCAAGCCGGGCACATATGAAACCACTCGCAATACGGGCACATATGAAACCACCTGCAACCCGGGCACATATGAAACCACCTGCAAGCCGGGCACATATGAAACCACTCGCAATACAGGCACATATGAAACCACCTGCAAGCCGGGCACATATGAAACCACTCGCAATACGGGCACATATGAAACAAATAGCGGCCCGGGCACATATGAAACAATAGCAGCCCGGACACATATAAAACACATAGCAGCCCGTGCACATATAAAACAGTTTACAATCCTGGCACATATTAAAAGCACTCGCAAAATGGGCACACATGTAGAAACCTCAGTAGAATCAAGTCCAGCTTATATAACTTTCAAGACTTTTCTTGAGCAACATTTCTTTCTCTAGACTACCTCCTGCTAATCGGCAGGATTTTGATACTCAATGTAGAAGATGAGGAGTAAAGAAGAGAATGCGGAAGAAAACACATAAGGAAAGGAAGTACATGCTCGTTCATAAGTTGATTATATAAACAAAGCACAAGAAATAATGAAAGCACAAGGTAGCACACTCGACTTGCATCTAGTACTCGCCACATCCTCGCGTATTTTAAATCTTCATGGCTGCAACTGAAATCATCAATAAGAAGATAGCTTTGATCCGAATCTTCTGGTCACGTGACTAATACACGAGCAAGCAAACATAATCACAAGTAGGAACACATCCGGGGTTAACCAAAACATGTGTGTAAGTTATAGTTTTCTGAATGTTTGAACGTGAATAGTAGATCTCGTTGTGGACACAAATACATTTTCTTTAAACGTAGTTGTTGTTTTTTCCAGTAAGAAATGCAATTATCTGTCAGTTAAATGTAGTAAAATATGTGATTATCTGTCAGTTAAATGTAGTAAAATATGTGATTATCTGTCAGTTATATGTAGTAAAATATGTGATTATCTGTCAGTTAAATGTAGTAAAATATGTGATTATCTGTCAGTTACATTTAGTAAAACACGTGATTATCTGTCAGAGATATTCAATAAAACATGTGATTATCTGTCAGAGATATTCAATAAAACATGTGATTATTTGTCAGTTAAATTTAGTAAAACGTGATTGTCAGAGATATTCAATAAAACATGTGATTATCTGTCATTTAAATTTAGTAAAACATGTGACTATGTGTCAGTTAAATTTAGTAAAACACGTGATTATCTGTCAGTTAAATGTAGTAAAACAAGTGATTATCTGTCAGAGATATTCAATAAAACATTTGATTATCTGTCAGAGATATTCAATAAAACATATGATTGAATACGTTTAATGTTTTACCAAATCCTAAGAACGGTTGGCAGCCATAACCGCATGGTTAGTAGGAAAATCCCGTGTCACAATCTCTTAATCAGCTTTGCTCACACTGTACACTGACCTCTATTACTAATTTTAATTATATACGTTGTTAGCTTTGCTTGATCTTTTACAACTGTGTGCATCGCCATCGACCTGGTCGCCTATTCCTACTATCTAGATTGCATCTGTCTCCGTCGCCATCGACCTGGTCGCCTATTCCTACTATCTAGATGCTTGCAACTGTCTCCCATTGCGATGACGACATGTGGTCTAATGAATATATGTAATTGTACTCAACAAGGAAAATAGAACATCGGTACTTGGTTGGCCCCAGACTGTCACTCTCCTATTCCCTAAAATGTATGCGCTGCAGCAAATCATTCCTCATTTTACTTACTCTATAACTTGTACAACAATCCCCGATCAGGGCTCTGAACAAAAAAGGAGATAAATGATCAAAGATACGGCATTCAAATAAATGAATAAAATTGTCACAGCTCAGCCAATCACGTTGTTAGGATCCATCCTTCAATCGAAAGATCAAGTCAACCAATCAAACCTCAGTAATTATTACGGTTGCTGATCATCTAACCAATCATATTACGTTTAACAAAAAACATTTCTGGAATTCAGCAAAATTTATCTCCTGTGACCTGTTGTTTGTTTCTTTGACTGTGCTGCCCTTGTGATCACGTGTTGCGTCTCTCTTATCCATTCCCCGACTTGTTCTTAATTTCTTCCCTCCCGGCTATAAAATCTGCCCCAATTCTAACTCAACTTCAGATCACGAAAGTACACTGTAACTGCAGACAGAAAAATTAGGTTGAGAGAACTTTCGATTATGCTCCGATAAACAAATATAATGTCCTCCTCCTGCAGGACAATTTCGGGACATCACGAATTTCATCGTTTTAAATGGATGAAGCTGGGAGATTCAAGTCAACAGCTGGCTCGCAGGTCAAAAATGGCCCGCAACGCAAAATTAACTGGCCTGTAGAGCTGATAGTTTTAAAAAAAAAATTTTTTTACATATCGTGGCCCAAATTTGTTTCTTATTGTGTGTGTTTAGTCCATTTTCTTTATTTATGTATCTGGACACGTGGGCGTTGAGGGAAATGAAAGAGCAGACA
This sequence comes from Meghimatium bilineatum, assembly GCA_034231615.1. Lineage (NCBI taxonomy): Eukaryota > Metazoa > Mollusca > Gastropoda > Stylommatophora > Philomycidae > Meghimatium > Meghimatium bilineatum. The sequence continues at coordinate 850,692 of CM067302.1, forward strand.
GACTTGCCAGTGTGGACACAGTGACCAGTGACAGTTCAATGACTGTGCTGATATTCTGAATGCAATCTTGGAGTTGCAGCATTTGAACGGTATGGGGTGCATTTCTGCCCTCGTATCTATGGCTGGTTATTGGTTGGTTGCTGATCCAGTGGTCTATGGGCTCATGCCCTTTGACCCAATGCCGTTAAATGGCATTATATTGCTGGGAAGTCTGTGGATTTTCGTTCCACCCCGGGACATAGCCAGAGAATGACTATCACACCTCCAGTAAGGTAGGTTTCAACCTATGCACTGCTCCGAGCCACTGTAGCCAAAATAGGGTTCACTGTGCTCATTCCCCGCCACCAAATGACAACTGGTTATGCCGAACTTCTCTATTGCTCTAGGCAGGCAACCAAAAGTCAAAAGGATGATCACGTCCTGAGTCACTGTGCCTCTATGATGGGTCTCAGCCATAGGAAAAAACATTTCTGTCAGTTTCCTTCTCCCCAGTGCTGCACAGTACATCTCTGGCTCTCTCTCAACCACAGAGTATACATACTTGAATTACTTGAATACATATATTCAAGTAAACATGAAACACATTTCAACAACAAAATAACAGCATAATAAGCATAATTGTATAGATGACGTGCCATGAAGCTTCTATAAGAAGATAACCTCAATATAACGGCATGTCATCTACTAAGGTTTTCGGTTGCATGGTTGGTTTGCCTAGTGGGGCATTGGTGAGACCCACAGAAGCAACCACATGCGTGTATCTATGGCTAGAATGTAGGACTTGGGAGTGAGCTGTGGTGTTGCAAGAAACTAGAGGCATATAGGAATCAAAAGAAGAGTTATCAACCAACACAGAATTGGGACACGCTATGATGAAGGACATATTGAATAAGAGATCGGAGCACCTACGTGCATGTGCGGAGTGTTACGATGATGATCTGACGCCATTCTAACTAACCAACCATGAACAAACCAACCAACCATGAACAAACAAACCAACCATGAACAAACAAACTAACCATGAACAAACCAACCAACCATGAACAAACAAACCAACAATGCATGCAGTCTAAGAAATTGTTATTATAAGAAATATCTAGCTAACAAACTAACCATCTATCCAACCAAACATCTAACCAATCAACCATCTAACCAATCAACCATCTATCCAACCAAACATCTAACCAATCAACCATCTAACCAATCAACCATCTAACCACTCAACCATCTAACCAATCAACCATCTAACCAATCAATCATCTAACCAATCAACCATCTAACCAACCATCTAACCAATCAACCATCTAACCAATTAACCATCTAGAAAGCCAACCACCTAACCAAAAAACCATCTAACCATCCAACCAGTAAACCATCTAAAGAACCAACCATCTAGCCAATCAACCATATAACCAGTCAACCATGTAACCAACCAACCATCTAACCAACCAACCATCTAACCAACCAACCAACCATCTAACCAACCATCTAACCAAATAACCATCTAACCAATCAACAAACTATTTAGTCCAACGCCATTTACTCAGCGCTTGCCTTTACTTACAGAATGGTTGCCATCTACTGTACTGACATGAACTGACAACTATATCCGGTTACTACAACATTTAGTTAGTATGTTTATATTGCCTACGATCGGCGTGGTCATTCTGTTTTTAGTCGGCGGAATTAAACACATGTGCGTCGTCGACCACTTTATCAAAGTACGCACTTTTAACCATAATCGAAAGGACACCTTTGATTTATCGAGACACGCACTTTTATCCATGATCGAAAGTGCACCTTGGATTTACCGAGACACTCACTTTTATCCAAGATCGAAAGTACACCTTGGATTTATCGAGACACGCACTTTTATCCATGATCGAAAGTACACCTTGGATTTATCGAGACACGCACTTTTATCCATGATCGAAAGTACACCTTGGATTTATCTAGACACGCACTTTTATCCATGATCGAAAGTACACATTGGTTTTACCAGGGCGTATTTCTCTTAAACAATTTGTGCCTGCAGACAAGATTGTTTGCAAATGTAACGTAGTAAGACAGACAAAGTTGACAGTCAGCAACAAAACAATATTTGGTAACATAACAGAAAGTTAGCAAACAGAATAGTATGTCATCAAACAGAGCAGAAAGTTAGTAAACAGAACAGAAGTTTAGCAAACAGAACAGAAAGTTAGCAAACAGAACAGGAAGTCAGCATACAGAAAAGGAAGTCTGCAAACGAAAACACTAAACAGGAAATCAGAAAACGAAACAGGAAATCAGTTAAGGAAACAGAAAGTTGACAAACGGAAAAGTCATCAAACACTATATTTCATCTGGAAAGTTTAAGTGCCAGTCAAAAGAATATAGTAATCGCAAAATAAAATACCACATGACATGCGTGTAATCGAATAGGATAAAGAATCGATTGTATCGAACAGACATGGAAGTGTGCTAGAGAACAGAATTCAATAACAGGACTTACGGTGTCTGTTAGAGCATAACAGTGCCTGGCCGTGTGAGCTGGTGCATGTTCTAAGTGTCTACGTGTCTGCTCGTTCATCCAGCTTTTTTTTCTCTCTTTTACACATCTTATGTGAATATTTAAATACTCGGGTTATTTAAAATCTCTACCTCGATGTCTTTTCTTTTTATTCTTTCGTCCTAACATTGAAGTCTTGCGTTAATTCTCTTCCTCGCTGTCGTTCAAATATTGAAGTCTTGGGTTAATTCTCTTCCTCGCTGTCGTTCAAATATTGAAGTCTTGCGTTAATTCTCTTCCTCGCTGTAGTTAAAATATTGAAGTCTTGCGTTAATTCTCTTCCTCGCTGTCGTTCAAATATTGAAGTCTTGCGTTAATTCTCTTCCTCGCTGTAGTTCAAATATTGAAGTCTTGCGTTAATTCTCTTCCTCGCTGTCGTTCAAATATTGAAGTCTTGCCTTAACTATAGTGTAGCTTTGTCGGGACTTCAGAAGAGCAGTAGTAGATGTACTGTAATCCACAATAGATGTGGTAAGAGGCGGCTGAGAATGGTTAAGTGTAGAGTTAGCAGCCACATCATGAAGGTCACAGTCGACCTATATATGATATATCGCGAAGCAAGATGCAGATATCACAGCTAATCGGAATTACGGCACAGAATATTCAATCAAGCGGTCCACATTCTGCAATCTGACAGAATATTCAATCAAGCGGTCCACATTCTGCAATCTGACAGAATATTCAATCAAGCGGTCCAGATTCTGCGATCTGACAGAATATTCAATCACGCGGTCTAGATTCTGCAATCTGACAGAATATTCAATCACGCGGTCTAGATTCTGCAATCTGACAGAATATTCAATCAAGCGGTCCAGATTCTGCAATCTGACAGAATATTCAATCACGCGGTCCAGATTCTGCAATCTGACAGAATATTCAATCACGCGGTCCAGATTCTGCAATCTGACAGAATATTCAATCACGCGGTCTAGATTCTGCAATCTGACAGAATATTCAATCACGCGGTCCAGATTCTGCAATCTGACAGAATATTCAATCACGCGGTCCAGATTCTGCGATCTGACAGAATATTCAATCACGCGGTCCAGATTCTGCAATCTGACAGAATATTCAATCACGCGGTCCAGATTCTGCAATCTGACAGAATATTCAATCACGCGGTCCAGATTCTGCAATCTGACAGAATATTCAATCACGCGGTCCAGATTCTGCAATCTGACAGAATATTCAATCACGCGGTCCAGATTCTGCAATCTGACAGAATATTCAATCACGCGGTCCAGATTCTGCAATCTGACAAACGTTGCAGACGCAGCGCAGATGACGAAGAGGATTCGAGGAAACGTACTGCGGTCCAGCACTGTAATACTCTTGTGTTGAGCGGGTGGGTGAGTGAGTGGGTTTGTGAGTTTGTGGGTGGGTGACTTGGTTATATAATGAGTGAGTGAATGAGTGAGTCAGTTATATAGTGAGTGAGTGGGTGAGTGCGTTCTATTGTGAGGTGTGAGTGTTGGATGAGTTGTGAGTGAGTTTGTGGTTGGATGAGTGGGTTGGTTAGTAAGTTATACAGTGAGTGAGTTTGTGGTTGGATGAGTGGGTTGGTTAGTAAGTTATACAGTGAGTGAGTTTGTGGTTGGATGAGTGGGTTGGTTAGTAAGTTATACAGTGAGTGAGATTGTGGTTGGATGAGTGGGTTGGTTAGTAAGTTATACAGTGAGTGAGTTTGTGGTTGGATGAGTGGGTTGGTTAGTAAGTTATACAGTGAGTGAGTTTGTGGTTGGATGAGTGGGTTGGTTAGTAAGTTATACAGTGAGTGAGTTTGTGGTTGGATGAGTGGGTTGGTTAGTAAGTTATACAGTGAGTGAGATTGTGGTTGGATGAGTGGGTTGGTTAGTAAGTTATACAGTGAGTGAGTTTGTGGTTGGATGAGTGGGTTGGTTAGTAAGTTATACAGTGAGTGAGTTTGTGGTTGGATGAGTGGGTTGGTTAGTAAGTTATACAGTGAGTGAGTTTGTGGTTGGATGAGTGGGTTGGTTAGTAAGTTATACAGTGAGTGAGTTTGTGGTTGGATGAGTGGGTTGGTTAGTAAGTTATACAGTGAGTGAGTTTGTGGTTGGATGAGTGGGTTGGTTAGTAAGTTATACAGTGAGTGAGTTTGTGGTTGGATGAGTGGGTTGGTTAGTAAGTTATACAGTGAGTGAGTTTGTGGTTGGATGAGTGGGTTGGTTAGTAAGTTATACAGTGAGTGAGTTTGTGGTTGGATGAGTGGGTTGGTTAGTAAGTTATACAGTGAGTGAGTTTGTGGTTGGATGAGTGGGTTGGTTAGTAAGTTATACAGTGAGTGAGTTTGTGGTTGGATGAGTGGGTTGGTTAGTAAGTTATACAGTGAGTGAGTTTGTGGTTGGATGAGTGGGTTGGTTAGTAAGTTATACAGTGAGTGAGTTTGTGGTTGGATGAGTGGGTTGGTTAGTAAGTTATACAGTGAGTGAGTTTGTGGTTGGATGAGTGGGTTGGTTAGTAAGTTATACAGTGAGTGAGTTTGTGGTTGGATGAGTGGGTTGGTTAGTAAGTTATACAGTGAGTGAGTTTGTGGTTGGATGAGTGGGTTGGTTAGTAAGTTATACAGTGAGTGAGTTTGTGGTTGGATGAGTGGGTTGGTTAGTAAGTTATACAGTGAGTGAGTTTGTGGTTGGATGAGTGGGTTGGTTAGTAAGTTATACAGTGAGTGAGATTGTGGTTGGATGAGTGGGTTGGTTAGTAAGTTATACAGTGAGTGAGTTTGTGGTTGGATGAGTGGGTTGGTTAGTAAGTTATACAGTGAGTGAGATTGTGGTTTGATGAGTGGGTTGGTTAGTAAGTTATACAGTGAGTGAGTTTCAGTGAGTGAGTGTGTGAGTGAATGACTAAATGGGTAAGTGAGTGAGTGGAGTGAGTGAGTGAATGATTGGAGTGAGTGAGTGAATGAGTGATAGAGTGAATGAGTGAGTGAGTGGTTGGGTTATATAATGAGTGAGTGAGTTTCAGTGAGTGAGTGTGAGAGTGGATGACTAAATGGGTGAGCGAGTGGAGTGAGTGATTGAAATGAGTGAGTGAGTGAGGCGAGTGAGTGAGTGAATGAGTGGAGTGAGTGAGTGGAGTGAGTGAGTGATTGGAGTGAGTGAGTGAGTGGAGTGAGTGAGTGAGTGAGTGAGTGTGTGTGAGTGAGTGTGTGAGTGAGTGAGTGTGTGTGAGTGTGTGAGTGAGTGTGTGTGAGTGTGTGAGTGAGTGAGTGTGAGTGAGTGAGTGTGCGAGTGTGTGGGTGAGTGAGTGAGTGAGTGTGTGTGAGTGAGTGAGTGAGTGAGTGAGTGAGTGAGTGAGTGAGTGAGTGAGTGAGTGAACAAATAAATACCCGAGAGTACAGATAGCTCGTTGACAGTTACCATGCAATCTGTAAATTATTATAAACACATCAACTTGTATAAATTGCCAACAAAACCTCTCATTTACTCCCTCTCATTTACTCCCTCTCATTTATCGATGGTGTTATTGACGAATGTATTTCACCTTTTACCCTTCTCGTTTGCATCAGAAGTCTATTATTCCGGTTTTGTGGTTCGGTCCGGACCTGGGAATCAATGATCTCTACAAACGTTAACTACATTGGACAACTTAAAGCTACATTTTAACCTGTGTTGACGTCACGATCAATATCCGCTGACGTTTCACTCGGGAACGCCCTTCTCTCTGACGGAACCAATCACCATCAAATATCGTGTGTGTGTGTGTCACTATTAAGATAGCATATGGACTTTGTCAATTAACCCCGTGCTCCTGGGACACTGATGATTCTGCTGTATGTATTGCTGGCTTGCGCGTGTATCTTCTTTACAGTCTGTGCCGTGTGTATCTTCTTTACAGTCTGTGCCGTGTGTATCTTCTTTACAGTCTGTGCCGTGTGTATCTTCTTTACAGTCTGTGCCGTGTGTATCTTCTTTACAGTCTGTGCCGTGTGTATCTTCTTTACAGTCTGTGCCGTGTGTATCTTGTTTATAGTCAATTCCGTGTGTATCTTGTTTATAGTCAATTCCGTGTGTATCTTGTTTATAGTCTATACCTTGTGTATCTTCTAATAGTGAAGAATGTGATGAACTTATTTTCATCTTGAGTTAACCCCTAGTTAACCCCTAGTTAACCCCTAGTTAACACCTAGTTAACCCCTAGCATTCATTAATGCCGTTGGAGTGTGAGTTGTTAGCGATCTCACATTTCAGTGCCTCTGCTATATGAGGACGGTAGCCATCTCCTCTCCCTCGCAATATTTATTTTCTAATGCCTATCCCCAGGTGGATGATGGTCATAATATCCACACTTGCCGTTAAGCGTATAGAAGGTTACTGGAAGCTTTAGTTGTCTATCCAAGGCCAGATATGTCGACTTGCCTAGGTCATCATCTTCATCATCGACAATTGACAATTGATAACGGACAGTGCATTCATTTTTATAGTTTTCTATGTTCTAAACTGTATTTTCCACGACCCTAATTAATTTTCCACATCTATATATATATATATATATATATATATATATATATATATATATATATATATATATATATATACGAACTCGTATATATTAATTGTCCATATCTATAACCAATTTTTACGAATTTCCACGCAGATCAGCCATGTATATTGCAAGAGGTGATTAAGGGGTAAAGTAACAGCTTTGCGCCGTTGGTCAAAATCGACAAAAAGTAAGACTGCACTTGACGGTTTGTTGTCTAATTAGCCGATGGAGGCAATATCCCCCACTCCCTCTACCAACTTTGAGAAACCCTCATATATTCATTTACTCATGGGTGCACAATTCCCCCCTCCCCGATTTGATATACCCTGATTTATTTCATATTTTTGTTACTTCATTAACTCGCGGGTGCAATATCCCCCACTTTAAGAAACCCTGATTTATTATACCTTCTTGTTATTTCGTTTCTTCATGAGTGCAATATCCCCCACTTTAAGAAACCCTGATTTATTATACCTTCTTGTTATTTCGTTTCTTCATGAGTGCAATATCCCACATTTTGAGACACCCTGATTTATTTCATATTCTTTTTTATTTCATTTGTTCATGAGTGCAAACGCCCCCTCCCCAGGCCCCCACACACACTCTTTGAGAAACCTTGATTTATTCCATCTTTGCGAATTCTAGCCTAATATATTTGATGTAGGCTCCAAAACACCCATTGACCAAAATAAATAGATCTATGAGAAAGAATCAAAGTCAATCATTGAATAGTCGGTGTTGCGTGTAAAGTCAATCATTGTCGATATGACATCGATTTGTACAAATTATTCTAAATATCAGTTATTGTTTGCATAATCTCAGTGTGTGGTATGTGTGGACATAATCTGTGTGTGGTATGTGTGGACATAATCTCAGTGTGGTTTGTGTGGTCATAATCTCAGTGTGGTATGTTTTTCACAAGATGGTGTGCCATTTTCTTTGACTTGGTGCAGTGTCTACCAATGTATCGGAATTTATTTCGAAGGCTTTCAGTGACATCTTTAGCGAGTCCTTGTAGCTCTTCTTTAGCGAGTCCTTGTGGCTCTTTAGCGAGTCCTTGTAGCTCTTCTTTAGCGAGTCCTTGAAGCTCTTCTTTAGCGAGTCATTGTAGCTCTTCTTTAGCAAGTCCTTGTAGCTCTTTAGCGAGTCATTGTAGAACTTCTTTAGCGAGTCCTTGTAGCTCTTCTTTAGCGAGTCCTTGTAACTTTTCTTTAGCGAGTCCTTGTAGAAATTCTTTAGCGAGTCCTTGTAGCTCTTCTTTAGCGAGTCCTTGTAGCTCTTTAGCGAGTCCTTGTAGCTCTTCTTTAGCGAGTCATTGTAGCTCTTCTTTAGCGAGTCCTTGTAGCTCCTTAGCGAGTCCTTGTAGCTCTTTAGCAAGTCCGTGTAGCTCTTCTTTAGCGAGTCCTTGTAGCTCTTTAGCGAGTCATTGTAGCTCTTCTTTAGCGAGTCCTTGTAGCTCTTCTTTAGCGAGTCCTTGTAACTTTTCTTTAGCGAGTCCTTGTAGAACTTCTTTAGCGAGTCCTTGTAGAACTTCTTTATCGAGTCCTTGTAGAACTTCTTTATCGAGTCCTTGTAGAACTTCTTTATCGAGTCCTTGTAGAACTTCTTTATCGAGTCCTTGTAGAACTTCTTTATCGAGTCCTTGTAGAACTTCTTTATCGAGTCCTTGTAGAACTTCTTTAGCGAGTCCTTGTAGAACTTCTTTAGCCCACCTTGAGAATGTATGCCCTTCTGTAACTCACCATAGCTAGAAATTACAGAAGGAGATGGGAGGAAAAGAGAAATGCATGTTCGTGGGAAGTCTATTCCTCTTTTTCTGCGTTCATTCTCAAACTCCTGCAGATTAGCAGGATGTAGTCCAGAGAAAGAAATTCCGTGTGTCATGACGTACAGCTTAACTGTGATATTTGCGCCTTTTGGCCAGACACAGCCGATTTCATCATGTTTTCTAGGTCATCTTGTCTTATGTGATGGGACATAAATCTCCTCTCTAAAACTACTTGGTCACATCTTACGACGTGTATGATACGTCAGTGTGGTTCTATTATTTACTCCCATTCCGAAGCTGGGCAACATGGGCAGGAGAAATAAGTCCAACTTTTTTTCTTAGAAGTGCATCGAAATGAAGAAATTTTATAGAATGCAGTGTATCAACAAGCTATGAAGCAATTTGACAGAAGTGTATCAACAAGCTATGAAGCAATTTGACAGAAGTGTATCAACAAGCTATGAAGCAATGTGACAGAAGTGTATCAACAAGCTATGAAGCAATTTGACAGAAGTGTATCAACAAGCTATGAAGCAATGTGACAGAAGTGTATCAACAAGCTATGAAGCAATTTGACAGAAGTGTATCAACAAGCTATGAAGCAATTTGACAGAAGTGTATCAACATGCTATGAAGCAATGTGACAGAAGTGTATTAACAAGCTATGAAGTAGTGTGACAGAAGTGTATCAACAAGCTATGAAGCAATTTGACAGAAGTGTATCAACAAGCTATGAAGCAATTTGACAGAAGTGTATCAACAAGCTATGAAGCAATGTGACAGAAGTGTATTAACAAGCTATGAAGTAGTGTGACAGAAGTGTATCAACAAGCTATGAAGCAATTTGACAGAAGTGTATCAACAAGCTATGAAGCAATGTGACAGAAGTGTATCAACAAGCTATGAAGCAATTTGACAGAAGTGTATCAAAAAAGCTATGAAGCAATGTGACAGAAGTGTATCAACAAGCTATGAAGCAATGTGACAGAAGTGTATCAACAAGCTATGAAGCAATGTGACAGAAGTGTATCAACAAGCTATGAAGCAATGTGACAGAAGTGTATTAACAAGCTATGAAGTAGTGTGACAGAAGTGTATCAACAAGCTATGAAGCAATTTGACAGAAGTGTATCAACAAGCTATGAAGCAATGTGACAGAAGTGCATCAACAAGCTATGAAGCAATGTGACAGAAGTGTATCAACAAGCTATGAAGCAATTTGACAGAAGTGTATCAACAAGCTATGAAGCAATTTGACAGAAGTGTATCAACAAGCTATGAAGCAATGTGACAGAAGTGTATCAACAAGCTATGAAGCAATGTGACAGAAGTGTATTAACAAGCTATGAAGTAGTGTGACAGAAGTGTATCAACAAGCTATGAAGCAATTTGACAGAAGTGTATCAACAAGCTATGAAGCAATGTGACAGAAGTGCATCAACAAGCTATGAAGCAATGTGACAGAAGTGTATCAACAAGCTATGAAGCAATTTGACAGAAGTGTATCAACAAGCTATGAAGCAATTTGACAGAAGTGTATCAACAAGCTATGAAGCAATGTGACAGAAGTGTATCAACAAGCTATGAAGAAAAATGAGAGAAACTCAATATATGAACGTTATCATTCATTGGCCTAATATAAAATACAGGGGTCAAGGACATTGGTTAATTGATTGCTTTCTACGTCACTTCCTAGATCACTTTATTAACTTCCGTAATATAACAGCCGTTTCTGGTTCTGCATTGTCGCCGTGGAAAAATCGGTCCACACATCGATCTGCCTCCATCGTACGCTCAACAGAATAGAAATCTCGGTTTTGTGACGAAATCGCCATCTACAAATTTGGGGGGAAAAGAAATTTGGGAATTTTATGATGATTTGGAAGATGAAATGATAATCACAAGATAGAGAAAGGCATAAATTTATTGGGCGGTTGATGAAAGAGGAAAGATGAAATTATGTAGAGTAGTCAAGAAAGTGCAGATGTCGTGAAGTGATGAAGAAAGACAATTTGGGAAAGTTTCATATGGACGAACACCTTATGTGTGGTAGGGGCATCTTGTGTGTGGTAGGGGCATCTTGTGTGTGGTAGGGGCATCTTGTGTGTGGTAGGGGCATCTTGTGTGTGGTAGGGACATCTTGTGTGTGGTAGGGACATCTTGTGTGTGGTAGGGGCATCTTGTGTGTGGTAGGGACATCTTGTGTGTGGTAGGGGCATCTTGTGTGTGGTTGGAACATATTGTGTGTAGTTGGGGCATCTTGTGTGTAGTAGGAGCATCGTGTGTGTAGTAGGAGCATCGTGTGTGTAGTAGGAGCATCTTGTGTGTAGTAGGAGCATCTTGTGTGTAGTTGGAGCACCTTCTATATAATATAAGAAAATTATGATGCTGTCTTGAAGATGATGATGATGCTTTGAAGATAATGATGATGAAGATGATGAAGATGATAAAGATGATGATGACGACGAAGTAGTGGAGATACGGATGAACTAATAACGACATATATTAATACGGAATGAATCAATAGAAGGTGTAACTGCTAGTAGAACATAATGGAAAATAATACTCACGTAGAAGACAGGAAATGAAGTCCTACTGAATGACGACTAAAACGCTATCTCTGACTAACACACACGCTATCACTGACTAACACACTATCACTGACTAACACGTTATCACTGACTAACACACTATCACTGACTAACACGCTATCACTGACTAACACACTATCACTGACTAACACGCTATCACTGACTAACACGCTATCACTGACTAACACGCTATCACTGACTAACACACTATCACTGACTAACACGCTATCACTGACTAACACGCTATCACTGACTAACACGCTATCACTGACTAACACGCTATCACTGACTAACACACTATCACTGACTAACACGCTATCACTGACTAACACGCTATCACTGACTAACACGCTATCACTGACCAAACACGCTATCACTGACTAACACGCTATCACTGACTAACACACTATCACTGACTAACACACTATCACTGACTAACACGCTATCACTGACTAACACGCTATCACTGACTAACACGCTATCACTGACCTAACACACTATCACTGACTAACACACTATCACTGACTAACACGCTATCACTGACCTAACACGCTATCACTGACTAACACACTATCACTGACTAACACACTATCACTGACTAACACACTATCACTGACTAACACGCTATCACTGACTAACACGCTATCACTGACCTAACACGCTATCACTGACTAACGCGATATCACTGACTAACGCGCTATCACTGACTAACACGCTATCACTGACTAACACGCTATCACTGACCTAACATGCTATCACTGACCTAACACGCTATCACTGTCCTAACACGCTATCACTGACTAACACGATATCACTGACTAACGCGATATCACTGACTAACACGCTATCACTGACTAACACGATATCACTGACTAACGCGATATCACTGACTAACACGCTATCACTGACTAACACGATATCACTGACTAACACGATATCACTGACTAACACGCTATCACTGACTAACACGCTATCACTGACTAACACGCTATCACTGACTAACACGATATCACTGACTAACACGCTATCACTGACTAACACGCTATCACTGAATAACACGATATCACTGACTAACACGCTATCACTGACTAACACGCTATCACTATCACAATATATGTCCTGTGTATTGTCATTTGTATGATTATATTCTGTGTTTTGTTGTATGTACGATATTATTTCATGTAAACATCCGCTAGTGATAGTGTGTTAGTCGTCATCAAGTAGGAATACATTACCTGTCTGCCACGTGAGTATTATTTACGGATTGAGTCGTGGCTCTTGACGTTACAGGCCCCCTTGTTGAATTACTTTGGACCCTGCTTGTTACGTTTAAAAAAATTATTATTGGGTATTTAATTGGTCGCTATTTATATACTTGGATTCGCATGTCAAAAATAACCACATCCAACCAATAGATTTCACGCAAATCTGAGACTGGTTCATGTTTACGATTTAGCGAACAGGTCTGCTGTACCACGACGGTCGCGGAATGAAGGAAACCAACTTTACGTGACCAAGTGTTCGCAAGAAGGTTGAAAGGTCAAGGTAAGATCAGTTGTGAATCCATGTCGTTTCACACGGTTTCCCATAAGTGCTAAGCTGCCTAGTCAGTGGGTGACTAGAGATAACCTGACTATCGTCGCCCGCGTCATTTGATCGGTAGCTATGTCGTCGTTCCTCCACCTCCACAGAGCTTGAGTCCTGGTACCCTACTTCCAGGTAGCTGGCTAAACCATGGAATGTAATTTATATTTCAAACCAAACACAACGAGTGCACTCAAAACCCAGGTCAGCTGGTCGGCGGCTGAATGACTTGTTTCCATACTTACAAGGAATGATAGAAACGGGAGAAAAACAGGGCCGTAGACAAGGGAGAAACTCTCTCTTATTTCTCTCTTTCCTTTGTTCTCTTTCTTTTTCGTTCTCTCGTCCACTCTCGTCCTTTCTATCTTGGTCTATTTTACTCTTTCTGTCTTTTACTCTCTCTCTTTCCCTCTCACTTTCATCTCTCCCTTTTTATTTCTCGTTTTTCTCTTTCTTTCGTTTTCTCTCGCCTTCTTTCTCTTTTCTTACTCTCTCTCTCTCTCTCTCTCTTTGTCTCTCATACTCTCTCTTTCTATCTCATTCGCTCTCTCTGTGTTTTTCTTCTCTCTTTTGTCTCTGTATTTTTGTTGTTCCTCTTTTTGTCTCTCTCTCTCCCTCTTCTATTTGTCTTTCTTTTCTCTTTTTCTCTCTCTACCCTCTCCATCTCTCTCTCTATCTCTCTCCCTCCCTCTCTATCTATCTCTATCTATCTCTCCCTCCCTCTCTCTCTATCTCTCTCTCCATCTCTCTATCTCTCTCTATATATCTCTCTCCCTCCCTCTCTATCTCTCTCCATATCTCTCTTTCAATCTCTCTCTCTCTCTCTCTCCCTCTTCTATTTTTCTGATAGAAAATAAAATGGTGAACGAGCGAATGATATTATTAATCTGTGAAATATGATCCCTTTTAGAAACCTGTAGCAACAATTTATTGTTAGCGTCCGAGATGTCTCTGTGTAGTTCAGGAACTAATGCCTGTCTCAAAGAAGACAGCGTGCATCTGTCAACACAATTAGCGCAGATTGGTTTGACAGAAATTGTCCGAACTGTTGGCAGTTGGGTTTTTTCTCTCTTGTTGTTGAAAGCCTCCATTATCTTCTTCAAATAATCTGTCAGATGGAGATTTGACTTTTTGGTACCCCGTTCTGTGGTGTGGTTAGTGAAGAACGGGGGGAGGAGATGAAGATTATGATAGTGGTGACCACATGATGATGATGATGAAGAGGTAAGGAAATGCCGGTGATGATGATGATGGTGGGGTAGTTTGGATGTTGATGGTGGGGGGGGGGTGGTAATTTTGATGTTTGTGGTGGTCGTGATGGTGATGTTGTTGGTGGTCGTGATGATGATGGTATTGGTGGGTACCAGTTCTTTAGCAGGGCTACTCGCAGCTGTATTCTTACCAGCTCTTTAGCAGGGCCCCTTACAGCTGTATTTTTGCCAGCTTTTTAGCAGGGTCCCTTACAGCTGTTTTTTGCCAGCTATTTAGCAGGCTCCTCACAACTGTATTCTTGCTAGTTCTTTAGTAGGACCCCTCACAGCTGTATGGTTATAAGTTATTTAGCAGGACCCCTCACAGCTGTATGGTTATAAGTTATTTAGCAGGACCCCTCACAGCTGTATGGTTATCAGTTATTTAGCAGGACCCCTCACAGTTGTATGGTTATAAGTTATTTAGCAGGACCCCTCACAGCTGTATGGTTATCAGTTATTTAGCAGGACCCCTCACAGCTGTATGGTTATCAGTTATTTAGCAGGACCCCTCACAGCTGTATGGTTATAAGTTATTTAGCAGGACCCCTCACAGCTGTATGGTTATAAGTTATTTAGCAGGACCCCTCACAGCTGTATGGTTATCAGTTATTTAGCAGACATCATCACATCAGATTAGTTATATTTTATATGTATTGTTTTCTCCGTTAATTTTATATATAAAATTATTGTAAAAGTAATGACCAAATGGAAATTGTGAACAAATGTAGCCGAAACGTGAAAAACAATCGAAAACGATCACCTCAACGATTATGCAGTCATGTGGACTCATTGTCACCATCCTTCAAAAGTGACACAATTTAACTGTGATTTTCATTGGTTGTCGACATAAATTAACCAATGAAAAACCACAAACCATGTCACATTCTGCCAGTTTGAGATGAATCAACAGGACTATATAATTGACGCAACACTGACCCAAAAGAAAAGATAATTGTTTGAAAACAAAAATTCGTATTAAGGGAAGTTCAAGCGTATCTTTCGTTACTTATGCAGTCCTGAAAACTCTTTGAGTTTCCTACTAATATGTGGCTTTATACTTTCCCAGTGATTTTCATTGGTCAGTTTGTGTATACTTTGTGTGGATGGCCGAGTGAAATCACACGAAATGTTTAATGTGTCTGATTGAAAGGATAATTCCCAATTTAGCCCACATGTCTCATAAAACCGATGGTCCTGGTTCAAGAATAGGGGGGGAAAAATATTATAAAATAGGAAACTAACATGACGACAAAACAGGTCGAAGTCTTAACGATGCTTCAAGGATGAGATAATGGATGGTTGAAAGGTCAAGTTCAGGTGGACATCCGTGAAGATGTATAGTCAAGATGGAGATAGAGGATCAAGTGGGATTAGCAAGAAGATGGATGCTAAAGTGCGATTGATTTCAGATAAGGATTTGGTGTTTGAAATTTTCAAAGGATAGAACGAGAAAATGAGTTAATTAAACAAAGTGATTTCAGTGCTGGTGGTGTAAAATTGTGGTTAGAACGCGGTGTCATGTGAGTGAAAAGGTGGTTAGAACATGGTGTAATGTGAGTGAGTAGGTGGTTAGAACGCGGTGTACTGTGAGTGAAAAGGTGGTTAGAACGCGGTATAATGTGAGTGAAAAGGTGATTAGATCGCGGTGTATTGTGAGTGAAAAGGTGGTTAGAACGCGGTGTACTGTGGGTGAATAGGTGGTTAGAACGCGGTGTACTGTGGGTGAATAGGTGGTTAGAACGCGGTGTACTGTGGGTGAATAGGTGGTTAGAACGCGGTGTACTGTGGGTGAGAAGTATGAGCATTGATGTGGTTAAACACATCAGTTCCCGGTGGATGTATAAATGATATGGTTGAACACATCAGTTCCCGGTGGAGGTATAAATGATGTGGTTGAAGTTGGAGATACATAGGAAACACATTCAGAAAAAAAACTTGAAAAATTAACCGGTCAGGGAACTGAAGGCAAATAGAAAGATATAGATAGATTGTTAAGATGTTGGCAGCAGGTTCTGTTCTTTTGAATTACTACCGCTGAAGATGGATGTGTCGTGTCATTGACGGACATGAAACGATGACACAACGCATTTCTATTCTCTGGACTATATCCAGATGGAAATCTAGTAGGCCCATGATGAGAAATAAGACATTTTTGTTTCATCTGAAGTCCTACACCATTCCTCTTCCCATTGCAGCAGATCTGTCTTAATGTCCGGATTGGATTTGACAGTTTTCTTTCGTTACTACCTGTTTTCCTGTGAAGGAGTACGGGGAGGCTTTCTATTGGCTGTGGAAAAAAAGCCGCTTTCCCAGAGCAGACGCAGCGAAATTTACAGGAAGGATTTTGATTGTACTTCCGAAAAAAAAAATCTTGTCCCAATCCTGGATTGAACCCGGGACCTCGAAGATCTAACCACACAGCCATACGCTGCACATAGCGATCTAATGTGACAGAGATATGAGGATACACAAACAAGCTAACCTAACTTGGCTTTTATTTAGTGCCATGCTCATCTCTGCTTGCGGAGGAGGAACAGTATCATCAACATTTTACACTATACCATATTTGAATCCAACAGTCATCTGGGACATTCAGAGTCCAACAGTCATCTGGAACATTCAGAGTCCAACAGTCATCTGGGACATTCAGAGTCCAACAGTCATCTGGGACATTCAGAGTCCAACAGTCATCTGGGACATTCAGAGTCCAACAGTCATCTGGGACATTCAGAGTCCAACAGTCATCTGGGACATTCAGAGTCCAACAGTCATCTGGGACATTCAGAGTCCAACAGTCATCTGGGACATTCAGAGTCCAACAGTCATCTGGGACATTCAGAGTCCAACAGTCATCTGGAACATTCAGAGTCCAACAGTCATCTGGAACATTCAGAATCCAACAGTCATCTGGAACATTCAGAATCCAACAGTCATCTGGAACATTCAGAGTTCAACAGTCATCTGGGACATTCAGAGTCCAACAGTCATCTGGGACATTCAGAGTCCAACAGTCAAGAAAACCCTCTATTACACAATGTATAGTTTTCCATCATAAACAAATGTTGACTGTATATTTCATGTGTGTTATGTTCAAGTGTGAATAATACGTAAACATTTCGAAAAGTTGTTTATAAATGTTTCTATGTACGTGGTACCGCTTTCTCTATAAAATGTTTTTTGGGTGAAAGGAGTATAGTTCTTACAAAAATTTGAATGCGTAAATAAACTAAAGTAATACCAAAACTTAATATTTCAATTTAAAAAAAACTAAAGTCAAACTAAGACAAATAAACCTTGTAACAAAGTATAAACTTTTTCATTTACAAAACGTTTTGGCAAAAATTGTTTTAGAAATGTAAATATAGGAAGAATGTGGTAGAAATCATGTATTATCTTGAATGTTTCAAGGATCTATAAAAAATACATCTTGCATTTTCCGTGTCTCCTAGCTTATTTTAGGACTAATTAATCTAAATATTACATCAACCATTAATCAATAATTAATTTCAATATTTTTTTAGGGGTAGGCTTAGGGTTATGGGTTAGGCTTAGTTAGTCAATCTATACAGTGTCATATTTGTGGGGGTTTTTTTTAAATGTCAAAGGAACTACAACCTGGAGTGAAAAATGTGTCACTTTAGAGCAACAATTCCCAGTTTATCCCGCAGGTCTTATAGCGTGGATGATCTCGGATAGTTATCCCAGTTGTTTAGTTGTAAAAGTAACAACGGGACTAAAACCAAAGAACATTGATCAACATTGACCATTCCGATGCAAAATCGTGGTCTTGTTTGATAACCCTAACTCCAGTTGTTTGTCCAGAACCTTTTGAATAACTATTAATCGATGGGGCAGTCTTCGTTTCTGACCACGCAGTTCTAATTTTAGCTATATGAGACCAGATTCATGCAAATTATGTACTTTTCACGGGCCACTGGCTGGCATCTGTCCCGGGAGATTATTTCATCACATCCGGAATGATGCAATAAACTGAGTGTCTGCTGTCAGCAATACGTGTTATGATTGGTTGTTTTTTTTTTGGTTTTTTTTTGGGGGGGGGGGTACAGGTAGAGTTCATGAGAAAACGTGAAATCCGCGACTGTGTCACTCGCCCGCCCACCAGCAGATATGGGTATTGATTTCACTCGCTCTGTTTTAAAGAAAAATTACACCCGTAGCTCATTCAGCCACAGTGAAATAGGGTCGCATCTGCTGGTCTGGCAACAAGTCCTTTATTTCTGTTTCAGGGTGAAAATAATAGAGCAATTGTCGTCTTTCCAAGCATGTCGTAAGACACGACTAAGGAAAGTTGGGGGAATATCCTGACAACCTGCCTGTTGTCTATCCCCAGTAAAAAGCTGGTTGATAGCATCCACACTTGCCGTTATGCGTATGGGTGGGAGCTGAACATTTCTGTACAAGACCAGATGTGACGCCTGAGTCGTACTGAATCCGTGTTTGTAGAGGGTAGTCGTAATGTTATATATCCATCTCTTTCTTGGTCTACCCTTGGCTCTGTATCCAGTTGATCGTGTGTTATAATCTCTCAGTGGTAATTGGATTGGGTCAATTCTCATAAGGTGACCAAACCACTTTATCTGCTGACGTTCTATATATTTGATACAAGGCATTATTTCTACTCTTCTTCTGATATCCTCGTTTCTTACTCTGTCCAGTTTGGTGACCATAGCTGCTTTCTTCAAACACTTCATCTCACATGTGATGATTTTTCTCTGCTGCGAGTCTGTTAACGAGCATGTTTATACGACAGACCTGACATGACAGACCTAGCAAGACATTACATGATAGACATAGCAAGACATGACAGACATAGCAGGACATGACAGACCTAGCAAGACATTACATGATAGACATAGCAAGACATGACAGACATAGCAGGACATGACAGACCTAGCAAGACATGCCAGACCTAGCAAGATATGCCAGATCTAGCAAGATATACCAGACCTAGCAAGATATACCAGACCTAGCAAGCCGATAGGAGGACCCGTGTGCTAATATTGATACAAGACATGACAGACCTAACAAGACATGCCAGACCTAGCAAGATATACCAGACCTAGCAAGACATGCCAGACCTAGCAAGCCGATAGGAGGACCCGTGTGCTAATATTGATACAAGACATGACAGACCTAACAAGACATGCCAGACCTAGCAAGATATACCAGACCTAGCAAGATATACCAGACCTAGCAAGATATACCAGACCTAGCAAGACATGCCAGACCTAGTAAGACGATAGGAGGACCCGTGTGCTAATAAAGATACAATGCGCTAAGGTGTATGCTATTCTGCGTATACATTCAAGAAGGACAACCCGTCATTTGTGGAGAAACTTGATTGTCGCATCTTGTCTCAATTCTTACTTACGTTAGTTTAGTTTAGGTTACGTTGGGCTAGTTTAGATTACGTTAGTTTAGTTTAGGTTACGTTGGGCTAGTTTAGATTACGTTAGTTTAGTTTAGGTTACGTTGGGCTAGTTTAGATTACGTTAGGTTAGTTTAGGTTACGTTGGGCTAGTTTAGATTACGTTAGTTTAGTTTAGGTTACGTTGGGCTAGTTTAGATTACGTTAGGTTAGTTTAGGTTACGTTGAGCTAGTTTAGATTACGTTAGTTTAGTTTAGGTTTGTTGATTATCCTCTTTCACATGTCCATAGGTATTCAGATCTCCGCTTCAGTAAATATGTCAGGGTATAGCGGCTGATGGTTCCGGTTCTGTGTCAGTTGAGTGTTTGTCTCTTTTTTTATGGGGGGGGGGGGAGGAGGTTTTGAAATCTTTTTTTTAGATGTTCTCTACGAGCCACGCCTAACATATCTCCCAAATCTCTGTTAGATGTTCTCCAACGTGGCGGAGGCGGGCACCATTAACAGGAAAGAGTGGAAGCGTATCCAACTAACGTGACACGGGAACCATCAGAAGGGGAGAGGGTGAAGCGTATCCAACTAACGTGACACGGGAACCATCTTAAGGGGAGAGGGTGAAGCGTGTCCAACTAACGTGACACGGGAACGAACAGAAGGGGAGAGAGTGAAGCGTGTCCAAATAGCAACGTGTGACAGACTTGACCAGGGCTGATTTTCCTATTCGATAAATTATCGGATGAGATTTTCTAGACTCAACCAAGAAAATGAGTCTAGGACGTATTTTCTAACTGGATTTCCCCACTTGTGTGTACACATTTTTGTTTGTTACATGTTTGTTAATTCACCGTAATTAATTGAAATCGAGATTACAAGTGGAAAAACTGTTATCTGTTTTACAAACAGATTTTCAACAGTTGCCAAATTGTTTTGTTAAAAACTCTCAGGTATTGTGTACCATTACAAACATCCTTCATTTTTATCCTTTTCACTCTTTTGAAAAAGCGACATTTCAACGTAAGCCAGTAGTTGAGGTTGAAGGATCCGCTCAGTGTAGTTCTGTCTCATTAGCTGAGCTGTGTACGTCTGAACGATTTGTAAATATAAGTTACTTGTTCTATCGATTCAGATAATTATTTTCCCGGAGATTGAGACAATGAGAAGAGAATTGCTGGAGTTTTCTCAGTTCCAGCAGATTTTTCTTACGAACAGACATTCATTGAACTTGAAACAAAACGAACTTTTACGTGCGCGCGCGTGCGTGTGTGCGCGCGCGTGTGTGTGTGTGTGTGTAAGGGTGTTTTCAACAAAACATGTTGGCAGTCCTCACATTGGGTTGACTGTAAATCCAATGTCAATGTTACCAACCTTGGGTACCCTTCATGGTTCCTAATGTCAGGCTGTTACCCATTGGTGAACTATTACGTCACTTGTCAATCAAATGCCTCCTGTATAAACTCTTACTACAACTGTGTACCTACATGTCATTGGTCAATGTGTGTACAGCTTGTGCCTCTAAATTTGCAGAAGGACTATATTTAAATGAGCTATCATCTGCTTTCCAAACGTGAATTATTTCCCTTCGATTCCAAATTTGAATTAGTTATTCCTCTAGGACCAAAGACGGCACATAGGCCGGATGTCATAGATTTCCATGTCTCTCGTTTCATTGCAATTTGCTTTAGATCTTCATTGTTTCTGATACTGATGGTGAAACGTTCTCTTGTAAACGTTTTACGTAAGGTCTCATTTGGCCTTCCTCGTTTTCTCTTGCCCTTGGGTGACCACATCAAAGCTTGACAGGGGAGTCTTCTGGTATCCATTCGTAGCACGTGTCAGATAATTTCAATGAACTCCGGTGAATTAACAAACATTTACGCACGTTCTTCTTCTGGTGCACATTTTTTGAAAGCCTATTTCACTCTTTCTTCTGGAGCGCATTTCTGAAAGCCTGTTTCACACTGTCTCCTGGTGCGCATTTTTGAAAGCCGATTTCACATTTTCTTCTGGTGCACATTTTTTAAAGCCGATTTCACTCTTTCTTCTGGTTCGCATTTTAGGATTGAATTTAAAATCATAAGTTAACCAGTTAAACAGCTAACAACTCACCATCTTTCCTTTGTCGTCGATTACGACATGAATGTTACATAATTATCGTTCTGTGCATCAGCTTCTGGTCTCGGTATAGAACAACGATAACCAGCGAAGTTTTATGTATCGGGCCATTGGCGGAAATAAAACAGTGACATTATGCTTATCTTTTGTCTGGACTTCATCGTCTTGGCAATTTAGTGTGACTATTGCCTTGTTGTTTTTTTTGGTTGTTATTGGCACTATTGAATTTCGAAAAAATGCCTTCGTAGGATAACTAACACTCACTGGAGCGAATTCAATCAAAGGAAAAAAACAGAGAAGAGACACATCAAAACTACATCACAGATGCTATTAGAAAACGCCGTTAGTCCTACGCTCAAGCAATAACAGAATACACCACCAATCTCTTGCATGGATACCAACAGGCAGAAGAGCCATGGGTATATCAAAAGAAACACTCAGAAGAACAATACTTAGAGAAAGTAAAACAATCACTATACATACTATTCAAGAACTGCGCAGAATAGATTGAAACAGGCAGAAGTGGAGAGTTTCACCTCTGCCCTATGTGCTAACTTCATCGCTAACGGAAAATGAATGAATGAATGAATGAATGAATGAATGAATGAATTATCTTGTTGTAAGGAGTCATTGTGGGATTGTGAGAACCAATGCTATTAAAAATATAACGGCGAGACTTGAAATGTCTCCAAACAGTGTCGAGAAATTACCATGCGGGCTTAAACGCAACGAGAAGTTTAATTGAGCGAGATTGATTTTGGCTGGAAATGGTTATCAGTTGGAGGAATTAGCTAAAGTATTCTAAATTAGCGATCGATAAATCCTGGTTGTCGTAAGCTGGAGAAGTCAATGATTGCATGACGTATGATAGGTCTAATATCAAAGCTCTATTTTTCTCTGCCCATTTTTTGTAACTAGTAAAATTTGACGCCAGCATAGTAGCGTGTCCAACTAACGTGACACGGGGACCATCAGCAAGGAAGCGGGTAAGCGTGTTCAACTAACTTGACACGGCATCAACAGGGAAGTGGGGTAAGCGTGTCCAACTAACGTAATACGGGAACTATCAGCAGGAAAGAGTGGAAACCTGTCCAACTAACCTGAAATAGGAACCATCGGCAGGTAAGAGGGGAAGCTTGTCCAACTAACCTGAAACGGGAGCCATCAGCAGGTAAGCGGGGGAATCGTGTATAGATAATGTGACACGGGAACTATTAGCAGGGAAGAGCGTGTCCAATTAACGTGACACGGGAACCATTAACGAGAAAGTGTGGAAGCCTGCCCAACTAGTTACGTGTGACAGACTGGACCAGAGCTAACAAACAGTGAGTAAAGTGCATCGTTGAGAAGGAACTTACTGGAATGTCACGCAAAAGAGTGCAGTCTGACAGTAAAAGAAAGCAGTAGTAGTAGTAGCAGTTGCAACCATGAAAGAGAATATTGTATCATGAAAGAAAATGTTGCAACCATAAAAATGAATATTGCAACCATAAAAGAGAATGTTGCAACATTTAAAGAGAATGTTGCAACATTGAAAGAGAATGTTGCAACCATGAAAGAGAATGTTGCAACTATGAAAGAGAATCTTGTACCATGAAAGAAAATATTGCAACCATACAAATGAATATTGCAACCACGAAAGAGAATGTTGCAACCATGAAAGTAAATGTTGCAACCATGAAAGAGCATATTTCAACCATGAAAGAGAATGTTGCAACCATGAAAGAGAATGTTGCAACCATGAAAGAGAATGTTGCAACCATGAAAGAGCATATTGCTTAATGTCCCAGTTGCGTTCATATACTAGAATTATAGCTTATAAATGTCTTTATTTTCAAGTATTCATTCTCTTTCTTCCTCTTGGTCTCCTTGCATCGGGACGTTGTCCAGAAAACGGAAATATCTTGTTTCGCGGTTTTTTTAGTAAAAGTGGCCCGATACATCCAACTTCAATAGTTTTTAATTTCTTAATTATTGAGAATAAATCAGCATAATGGCACACAGGTCATTCTCACAAATTCTCCGCTTTCCGTTCAATCATTCATCTAAAAGTATCCAGGCTTAAAGTCTCAGATGTTGATTATGTGATCTTCTCATCTCATCAATCATCTAAAAGTATGCAGACTTGAAGTCCTAGTCAGATGATGATTATATGTTATTGATATCTTCCCACATAGGCCACACACACTTTCACCCCTCACGTATGATCATTCCCATTTCTCCCCTCACGTATGTTCATTCCCATTTCTCCCCTCACGTATGATCATTCCCATTTCTCCCCTCACGTATGGTCATTTCCATTTCTCCCCTCACGCATGGTCATTACCATTTCTCCCTTCACGTATGATTATTCCAATTTCTCCCTTCACGTATGGTCAATCCCATTTCTCCCTTCACGTATGATTATTCCAATTTCTCCCTTCACGTATGGTCAATCCCATTTCTCCCCTCACGTATGTTCATTTCCATTTCTCCCCTCACGTACGGTCATTTCCATTTCTGTTATTCATTGTATGTGCTCGTTATCAAACCCAGCATGATTGTCTTTACAATATAGTCAATCAATAAATCGCCTATATCTCTTCTCAGTATTGTGCCATCAACCACAACTTCGCTCGCCAATGAGTCTACTCTTTAGATGCACGTGAGCCCCGCATGACTATAGCAGATTTTCATTTATTAACAATTAATTCAGTATTGATTTTCTTACGCATTATTATAAAACAATTTCAGAGCTTGGCGATATTTTTAACATCTTTTTTTCCATCCAATATGGTCATAAATAATTCTACCTTGGTGGCAACCCCGATAAATACCATATTTCCTAAAGTCATAAAGGGGTTGAAAGATTGGACGAAGAGAAAAGCCAGATTCCTATTTATAGATCGATCCGGAAGTAAAAGGTATCGATGTATATTTATATTTCCGGTGGTGCTGCACGTTTGATGAATTATTTCCGTTCAATAATCATTTGGTTTTCTCCACGGGTTGCGTACAAACTTATTTGCAATTTCTGACAATGAAGATTATTATAACGCTAGATTTCATAGAGTGTTCTCTCAACTCTTCAATGATACATAACTGTTAGGGGTGAGGTGATGTGAGAGGTAGGGGGTGAGGTGATGTGAGAGGTAGGGGGTGAGGTGATGTGAGAGGTAGGGGTGAGATGACATGAGGTGATGTGAGAGATAGGGGTGATATGAGGTGATGTGAGAGATAGGGGTGAGGTGATATGAGGTGATGTGAGGGTAGGGGTGAGGTGATGTGAGAGGTAGGGGTGAGGTGATGTGAGAGGTAGGGGTGAGGTGATAGGTGATGTGAGGGTAGGGGTGAGGTGATGTGAGAGGTAGGGGTGAGGTGATGTGAGAGGTAGTGGTGAAGTGATGTGAGAGGTAGGGGTGAGGTGATATGAGAGGTAGGGGTGAGGTGATGTGAGAGGTAGGGGTGAGGTGATGTGAGAGGTAGGGATAAGGTGCTGTGAGAGGTAGGATGCGGTGATGGGAGAGGTGATGTGAGGGGTAGGGGTGAGGTGATGTGAGAGGTAAGGGTGAGGTAATGTGAGAAGTAGGGGTGAGGTAATGTGAGAGGTAGGAGTGACGTGATGTGAGAGGTAGGATTGAGGTGATGTTAGAGGTAGGGGTGACGTGATGTGAGAGGTAGGGGTTGAGGTGACATGAGGTGATGTGAGAGGTAGGGGTTGAGGTGACATGAGGTGATGTGAGAGGTAGGGGTGAGGTGATGTGAGAGGTAGGGGTTGAGGTGATGTAAGAGGTAGGGGGTGATATTAAATAATTGAACGATATGAAATGAACATAGTATCACAAAATTGCTGCTGGGGGGGGGGGGGGGGTGAAGATATGAAATGATTGCTCCGGCTGTGGTGTATTATGCATGATTGTTGCTGGAAGGAGGAGATGAAATGATTGTTACTGGGGTAATATGAAATGATTGCTGTTGTGGGACCGTTAAATAAACTGTTCTTTGAATTAACGATTGCTGACCCAGTATTGTACGGGCTCATGCCCTTTGACCCAATGCCATCATGTGATATATGCATGTGTTTGTGAGCTGTTGTTTTGTTTCATACAAGGTGCTCCATTTTCCTGGCCTCAGAGAGTGTAGTATGGGGGTCGTCGTCCAGCATTGGATATTCACATACTATGCCGGTCTACAGGTTGCTTGGGATGCCTGCACAGCCGATACCCTTAGTGTGTTGTGTTTTATGCCTGATTCATTTCAAGTAAAAGTGTCATTGCAATTAAGCGCGTTCTTGTAAAATAAAGTACCATTGCAAGTAAAAATGTTCTTGAAAAAAGTGTCATTGTAAGAAAAAAATGTTCTTGTAAAAAGGTGACATTGAAAGTAAAAGTGTTCTTTGGTAAAAAGTGTCATTGTAAGAAAAAATGTTCTTGTAAAAAGGTGACATTGCAAGTAAAAGTGTTCTTGTAAAAAAGTGTCATTATAAGTAAATATGGAATTACAAGTATAAGTATCAGTGTAAGCTGAGTGGCTGCGCAGTTCTACAGAAAAACAACACGCATGGAATTGAATATATCGCGTACAAAGTTTAGGATTGTTGACCTAGAAAAATGTCCCCTAAGAATGAACTACCTATACCAACCTGCAGCTGATGAATCACCGTATGGTGCACGGGTACGAGCAAACTGTGAGAGGGAACGTAGTTGATGAAGCAGATTTATATTGCGCAGGTGTGGCTAATGTCCCTGATCTCATGTTGTTACAGGTGATGCTCTACAGGTGTTGTTAATGTTGTTACAGGTGATGATATACAGGTGGATGCTGGATGATGGGCTATGCGACGCCTGGATTGCCTCGGATGTTCTAGGATGCACTGCATCAATCCTGAACCTCACTGCAATATGTGTGGACAGGTACGTGGGTGTACTTGTACTTCCGTGTTAGCTTATGTCATACGTGACTAGGTAGGTTGTATATGTGCCCGTGTCTGGGTAGGTAGGTTGAATATGTGCCCGTGTCTGGGTAGGTAGGTTGTATATGTGCCCGTGTCTGGGTAGGTAGGTTGTATATGTGCCCGTGTCTGGGTAGGTAGGTGTATATGTGTCCCTGTGTGGGTAGGTAGGTTTATGTGTCCCTGGGTGGGTAGATAGGTTTATATGTGTCCCTGTGTGGGTAGGAAGGTATACATGTGTCCCTGTGTGGGTAGGTAGGTTTATATGTGTCCCTGTGTGGGTAGGAAGGTATATATGTGTCCCTGTGTGGGTAGGTAGGTTTATATGTGTCCCTGTGTGGGTAGGAAGGTATATATGTGTCCATGCGAGAACTAGAATCACATTTGAAAGATTGCACAAAAATGTATGCGACAGAATGTGAACACCAGTTACCATCAAAATCATAGTTTACTAGGCAACAGTAATACCATCATTATTTTATGTCTGTGTAACATGGACAATATATGCCAGACACACTAGAAGACTGAACCACTTCCACCTAAACTACCTTCGTAAGATACTCAACATCTACTGGTCTGTAGGTATGCATACAATGTTGATGAAATTCAAGTCTGTAGGTATGCATACAAGGTTGATGAAGGCGCAGACACGCTGGGCAGGACACATGGTCCGCATGAAGAATCCACGTCTGCCAAAAATGTTGCTATATGGAGAACTCCAGACTGGCGTCCACAAGGGCAGAATAATCGTTTTAAAGACACTCTTAAAATATCACTGGTTCACGTCAACATAGGCACACATTCAAATGAGAGTCTTGCACAGGAAAGATCACATTTGGATCGCAGTAACAAGAGTGGTACAGCAGATGCAGAGACCCGCAGACACGATTCTGTGCAGAAAAAACGCGATAGAAGAACGGCAAGAGCTGTTAAATGTCCCACAGACTCCTCCCGCACATGTCCAGAGTGTGGTAGACAATTCCGGGCATGGACCACAGACTCCTCCCGCACATGTCCAGAGTGTGGTAGACAATTCCGGGCATGGACCACAGACTCCTCCCGCACATGTCCAGAGTGTGGTAGACAATTCCGGGCATGGACCACAGACTCCTCCCGCACATGTCCAGAGTGTGGTAGACAATTCCGGGCATGGACCACAGACTCCTCCCGCACATGTCCAGAGTATGGTAGAAAAATCCAAACACGTATAGGACTCAATAATCACATTCGGGCACACCGCAGACATCATCATCATCCAGTTGCGCAGAATTCTCACCCTCGACTACAATGGACGAACTACATCTGGCAGAAAATGAACAGGAGCTACAGAGACATCTCATTTTTCTGAGATCCTTCGCAAACTGCTGGAAATTAAGAAAATTAGCAGGATATAATCCGGAAAATGAAATGCACTGTGTCATTGTTTACAGCTTAGGTGCGATATATGCGCCTTAGGTCTGATACATCCGATTTCAGAATGATTTCTGCGTCACTATGACTATATACGGGATGGGACAACCAATTTCACCCCATAACTTCCTTAGTCGCCTTAAACACCTTGCATGGAAGGTAGACAGTAATGCTATTCTTTACTCCACCTTCAGAGCCTGGCAAGAGATTATATCAAAAAGAGATTAGATCAAATAGAGATTAGATCAAGTAGGTAGAAGTTAGATGTATATCAGTTGTATCCGTTTGAAATGCGCAGATAACGCAGCGAAACGGTAAACTATGTCACTTGCACATTCCGTTCTCCGAACTACGTCCTGCTAATCACAAGGATTATGAGAATGAACGCAAAACACGAAGGAATTTTATATAAATAATAAAAAATATTTAGTTGTTTTTATAAGTTGCCCGTACAGGCATGTAGCCAAAAGAGACCCGCGTACAAAGGCTAAGGAAGACCACGGAAAAGATGGATAGAAAACATCAGGGACATCCTGAACAGACACGGTCATAGCACAGCCGAGGCCACACATCTGGCCTTGGAATAGAAACTCGCGCTATAATCTCCCTACGCTTAAAGGCAAAAGTTGATAACACCACCTGGGGAAAGACAACAGACAAACATTAGATTTTAAAAAAACGTTTGTCTATGAAAATCCAACAAGGACACAAACAAAGTGATAACAATGCCTTATATAAACCTTTGCCAAACGTTTAGAAATATAACTAAAAATATTCCAAAAAGCTCCATCTCTGCAATTATGATCGTTTCAGGGTTAATTTCGTTGCCATTTGGAAATTACTCAGAATGGCCACCCAGTTTACATGTACTCATAACGCATCCACAAAATGGATGATTTTCATTGAATTACCTTTACGCACTGGCTTTCTACTCGACAGTACTGTAGCTTAGCAGTACGGGGGTAGTAATTACACGTATGAAGTAATTGCATGCTAAACCATACCCATTCACGTAGTGGCTATAGATAATTCAATCATAAGTGGTTTATAATGGCTACCTCCGGGACGATATGTTTTGGGATCAGATAGTACCTTCTAGCATAGAGTGCTTTCAAACAAGGGCAATAACTGGATAAATACTGAACGGAAGCGACAAACAAGGGGACATAAACAGGCGTAATAACACGAGACTGGCAAGTAAGGGAAGTAAGCAGAGTCTCTAGTGCACATAAAATAAATTAAATGGTAATATTAGGGTAAAGTCAAGGGGAAGAGGTAGGCAGAGATACAAGTGGGAGAGTAACATTACAGGATGGACAGGTTACAGTCTAGCAGAGTGCACAACCAAGACAAGAGACAGTTGGAGATACTTTGCAGCCAACCTTCGTTGCGGAGACGGCACTTAATGATGATGAATATTACACTGAAAATATGGTTCATCATTGTCAGGTGACGTGTCGGCTGGCGTAGGCGATCATGGCTTTCCACAGCTCTCTATCTCCAGTATTATGTATCAGGATCATTGTTGTTTCCCTGTTTCTCTGTTGCCTTCAATCTTGCCTGTTGTGACGATGTTCTCCAACCCTGCCTGTCTCATGAAATAAACAAATGAAGATTACCTTTTTCTTATATTATTTACTAACCTCTGTCTCGCATTTGACACTTTCAATAACTCTACATCAGTTTTTCTAGCAGTCCATGGTATTCTCAGCATTCTTCTATAGAACCACATCTCTCTTGCTTCTAATTTCCCACTTTCCAGTTTGTTTATTGTCCAAGACTAGCACCCATATGTTAGTATAGGGGTTATATAGCACTGCAGAACTCTCTTTCTCACCTCTAATGACAAGGTCATATTACACAACATATTTTTCATTTTTCTGAATGTTGTTTTTTGCCTGTTCTATTCTGCTTCTTATTTCTGTTGAGCTTCTTCCATCTGTTGCAATCATTGTACCTAGATATTTGAATTGGTGGACCTGTTTTAATACAATATCACTCAATTTGATTCTTGCAAGGTGTGTTATTTTGTTTCCTTGACATTAGTGAACTGAATGAGTGCTAATGAGGTCGTAGTTGATATGAGATTGAATCAGCAATTGCAAAGTCTTTACTCTGTAAATATTTTATTTACGTCCGTGTGATTTTCTTCGTTCGTCTTCGCGTTGATTCTCAAACTCCCCGCTGGATCTCCCTTGCAGCAGGACATTGTCCTACTAGATTTCCAACAGGATATAGTCCAGAGGATGGAAATGCGTAATGTCGCCGTTTTATTTGCGCCAGTCGCCCTACACATCCGTCTTCGGCGAATTGTGATTTTCTCAGTTGTCATTCTCTCATTTCTGATGTCATTTTGTAAATGTCACCACACCTTCATAATCTCTAAATTGTATCTATTTACAGGTTTATTGCTGTGACCCAACCAATAAATACGCCAAGCACAAAAACTCCAAACGTGTCTTCGTTATGCTTGCCATCACGTGGGTTATTTCTGTTGCTATAGCAGCACCAATCGCATTGGGGGTCAACTACTCGGAAGCAAGAAAAATTGGAGACTGTCAATTTTTTAACTCAGATTTTATCATTTACTCGTCCATGGGTTCGTTTTATATCCCTTCTGTGATCATGTGTTTCCTGTACTGGAAAATTTTATAGGGTCATCAGGTTAAGGGCGTTGAAATCAAAGCTAGCTAAGCGCATGCGCGAAGTTGATAAACGTACTCTTCAAGGAGTTATAGAGAACCCTGCTACAGGGATATCGCAGAGACCCAACGATACGGAGGTCTGTACGGGGGTGAGGTTACACTTACTACAGGTCTGGCGAAAATAGACAATGGTCGTGTCACGACTTACAACACGACGATGGCGACAACATCTCGGTTGATTTTGACAGGGCGTGGGGAAGACAATTCAGGGAATAACCAAAATTCCAACTCCGATGATAATTCTAATGATGATGATGATGACGACGATACGGGGAGTGAAGTGGGAGTGCTAACAATAATACTAAGGGTCATAAGAAACTGGGCGTTGCCAGTGTCGTGATGCAGATCAGTCCAAGATTCTTGCTCAGTGTTGACGCCGCGGAACTAATTACAAATCCGGTGGCCGAGGAGATGGAGAGACTCGAGAACAAAGAGAAGAATGACGTTCATCAGTACGGGAAGAACGGCGGTTGTTTCGTGCAAGAGGCGTCTGCTTCGACTTCCGGTGGGGCAGGGCAGGCATGTGGAAATGAAGCAGAAACGCCTTTTACAACCCCTTTGTGTCGGGTTGATTCCAGAGATGGAAACGGTCCAAAAGAAAAGGGGGAACAGTTCGAAGGGAGATCACAAGAAAGGAGTAACGAAGTTTAATTTTCACATGCGGGTCAGCAGAAAAAGGAAAGAAAAATCTTCCTCCAGACGTGAGAAGAAAGCTACGAAGACTCTGGCCATTGTTTTGGGTAAGTATATGTCAGGTATATGTCACGTATATGTCACATATATGTCAGGTATATGTCAGTTATATGCCAGGAAGAGAAACTATTATTTTGTTATATTATATAATATATATATATATATATATATATATATATATATATATATATATATATATATATATATATATATATATATATATATATATATATATATATATATATATATATATATATTATATATATATATATATATATATATATATATATATATATATATATATTTGTTAGTGTATTTTGGTCTATAGGTTGGTTAGTTGGTTGATTGGTTGAGTGACTAATTTTCTGGTTAGCTAATGTTCACTGCATCTCTGGCAGTTTGGATAGGTTGTCTGCTGGTTGACTGAATCTTGGTTTTTTTTACTAGCTGGCTGGTTGACTGAATCTTGGTTTCTTCACTAGCTGGCTGGTTGGCTGGATCTTGTTTTTTCACTAGCTAGCTGGTTGACTGAATCTTTTTTTTCACTAGCTGGCTGGTTGACTGAATCTTGGTTTCTTCACTAGCTGGCTGGTTGACTTAATCTTTTTTTTTCACTAGCTGTTGGTTGACTGAATCTTGGTTTCTTCACTAGCTGGCTGGTTGACTGAATCTTGGTTTTTTTACTAGCTGACTGGTTGACTAAATCTTGTTTTTTTTTCGCTATTTCGCTGGTTGACTGGATCTTGGTTTTTTTTTACTAGCTGGCTGGTTGACTGAATCTTGGTTTTTTTTACTAGCTGGCTGGTTGACTGAATCTTGGTTTCTTCACTAGCTGGCTGGTTGGCTGGATCTTGGTTTTTTCACTAGCTAGCTGGTTGACTGAATCTTTTTTTTCACTAGCTGGCTGGTTGACTGAATCTTGGTTTCTTCACTAGCTGGCTGGTTGACTTAATCTTTTTTTTCACTAGCTGGTTGGTTGACTGAATCTTGGTTTCTTCACTAGCTGGCTGGTTGACTGAATCTTGGTTTTTTTACTAGCTGACTGGTTGACTAAATCTTGTTTTTTTTTCGCTATTTCGCTGGTTGACTGGATCTTGGTTTTTTTTTACTAGCTGGCTGGTTGACTGAATCTTGGTTTTTTTTCGCTATTTGGCTAGTTGACTGGATCTTGGTTTTTTTTTACTAGCTGGCTAGTTGACTGGATCTTGGTTTTTTTCACTAGCTGGCTGTTGACTGAATCTTGGTTTTTTTCACTAGCTGCCTGGTTGACTGGATCTTGTTTTTTTTCACTAGCTGGCTGGTTGACTGAATCGTGGTTTCTTCACAAGGTGGCTGGTTGACTGGATCTTGGTTTTTTAACTAGCTGGTTGGTTGACTGGATCTTTTTTTTTCATTAGCTGGCTGGTTGACTGGATCTTGGTTTTTTTCACTAGTTGGCTGGTTGAATAGATCTTGACTTTTTTTCACTAGCTGGCTGGCTGACTGGATCTTGGTTTTTTACTCGCTGGCTGTTTAACTTGATTTTAGTTTTTTCACTAGCTGGTTGGTTGACTGGATCTGATGTGTTTCACTAGCTGACTGGTTGACTGCTCGCTGACTGTTGGCTGCTCGCTGATTGGCTTATTGTAAATATCTCAGCTGAAGATAAGGAAATTGGGTTCATTACGGGATGCAGTGTCCACATTTCAACGGAGCAAACCATACATTGTTTAACGAAACGAACTTTCGCGCTAAAGTGCATACACCGCTGCATTCATCAACTTGTGCAAAACTCACTGAGAGCCAATCCCACCCCCACTCTTCCTGAATCATCTGGGGGGGGGGGCTCTCTCAGTTTTCTGCGCGCAGATATATTCATCGACAACGAAGTTGTGTCCATTTAATCTCCGAGTCACGGAAGCTGTATGAAATTACGGCAAATTATTAAAAAGTTGGAATGTAGACACATCTCCCCCGTATTGAACCGGAAATTGCGTTGCTTATAAAAACAACAATAACATGTGATAAAACATATAGTCAAGGGGCAAATCATACGTTTTGATCTTGATAACCTTCTTCAAAAAAACAAGATATAAATTCTAAATGTGTGCATGTCTACACATTATTTGATATTCATACCAGGGAGTACAGACTTACCGATCAGAAAACAAGGTATAACTCCTTTCTGTGGTAAATAAATTGACAGTTTATCGTGGCTATTATAGTCAAGCATATAGTGACAATTTTGGCGTAAATTACATTCAGTAGTTTGACATTACTTATCAAGCAGTCTTAATGCGCAACTGTCTGTGGTGAAATTTGAAACTTTCATAGTATATTGAGACATAAATCACCTCAGTGTTCGGTAATAACACAGCCAGTTAGAAATACGAAGGCTGTAGGCAACAGGGCAATAAAAAGGCAAACGGAAATTGGTATACGTGTTGATAATACGTATACCTATTAGCCGAAATGTTGTTTGTCCTTATGTTTGTTGCTAGTATGTTGTCTGTTGCAAGTATGTTGTCTGTCGCTAGTATGTCTGCTGCTAGTATGTTGTCTGTTACTAGTATGCTTTATGTTGCTAGTATGTCTGCTGCCAGTATATTGTCTGTCGCTAGTATATTGCCTGTTCCTAGTATGTTGTAAGTTGCTAGTATGTTGTAAGTTGCGAATATGTTGTATGTATAAAAAGAAATTGACAGCACTTGCTTTTATTTCCATTTGTCCCTATATATGCCTTGCTGTCACATATACACTTTGCACCTCTTTATCACAGATGCACTTTTCACCCCTCTGTCACAGATACACATTTCACCCCTTTGTCACAGATTCACCTTGCGCCCCTCTGTCACAGATTCCCCTTGCGCCCCTCTGTCACAGGGCTGCGCTCTTGCTGCCACATATTTATAAATTCAACTTTAGTCTAAGGGAATTAACCATAAATGTCTTTTTCTTCGAGTCCAACCTGCGTGCTAGTTTTTAGCAATCCAGCATTCACTATCCTGCCTGGCGGTACTAGATAACACAAAAACTGTTGATTTGGCAACGTTGTAAGATCTGATAGTTGCCACTCATCCAGATCGTGTTCTTTATGACCCACGCTTTCTGTAATTAGTAACCTTGTTCATATTGGGACAACATTCTTCTGGGGTAATGTAAATCAAAATTATTTCACAAAAATCAAAACTGGATTGAGTGCAAATCTTTATAATCAAATTCCCGATCAATATTCTTAGAAATCTCAGTGGGAACTTTTTTATGAAATAGTTGAGCGGAATAATACACACAGAATAATTTTAGCGTGTGTGAGGTGCTAGGGTTGAATAAGCGATTGTATGGAGAGAAAATTGGATTATGCAACTTGCAAATTTAGATTTAAATGATAAATTGGGTGGCGTGAATCGATTCTAGTTCGTTCAGTTGAGTCAAAGTTTCGATATAGCGAGAATCGATTCCAGTTCGTTCAGTTGAGTCCAAGGTTCGATATAGAAAGAGAACTATATCGCTTCACTAGCTTTTCCCTCAAACAAATTTAATTATCTGAATAACCGTCAAACGCAGTTTTTCCCAACGTGGGTCCCACGCCCCACAAGGGGGCAATGTGATCGTTCGGGTGGGGGGTGGGGGGTTGAACAAGTTGTAATTAGACTTCATTGTGGAAAATTCAATTTGTAAATATCAAAATTATGTATATATTACATAGGGGGGGGGCATCAGAATTTTAGAAAGACTTAGTGGTGAATGGTACAGAGAAGGATGGGAAACACTGGTCTAACTATTTAATGCCATTTTTTGGATACGATCTTATTTTAGGTTAGACCCAACAAATGTATACTTTATGTGTATGTATATTGTTCAGTTTTTTTTGTGCACAAATGAAATCTTCTGATCTTTCTCGGCATACTAATTATTGTGTCTCAAGTAAAGAAGTTTTACCACTTCAGACATTACACCGGATACAACCTTAAACACCGTCTGTCCTGTGTTCATGTCTTGTCTTTTCTTGTCCTATCCATGTGTGCCGTTAGGCGTCTGTGGAACCGAAGACTTCTTTCTTTAGTTAACTGTGATGTCGCTGTCTTAGTGAAGCCTTGATGTTCTAGTATTTCTCTGATGGCTTCTATCCATCTTCGTCTGGGTCTTCCACTGCTTCTCTTTTCAGTTGATCTTTTATTTAAGTCCATCGGTGGAGATCTGGCTCCATTCTGATAAGTTGATCGAACCTTTTGATTTTTTTTCTCTCTATGTATTCTTTACACAATATTGTTGTCATCAGATTCCTTATAGTCTCATTGTTTATTCTATCTCTTTTTGTTACACTTCCCCAATGTTGTTCGCATATACTTCATTTCGCATACAGCGAGTTTTTGTTGGTGTTCTTCTGTCAGTGTACAGTGACAAAATAATGAAATGTCACACTTAAATAATGCCAAATGTATGAGAAATAAATCATGTGTAAATGACATTACATAATTGATTGTAAACACCCTAATTTTTGCATGTAGACTTGTGACCTACACCGCAAATAAACGAAAATTGAAACTAATAAATGCATTTTTATGACAACATTATTTCATAAAGTTTACACCTTTTTTTCAATTCTCACACAGAAATTGGAATTAAATGTGTAATATATTTGTTGAGATTTTTAAAGTTGGGCATAGCTGGTGAAACGTGAGACAGTTGATTAATTTTTTCACTTAGTGCATTCTGTTTATTTTTATTTTCTTCTACAATTTAGTCTCTTCTATAAACTTGAGAACTACTCTGAAGTATTCTAGAAAAGTAAGGAATAACTGGTCATGTGACGTATTCCTTCCAGAACGTTGTCTTCCCAATGAACTCTCTGAACCTCTCTCTGTCTTGGGCGATGTGGCTTGCATTTTCTAGCGATGTATTCATGTTTTATCTTTAATGTCGTCTGTCCATCGTCTTCTTGGTCTGTCCTTTCTCCTCTTCCTAGTTACTCTTCCCTCCAATATTTGTCTTTCTAAACAGTTGTGTCTCTTTATATGACCAAACAGGCGTAGTTTTCTTTTTGTTATTGTGTTTAGTAACCAACACTCTGGAATCTTCAATGTGTTTATAATATCTGAGTTTCTGATTTTTTCCTTCCATGATATTCTAATTATCCTTCTGTAGCATTTCATCTCGAAGGCGTTGATCTTCTTTGCCGCTGTTAGCGTCCATAAGGTATGGAATAAAGGAACATTATTAGACTTTGTAAGAGCTTTCTACAAAGATCGTGAAAGTGCAGTTAGAACAAATGCAGGACTTGCAAAGTGGTTTTCAGTAACATCAGGAGTTAGTCAGGGGTTTCTTATCACCATTATCATTTATTATTTATATAGATAATATTACAAAAGCAGTAAATACACCGCCAGACGCGAAACATCCAAATGAACTGAATGAACTGCTATTTGCTGACGAGCAGTGCCTACCCTAAAGCTCAAGTGAAGAACTGCAAGATCACAAAAACCTACTCAACAAAAGCTGCCTCAATCACAACATGAAGATCAACACAGAAAAAAACCAGAAGTAATGTCTGTAGGCAGAAATCCCAATACAATCAATATAAAAATAAATGATCAACTACTGAAACAAGTACATGAATGTAAGCATCTAGAGAGAGTTATCACAGCTGATGGAAGAATAGACAGAGAACTCGAGACATGAAATCAAAAATAAAACTAAGCAAATTATCAGCTTACACCAAATTTGAAACACAAATCTATCGCGATAACGACCAAAAAACAAATCATAGATTGAATCTTCGTACCAACATTGTGTTATCAATGTCAGACATGGACACTAACAAATGAACATGTTAGACAGCTTACTACGTGTGAAATGAGATGTCTAAGAAAAGCAGCAAACAGAACAAGAAGAGAACATGTGAGAAATAAAGAGACAACAAGAACTGTTGGAACAACATCTGTGCTCAAATATATTGAACAACTGAGAGTGAAATAGTTCGGACATCTATTGAGAATGAACGCTTACTGGCCAGTGGCAAGTGCATACAACATGAATATAGGAGCAACGAGATGCAATTATAAGTCCATGAATGGAGTGACGTGGGTCCATGAATGGGGTGACGTGGGTCCATGAATGTGGTGAATTGAGTCCATGAATGTGGTGAATTGAGTCCATGAATGTGGTGAATTGGGTCCATGAATGTGGTGAATTGAGTCCATGAATGTGGTGAATTGAGTCCATGAATGTGGTGAATTGGGTCCATGAATGTGGTGAATTGGGTCCATGAATGGGGTGAATTGGGTTCATGAATGTGGTGAATTGGGTCCATGAATGTGGTGAATTGGCTCCATGAATGTGGTGAATTGGGTCCATGAATGTGGTGAATTGAGTACATGAATGTGGTGAATTGAGTCCATGAATGTTGTGAATTGAGTCCATGAATGTGGTGAATTAAGTCCATTAATGTGGTGAATTGAGTCCATGAATGTGGTGAATTGGGTCCATGAATGTGGTGAATTGGGTCCATGAATGTGGTGAATTGGGTCCATGAATGTGGTGAATTGGGTCCATGAATGTGGTGAATTGAGTCCATGAATGTGGTGAATTGAGTCCATGAATGTGGTGAATTGAGTCCATGAATGTGGTGAATTGGGTCCATGAATGTGGTGAATTGGGTCCATGAATGTGGTGAATTGAGTCCATGAATGTGGTGAATTGGCTCCATGAATGTGGTGAATTGGGTCCATGAATGTGGTGAATTGGGTCCATGAATGTGGTGAATTGGGTCCATGAATGTGGTGAATTGAGTCCATGAATGTGGTGAATTGAGTCCATGAATGTTGTGAATTGGGTCCATGAATGTTGTGAATTGGCTCCATGAATGTGGTGAATTGAGTCCATGAATGGGGTGAATTGGGTCCATGAATGTTGTGAATTGGCTCCATGAATGTGGTGAATTGAACGAGTAACAAACATAATAAGACGTCACAATATTACTGCATATCAAGCGACCAAGCGTGACATAGATGGAAAACCGATCAACATTCATTCCTGTGCCGACATACAGCAGAAGCAGAGAAATGACAATAGATAGATAAACGTGACTTGTATTTTGTTACTCATAAGTTTCAGTAATTGCGTTTTGACCCTCGCGAAGCATCGTACTTTCCTGGATTTCTGTCACATATATATATATTACAATTAGACTGGAAAGTGGTGTCCTGGTTGCTGTGGTGTCCTGGTTGCTGTGGTGTCCTGGTTGCTGTGGTGTCCTGGTTGCTGTGGTGTCCTGGTTGCTGTGGTGTCCTGGTTGCTGTGGTACACTTCTTGACTGATTGCTTTCGTCTTCATTACCGTTGTTTACTGGTGCAGGCTGTATATACGTGTTGGGATTTCTGGCTAGACTTAGTGCAGGCTGTGTTCACGTGTCGCAGGTTCTGATCAGACGTAATGCAGGCTGTGTTCACGTGTCGCAGGTTCTGGCCAGACTAAGTGCAGGAGACCGTTTGAGTTTTGTTACTTGTGGTCGAAAAAATTCATATCACAGGCAACATATCTACACACAGGTAGCATACCTACACACAGGTAGTATACCTACACACAGATAGCATACCTACACAAAGGTTGCATACCTACACAACATTCGCACCTATTCATAATATTATCACCTTTTGTTTATGTAACTGTGGCCCGCACCTTTTGGTTCCTCTCTTGTTGAAACGTGTTGAGTTTATTGTACCACAATCTCCAGTATTGTACCACAATCTCCAGTATTGTACCACAATCTCCAGTATTGTACCACAATCTCTAGTATTGCACCACAATTTCCAGTATTGTACCACAATCTCCAGTATTGTCCTAAAACTGACAGTATGTCTATGATGGTGACCAGTACGGCTATGTTCGTAGTAATTGTTGTAGTAGTTGTTGCAGTAGTTGTAGTAGAAGTCGCAGTAGATGGCATAGTAGTTGTCGTAGTAGTAGTAGTAGCAGTAGTAGCAGTAGTAGTAGTAGTAGTAGTAGTAGTAGTAGTATCAAGGCATATCTGTTAGTGGTAGTAGTAGTAGTAGTAGTAGTATCAAGGCATATCTGTTAGTGGTAGTAGTAGTAGTAGTAGTAGTAGTATCAAGGCATATCTGTTAGTGGTAGTATTAGTTGTATTATTGTCAATGCCAAGACAATTGTAAGACATCCACTTGTACTAAGGATGTTGGTGTTGATGCGAACAAAAGTTGTGATGGCGGCTATTTGATGTCATAGTATTACAAATTACAGTAACTACGACAGTAATGCTAGTGCGAATGCATTTTCTGTCGCTGTAGTTGTAGCAGTGGTGTGTAAGACCTACTGGGGAAAGCTGTGAAGGTAGTGATAAATGATGTTGTAGTAATACTATCGATTATACGTATTCACATAAAAGTGTTCTCTCAATATCTATTTATTGTTGTCCCTAAAAATTATATCTTTGATACTTCACAGGTGTCTTCCTTGCCTGCTGGGTGCCTTTTTTCACTCTGAACATCATCAAGGCAATCTGCATCCGCTACGACCTGAACGATCTCCCTGCCTGCCAAGTGGACCCAATCTTTTTCAGCCTGTTCCAGTGGCTCGGCTATATCAACAGTTTTCTTAATCCCGTTATATACACAATTTTCAACCAAGAATTCCGTAAGGCTTTCAGAAAAATTCTTACAGAGCCCTGGAGATGACGACAAGTCAGGTGTAACAGACTACGGCAATGCCTTTCTTTTACTTCCGGTTAGGAATCGAAGATCAGCGGAACTGACCTTTGAACCTAACTATATTTTGAACCTAAAGAAGAATCAATGTTTTGAGTTTTGTAATTTTGTCAAGTCCAAAATATAGTTCAGTTCAAAGGTCAGTTTCACAGCTTGTGTGATTGAGAGGTAGAGGACGTATCTCTGTCAGGTGTACCTGGTTCAATTTTAGCAGCAAATAGTTGTGTTATCCGGACCGTTCATAAAGCTATAGCAACCTACTTGATCTAAATGTGGCATATAAACAAGAAACTCCCTGTAGTTAAACAAATGGGCTGGTCCACTGCATTCTAATATACGGGGGCTATCTTATGTGATTTTACATGTCAATGTAACAGTCAGTGGACAAATGTGGGGCAATAGTATATGATTTGACAAGTCAATGTAACAGTCAGTGGACAAATGTGGGGCAATAGTATATGATTTGACAAGTCAATGTAACAGTTAGTGAACAAATATGGGGCAAAAGTATGTGATTTGACATGGCAATGTAATAGTCAGTGGACAAATGTGGGGCAATATTATATGATTTGACATGTCAATGTAACAGTCAGTGAACAAATGCAGGACTATCCTATGTGATTTGACATGTCAATGTAACAGTCAGTGGACAAATGTGGGGCAATAGTATATGATTTGACATGTCAATATAACAGTCAGTGAACAAATATGGGGCAATAGTATATGATTTGACATGTCAATATAACAGTCAGTGAACAAATGTGGGGCAATAGTATATGATTTGACATGTCAATGTAACAGTCAGTGAACAAATATTGGGCAATAGTATGTGATTTGACATGTCAATATAACAGTCAGTGAACAAATGTGGGGCAATAGTATATGATTTGACATGTCAATGTAACAGTCAGTGGACAAATGCAGGACTATCCTATGTGATTTGACATGTCAATGTAACAGTCAGTGGACAAATGCGGGACTACCCTTTGTGATTTTACATGTCAATGTAACAGTCAGTGAACAAATGCGGGGATATCCTATGTGATTTGACATGTCAATGTAACAGTGGAAAAAAAATAGTGCAGAGAGTTCCCCTACATTGTTTAAATTATGTAACTATATTTATAAATACTGGCTCAAGGATACCCAACTTGACAAGTTACCATAAAAATTACTCAAAAACATAGGAAATTAATATTAATGTAAAAACAAAATTCCGGTAATGTGTGATTGAACCGCCTGCTAACGTGACGTAGCTAATCCCATATCATAGCCTTGTAATTCTAAAAAGGCGTGTTTGGTAGATACGTTCTGAATGTTACCAATTTTCGGTAATTGTATAGGCAAATTTACGTTTAGTGTGTTGCTATTGCTTTCTGGATTGTCTAAATGTTCAATTGTCTGTACCTGAGACCTAATAGGTACCTTGACCATCGAAGAAATTATCAGCATCTATCAGCGGCAGAGCCACAATTGTCTGGACCTGAGACCTAATCAGGTACCTTGACCATCCAAGAAATGTTCAGCATCCATCAGCCACAGAGAAAAACCCAGTTGGTTAACTAACCACGCAGTGGATACGGCGTTAATTGTAGGAATCTTTTATTGACATACAAATATTGAATGTAACATACAAGTGTATCACAGACATTCAAGTGTATCACAGACATACAAGTGTATCACAGACATACAAGTGTATCACAGACATTCAAGTGTATCACAGACATACAAGTTGTCTACGTAGATTTTTTTGTGAAGGTAATCACAAGAAATAATGTCTAATCTTCGCTTATACGAGTAAAATAAAGAGGAGGCCACAGGATAAATGTAAAAATTCATGAGACCAATGGGAAATGAACCAGTCCGTTCAACGGCACCGAATCGCCTAGCAACACGGTTACACGAGGTTTTCCGTACTTGACTAACCGCATCTCCCCGATTAGTCATGTGCGGAAAAACCCGAACACCCGAGTTCGGTTCCGTTGAACGGACTGGTTCAATTCCCGTTGGTCCCA
The DNA here is from genome assembly GCA_034231615.1 of Meghimatium bilineatum. Taxonomy (NCBI): domain Eukaryota; kingdom Metazoa; phylum Mollusca; class Gastropoda; order Stylommatophora; family Philomycidae; genus Meghimatium; species Meghimatium bilineatum. The sequence continues at coordinate 892,896 of CM067302.1, forward strand.
TGCCTATTCTTCGCTATGTGGTTAACTTCAATAAACGTTTACTAGAACAGGAATATTATTAGCTAACTATGTTTCAATGTATACATTCATATATATAACATTTACAAACATATAGCGCAAAACGTATATACAAAATAGATCTAAGTATGACGTGATTATTGGTGTCAGTTTTACAGACTTACCCGGCTCTACAGTGTGCCGGATAGAATCTTTTCCAGGCTTACCCGGCTCTACAGTGTGCCGGATAGAATCTTTGGGTAGATGTCACGTAGGGAAATAGTTGAGAGGGGTGATTGTAAATAAAATATGCAAAATATGTACTTGTAGATGGTTTCTAGTGCTGACATTTTTCAAAGGTTAGAAGCCCTGATGCAACCAAGGAAGACCCACTTCGTGGCTGGAAATGTTCTCGCCAAAAGAAGGCTTATTTAACTCTATTTTCGCCAGAAATTCGCCAAGATCAACATCAGCTTTAGTTTAATGTTGTTTGTTGGCGATGTGATCTGCATAAAGTGGTCTTTCACAAGAATCTATAGATAGAAGGACATGCTTCGGTGTTTGTGACGTGCATACAATGGTTGTTTGTAAAAGCTACAGATTTTAGGAATCTCCGCACAATACTATGAGTTTTCTTACATATTCTTGTGAGCTTTACTGGTGATGACTTATCAGACTGGTTGCAACGTTCTTGAGACAATGTTTACCAGCAGAACTAGCAATTATGTGTATAGTATCTGTGTTCCAGTAAGTTTTGTCTGTGGAACCAACTCTTACCATGACGTGGATGATCTCGTGACATATCTTTCTATCCAGAGATTCATGGACTGAAGTCAAGAGGGAGTACGAGCAGATATGTCCTGTTGTGTGACACAGCGTGTGGTTAATTGTGTTGTACAGTGTGTGGTACAGAGTGTGGTACAGTGTGGCACACGTGTGGTACCGAGCGCATCTCTAGCGACCAGACTAACAGATTCAAACCCCGTGCTGTTGGGATATTCTAGGTGTGAGAAGGGGGGAATTCACCGTAATTTAGAAAATGAAAGTTCGCTTGCGATTCCTGGAAATTCCTGGACATACAGACCCCAGGTCAAATATGTCGCGTGAGAACCCGTGTGCATGACAATTTATAGACAATAGAAATCAACTTATAATTTCCTAGCTTAGTGTGGAGTATGACTCGATGGAACGACTGCCTCTCGTGAGATTTCTAAACATAATTACGAACTAGATGACGAGGGCTAAAATGTGATGTTTATGTGCAAGTGTGTACACAATAATTCTCATGTACAGTGACTACTTAATCTGTGATTGTGCAACTTTTTCAAGCTAATGTGTATTGACAATAATATTAGAATATTGCACTTTTAGAAACTTGTGTATTTTATTTGTGAATTCAATGTTGCAACTTATAGCGCAACATAAAATGTTTCCCCATGCAAACTTATTGTGATATATTTATATTCTGAAAAGTGTCGGATTAAGAATGTAGAAGCCATTAGACGATAACAATATCGGTCGGAGAAAAGAGATATCAGAGACAAGAGAGATATCAGAGACAAGATAGACATCAAGACCTGTAAAGCCATCATACCAGTGTTTCCCAACCTTTTTTCTACCATGCCCCACCTAAATCTTTCTAAAGTTCTGAATTTCCCCTGCATAAAATATACATATTATTATATATACAAAAACTGAATTACTCCCCAAATGAAGCCTAATTATAAATATTCGAATTTTCCCCCTGAACAATCAAATTGCCCCCGTGTGTGGTGTACACCCCACGTTGAGAAACATTGCATTAGACGATAACAATATCGGTCGGCGAAGAAAGGCATCAGACACAAGAGAGATATCAGACACAAGAGAGACATCAGACACAAGAGAGACATCAGACACAAGAGAGACATCAGACACAAGAGAGACATCAGACACAAGAGAGACATCAGACACAAGAGAGACATCAGACACAAGAGAGACATCAGACACAAGAGAGACATCAGACACAAGAGAGACATCAGACACAAAAGAGACATCAGACACAAGAGAGATATCAGACACAAGAGAGACATCAGACACAAGAGAGACATCAGACACAAGAGAGACATCAGACACAAGAGAGACATCAGACACAAGAGAGACATCAGACACAAGAGAGACATCAGACACAAGAGAGACATCAGACACAAGAGAGACATCAGACACAAGAGAGACATCAGACACAAGAAAGACATCAGACACAAGAGAGACATCAGACACAAGAGAGACATCAGACACAAGAGAGACATCAGACACAAGAGAGACATCAGACACAAGAGAGACATCAGACACAAGAGAGACATCAGACACAAGAGAGACATCAGACACAAGAGAGACATCAGACACAATAGAGACATCAGACACAAGAGAAACATCAGACACAAGAGAGACATCAGACACAAGAGAGACATCAGACACAAGAGAGACATCAGAAATTATAATACGTAAATTTACTACATGGAAACCAAGCAGACACAGTCATATGGACTAAAAGTCTCCAACATTCACATCACAAGCAGGCTGATTATATTACTTTATGCTGTTAGTGAGTGCCCAACATTGGCAACACTGATATGATAATATGTCAAGTTGTTATGTGATTGAATGCACAAAGTGAAGAAACATAACTTATGCATTCACAAAAAGACAGCTTTGTGTTGAAGGCTTCTTAAAGCACCACACATCTCTAAGGGTTGAATTCTATGAAAGTTCTGGAGAAACCCCACCCTTGCACATATGCAAAAAGGGCTGCATTGATCACGATTCCGAGGCATATTACAAAACATTTTAAAATATTATATTAATTCAATTCACGCATTTCCTAAAATCAGTGGAAAAATAGGCGATGAATGTCTCGGTTTGTTGACTACTCCTGTATGTTTTCTGTGATACAAAGCGCTATGGATATGTGCCCATACTTATTAAACCAACAGAGTGACGTACAACACAAGTAGTTCGTATGTGTATGTCGTCAACTGTGTTTGTGTACATATGCCAAATGTTGTGAGAGTTGCGTAAATTTTTGACGAAATGTTTGGGACTTTATGTGTGTGACTTTATGTGTGGGACTTTATGTTAGGGACTTTATGTGTGGGACTTTATGTGTGGGACTTTATGTGTGGGACTTTATGTGTGGGACTTTACGTGTGGGACTTTATGTTAGGGACTTTATGTGTGGGACTTTATGTGTGGGACTTTATGTGTGGGACTTTATGTGTGGGACTTTATGTTAGGGACTTTATGTGTGGGACTTTATGTGTGGGACTTTATGTGTGGGACTTTATGTGTGGGACTTTACGTGTGGGACTTTATGTTATGACTTTATGTAAGGGACTATATGTGAGGGATTTTATGTGAGGGGATTTATGTTGGGACTTTATGTGAGGGACTTTATGTTGGGACTTTATGTGAGCGACTTTATGTGAGGGATTTTATGTTGGGACTTTATGTGAGGGACTTTATGTAAGGGATTTTATGTGAGGGGATTTATGTTGGTATCTGTGTGAGGAGATTTATGTTGGTATCTGTGTGAGGGGATTTATGTTGGTATCTGTGTGAGGGGATTTATGTTGGTATCTGCGTGAGGGGATTTATGTTGGTATCTGTGTGAGGGGATTTATGTTGGTATCTGCGTGAGGGGATTTATGTTGGTATCTGTGTGAGGGGATTTATGTTGGTATCTGTGTGAGGGGATTTATGTTGGTATCTGTGTGAGGGGATTTATGTTGGTATCTGCGTGAGGGGATTTATGTTGGTATCTGTGTGAGGGGATTTATGTTGGTATCTGTGTGAGGGGATTTATGTTGGTATCTGTGTGAGGGGATTTATGTTGGTATCTGTGTGAGGGGATTTATGTTGGTATCTGTGTGAGGGGATTTATGTTGGTATCTGTGTGAGGGGATTTATGTTGGTATCTGTGTGAGGGGATTTATGTTGGTATCTGTGTGAGGGGATTTATGTTGGTATCTGTGTGAGGGGATTTATATGAGGACTTCATGCTGGGATCTATGTGACGAGTTTTATGTTTGGGACTTCAGAAAATTTATGTGAAGGAATTTATGTGAAGGAATTTATGTGAAGGAATTTATGTTAGGATCTTTGAGAGCTTTATTATATTTGGGACTTTATATTTGGATTTATGTGAGATGTTTTATGTTTCGGACTTTATGTTTGAGTTTTATGTTTGGGACTTTATGTTTGAGTTTTATGTTTGGGACTTATGTCTTGAGTTCGAGACAAGAATTCGAAAAACTAACTACGTAAATTATGAACGTACACCAATTTTGAAACACACATTTATCCCGACGGAAACCAAAAGGCAAATCATAAATTCAATCGTCATCCCAACATTATTTTTTCAATGTCAGACATGGACACTAACTAAAGATGAAGAGAGAAAGCTTACATGTGAAATTAGATGTCTAAGAAAAGCAGCAAACAGAACAAGAAGAGAACATGTGAGAAATGAAGAGATTACAAGAACTGTTGGAACAACATCTGTGCTCAAATATATTGAAAACAACAGACAGAAATGGTTCGACCACATAATGAGAATAAACCATTATTGGCCAGTGGCAAGTGCATACAACATGAAATGGAAACAACAAGATGCAGAGGAAGACCAAGAAAAATGTGGATTGAAGGAGTTACCGACGTTCTGACATAGCACAGTATTACTACATATCAAGCACCCAGACGTGCAATAGCCAGAAAACCAATCGTCATTCAATCCTCCGACGCCTCACAACATAAGCAGAGAAAAGACAACAGATAAATATATATGTATAAGCATGCCATGTCAGCTGTCACTAGCATGTCATGTCAGCTGTCACTAGCATGTCATGTCAGCTGTCACTAGCATGTCATGTCAGCTGTCACTAGCATGTCATTTCAGCTGTCACTAGCATGTCATGTCAGCTGTCACTAGCATGTCATGTCAGCTGTCACTAGCATGTCATGTCAGCTGTCACTAGTTTGCGTTTCTCTTGTGCTGTCGTTGCCCATGTTTGGCATTGGTAGTACAGCGTTGGCATAATAATCATTTTGAATTATGTTATTTTGGTGTTTAAATCTATATTTTTGTTTCCGAAGATTGGTGTCATTTGTTCTTGGGCTTGGCATTCTTTACGTCATTTAAGAAATACACAATAGATGTAGTAAAGCATACCAAGTTCTAGGGCAAATGACACCAATCTTCAGGGAAAAAATGTAAATTTAAACGTCAAAATAACAGTTGAAATGGCATGCTTACGCGGAATTCTAGGAATATCGCTAAGAGACAGAGTGAGGAATGAAGACATTGACATAGAACCGGCATTACCTCAATCTTGGAATATATTAAGTTACAAAAGATCAAATGGTTTGCACACATCAGCAGACTACCGCCAGACAGCATACCACAGCAAGCTATGCTACACAGATACAGTGAAGTCAGACCTAGAGGCCGACCTCGAAAAAGTTGGACCGCCGAAATAAAAGAGGCGACAAATTCCACAATATACTAATCACACACGAGGACCATCTCCAGAGAACTCTTCTACCCCTGACGCTGAAAGTCAATCATAAATTTAATAAAATTAATATATTAAACAAACCTTTAACAAACAATATAATAAATTTTGACATTATGTGATATTTATTCCCACAGCTGTTTCTTGATGACAGACCCAATACATTTCTAGTATACCTCACAAGTAAACAGGGCACATTGTCCAGTGTAAAATGTAAATATTTTAAAAAAAAATAATAATAACGATTGAGTAACTGCAGGTTCAGATATCCGTATCACTATTCCAATGTGGTACCCCTGCGACCTGAAGGGTTACGGGTTTATCGATTGATTGATTGATTGATTGATTGATTGATTGATTGATTGATTGATCACTGTTCTGAAAAGCTAACCCTGGATATATGGTACTCATTCACTGCAATCCCACTTATTGCTTTCGGTGTCCTATGTGCCGTGTGAGTGCTGGACAGAAGTACAAGAAAATGACATCAAAAATGAGTACGTAACACGTGGTGATGTCAGAGATATACATACAGGTAAATAACAGGTAAGCGATCCAATATATTGACATATGAACAGAAAGTTAGACAAGTAAACGTACAGGTCAAAAGTAAAGAAGGCAGGTAAACGTACAGGTCAAAAGTAAAGAAGGCAGGTAAACGTACAGGTAAAAAGTAAAGAAGGCAGGTAAACGTACAGGTGAAAAGTAAAGAAGGCAGGTAAACGTACAGGTCAAAAGTAAAGAAGGCAGGTAAACGTTCAGGTGAAAAGTAACGAAGGTAGGTACACGTACATGTAAAAAGTAACGAAGGCAGGTAAACGTACAGGTGAAAAGTAACGAAGGCAGGTAAACGTACAGGTGAAATGTAAAGAAGACAGGTAAACGTACAGGTGAAAAGTAACGATGGCAGGTACACGTACATGTAAAAAGTAACGAAGGCAGGTAAACGTACAGGTGAAAAGTAAAGAAGGCAGGTAAACGTACAGGTGAAATGTAAAGAAGACAGGTAAACGTACAGGTGAAAAGTAACGAGGGCAGGTAAACGTACAGGTGAAAAGTAAAGTCAGATAAACATACAGGTGAAAAGTAAAGAAGACAGGTAAACGTATTGGTGAAAAGTAACGATGGCAGATAAACGTACAGGTGAAAAGTAAAGAAGTCATGTAAACGTACAGGTGAAAAGTAAAGAAGACATGTAAACCTACAGGTGAAAAGTAAAGAAGACAGGTAAACGTACAGGTGAAAAGTAAAGAATACAGGTAAACTTATGCGCACATAAACAGGTAATTATATAATTACACAGGTAGACTGTGTTTACACGAGTAAATAGACATGTAGACTGGCAGGTGAACAGAGCGCTAAAAAGGCAGAAAAACAGACAGGTGAACATTAAGATAAAAGGCAGAAAAACAGACAGATAAATAGACAGGTAGGTAGACATGACGAAAGAATAAATAGACAATAAAGCTGAGAGGTAAACAGACAGGTGAACAGGCATATGAACATACAGGTACACAGACATATTAAGAAATATGTACACTGACGAAGTGATCTTAAAAATTAGAATACACAGGTAAATATAGAGGTAAATTGGCATGTAAATATGCACATTAACAGAAAGGTAGTGAAACAGGCGGGTTTCTTGACAGGTAAATAAAGAAATGTACTGACACATAAAATGAAATAAATCGAAAGGCCCACAGATAGATAAACAGATACACGTACGGTTAAATAGACAGGTAAAAATACGGGTAAATTGATGTGTGAACGTAAAACTAAATTGGACAGGTAAATTGACAGGTAAGTAGACAAGAAAACTGACAGATGAGCATAAAAATAGACAGATAAACCGATACGTAATTATATAGATAAATATGTAGGTAAACAGGGACGTATATAGACAGGTAAATGGACAGGTAAACGATTTATCAAATTATAGCTAAACTGATATGTGAGAGACAAAGCGAATAGATAGATAAACTAACAGGTAAATAGACAAGAAAACTGACAGGTAAATAGACAAGAAAACTGACAGGTAAATAGACAAGAAAACTGACAGGTAAATAGACAAGAAAACTGACAGGTAAATAGACAAGAAAACTGACAGGTAAATAGACAAGAAAACTGACAGGTAAATAGACAAGAAAACTGACAGGTAAATAGACAAGAACACTGACAGGTGAATATAAGGTATCTCGCATAGAGGGCCTCGCATTGCTCTCGTGCGGACCCATGGTTAGAAGATAACCAACATCCTAAAAGTACATCTTTGTGGTGCACCCTGAAAAGAAAAATACAGCGCCTCTTGCTGTATTCCTGGCTAGAACTTTTAGGCTCGTGTCCGTGGATGTGGATGGTGTAGATGGAATGAGAATTGCCTGCAGAGAGACAGGAAACGAACTTTCTACGCCATTATATCCAACATCTGCAAGGTATCTGTGCATTCTATCTTTGCCGGCTTAAAAAGCAGGTACATTGGAGGGGCAATCAATGTCAATGTCCCTAACATACTGTGATCTTATGAGTGCACACCGAATCTGTAACGGGTAACACACGGTAGAGGGCAGCGTAGTGTATGTGAGTAGATTCAGTGGCAACTTAGCTACAATGGTCACGAGACTGACTAGCATAAGTGCTGTTCATACTAGAGAACACACAGAAGTCCAGATGTCCCATCACAATTGACCCAATTCAAAGTAGGAGTCATGACTCAGGTATTGGATACACCAATTTGAACATGCACTCCTGGGTATGGAAGAAAGCTTTGAATACACCTCCCCATTGCAAACAGGACAAGCATTAAACAAATGTTGGGGAGCGTATTGTTCAATTATCTGACCGAAGCAGTATTGAGTCTCGGAAAATGGACATTGGAGTCAACGTAGAGGGGAATGCAAGTCTCTAACGACACTGCAAACCAAGCCCAACTCGACTGGCGGTCATTGCCCAACACGGTTCATACAAAGAGAATTGGGTTCAGTACCTAAGATCCCACTGCGAAGTTCCTCGCACGAGATTAGTATTGTACTTGTCTCTAGGTAATATATGCAATGGCGAAGAGTGTTATCTGAAACTCTGCGATTAAATATATTTGTTTTGGCCTGAGACATCCGACTTCAGTATCGTTGTTATGTCGATTGACCGATAGGGAAGGAGTAGCCACAACCACCATAATTTTCCCTTAGTAGCGTATCACTACGTGCATATCTGATCACATTGCCGTCATTCTTTACTTTGATACTTTCTTTCCGGGCCCCGGCTTTGCCTTTTTCAGATTGCTTTACAAATTGGTGACGTCGTTGTCGTATCCGTACTTGTCATTGTCGCATACAAAGCTCACAAAATGAAGGATTCTAAAACAAACTTGCAGGCTATCTAGAACCACATTTGGTAGTGCTGAAACGCGTAAACTTGTTTTGGTTTCGACATGTACAAAGACACGACTCACTTTATACATTTATTTTGTGGGAACTGTTGAGGCTCGAAGGAGAAGAGGGCAGAGATAATCCTGAATTGATAACATCAAGTAATGGTCTGAGTGTTATTTTTCTACACTCTTCCAAATGGCTGAGGACAGAGATGCATGGATGACTTTTGTGCTGAAGTATCCAGTACAGCAGGGGTCGGGAACACATGGCTCGCGAGCGAGATGTGGCTCTATTGATGGCTGCATCTGTCTCGCACACAAATTTTCGATTATTAAAAAAAAATTTCTTTAGACTCATTTGATCTACATTTTATTTGCATATCAATATTTCATTCTACAAATAAGCTAAAGTCTACTGCAGCTCAGCATCAGAAGTCGCATTAATGGTACGAAATCCTCATTATTGATTAGCAACAGCATAACAATGTTATTAAAAAGAATTCAGAGACATAATTATTGTACTTTTAGTGTTGAAATTACACAAAATGCACACATTTACTTGAATTTTTAGATTTAAACATAATGTATGGCTCTCACAGAATTACTTTTCAAAATATGTGGTTCCACGGCTCTCTCGGACAAAAAGGCTCCCGACCCCTGCAGTATGGCAACCCTACGACCCTGACGGGTTATGTGTCGGATTGTATTTTTGTATTGTACGCATTGAAAAAAAAATTGAATCGTCAAATCAGCCAAGATGAATTACATAAACAGTTGTCGTGTATAGACCGAAGTACGATCTTTACCCAAACGGTTCACCGTATCATGACTATAATACATGTGTCTTGTATAGCAAGGGGTAGACCAAAAGAAACACTCAGAAGAACAATACTTAGAGAAAGTAAAACAACCAATATTCATACTATTCAAGATCTGCACAGAATAGCTTTGAACAGACAGAATTGGAGAGATCTGACTTCTACCCTATGCGCTAACTTCAGCGCAAAATGAAAATGAATGAATGAATGAATGTGTAGACCGAAGTACGATCTTTACCCAAACGGTGCACCGCATCATGACTATAATACATTTTCTGTTCACAAAACTGAAGCCACGAAGAAATCAAATATTTTGTCTATACGGTTTTGTGACCATCAGATCTCAGGAATAATTTGTCATGTCAGTAATAAGTCGGGGAACTGTTCTCAAGATATGTTATAGTATTGATTTAATAATTATGTGTAAGTAAAGGGGTCGATGTGTGAGTGGGTGAATCAATGTGTGAGTGGGTGTATCGAAGTGTGAGTGGGTGAATCAATGTGTGAGTGGGTGTATCGAAGTGTGAATGGGTGAATCAATGTGTGAGTGGGTGTATCAATGTTTGAGTGGGTGTATCGAAGTGTGAGTGGGTGAATCAATGTGTGAGTGGGTGTATCGAAGTGTGAGTGGGTGAATCAATGAGTGAGTGGCTGTATCAATGTGTGAGTGGGAGGATTATGTGTAAGTAGGTGGGTCGATGTGTGAGTGGGTGAATCAATGTGTGAGTAGGTGGGTCGATGTGTGAGTGGGTGAATCAATGTGTGAGTAGGTTGATCAATGTGTGAGTAGGTTGGTCGATGTGTGAGTGGGTGAATCAATGTGTGGGTGGGTGAATCAATGTGTGAGTAGGTGGGTCGATGTGTGAGTGGGTGAATCAATGTGTGAGTAGGTTGATCAATGTGTGAGTAGGTTGGTCGATGTGTGAGTGGGTGAATCAATGTGTGGGTGGGTGAATCAATGTGTGAGTGGGTGGATCGATGTGTGAGTGGGTGGATCGATGTGTAATTAGGTGGGTCGATGTGTGAGTGGGTGAATCAATGTGTGAGTGGGTGAATCAATGTGTGAGTGGGTGGGTCGATGTGGAAGTAGGTGGGTCGATGTGTGAGATGGTGATTCAATGTGTGAGTGGGTGTATCGAAGTGTGAGTGGGTAGATTATGTGTAAGTAGGTGGGTCAATGTGTTAGTGGGTGTATCGAAGTGTGAGTGGGTGAATCAATGTGTGAGTGGGTGTATCGAAGTGTGAGTGGGTGAATCAATGTGTGAGTTGGTGAATCAATGTGTGAGTGGGTGGGTCGATGTGGAAGTAGGTGGGTCGATGTGTGAGTGAATCGATGTGTGACTGGGCGGATCATTGTGTGCGTGGGTGAATCGATCATGTGTGAAGGGTGGCTCAATCACGTGTTGAAGGGGTGGATCGTTGTGTGAGCGAACGGGTCAATGGATCGATGCAGAGCCTTCGGTATCTTCTCCTTAAAGTGGAAGATTTAACCTAAAAGGAATGGATTTTCCTGCGTCAGGCCTACCTCTTGATAAGAATTACCTTTTTTTCAAAACATCTCTAACTCTCTAATGGAGCTCTTAATTTTTTTTTTTGTGGGGGGGGGGTCTTTTTGTCCAATTTTTGGCAAGTTCATAGTGATAAATATCATATTCCAATATGCTAAAAGGTTTGAATGATCTAAACACCCCCCCCCCCCTTTTCCATCTACGGACCTGGATGGATGTAAGAGAGATAAACAGTGAAGGATGAACAGACAGATGAACAGACAGATGAACAGACAGATGGACTGACAGATATATATATATATATATATATTGCTCTAACAGGCTAACCTCTTCATCTCCATGAAGTATCGCCGAGCTAGGAAACCTCTGATACCAGCTTGGATCTTCATGGCTGAATACTCCTTCCTCAAGAGTCGCACCTCCTCTTTGGTAATAGTTTGCCGAAAAAATGATTGAACTTTACTTGCAGCCATCTTGTCTGGAACATATTCGGTTCGCTGAAACTATACACAAGAACACAAGAACATCTTTGTATTAATGCATTTATACACAAGAACATCTTTTTATTGATGCATTTATACACAAGAACATCTTTTTATTGATGCATTTATACACAAGAACACAAGAAAATCTTTGTATTAATGCATTTATACACAAGAAAGCAAGAACATCTTTGTAGTGATGCATTTATACACAAGAACATCTTTTTATTGATGCATTTACACACAAGAACATCTTTGTATTGATGCATTCTTACACAAGAACACCTTTGTATCGATGCATTTATACACAAGAACATCTTTGTATTGATGCATATTTACAAAAGAACACAACATTTCATATCGATGCATTTATACACAAGAACACAAGAACATCTTTGTATTAATGCATTTATACACAAGAAAACAAGAACATCTTCGTATTGATGCATGGACACAAGAACACAAGAACATCTTTGTATTAATGCATTTATACACAAGAACATCTTTTTATTGATGCATTTATACACAAGAACATCTTTGTATTGATGCATTCGTACACAAGAACACCTTTGTATCGATGCATTTATACACAAGAACACCTTTGTATTGATGCATCTTTACAAAAGAACACAACATTTCATATCGATGCATTTATACACAAGAACACAACATTTCATATCGATGCATTTATATACAAGAACACAAGACTTTATATCGATACATTTATACACAAGAACACAACACTTTATATGCCATTTATTCAAGTGCCTGCTTGCGACAATGAAAACATGTTGCGAACCAAATACAACAGAATTTAAACACTTTGTAAAAACATCTAAATAAGACTGGCCTAAATGACACTTATAGTTAAATCACACTTTCAGCCAAAAACAACTTCGGCTGAATGCTATCAATCATTTCGTGTCGACTCTGTACTGAAGCTTCTCTGAAGTTTATCTCCAACACATATTCTCTCCTGCCCGGGTGGTGCACCCTGCAGATTGACGATTGATTGATTGAAAACCCCGGGATAGGTTGCGAGCGATTAGCTCTTACTTCCTATATGCAGTGGGGTGGTTCTCTGAGCTTTCTTTCATTTTCTTCTTTCCCAGGAGACTTCAGCTTTCGGCTTAGTACAATACCTATTGAAGGAGACTTCTAGTCAGAGGGGTTCTATAACTGTATAGATGACATGCTGCAAAGCTTCCATAAGAAGATAACCTCAATATAACAGCATTTCATCTACTTAGGTTTTCTGGTGCATGGGTGGTTTGTCTAATGGGTCATTGGCGAGACCCACAGAAGCAACAGCATGCGGAACACTTTACAGATAGATAGACAGACATACACGTGGACGGACAGACAGATAGATAGACAGACATACACGTGGACGGACAGACAGATAGATAGACAGACATACACGTGGACGGACAGACAGATAGACACACTGATAGACGAATAGGCAGGCAGACAGACAGATAGGTAGGTGGTTCGGTAGGATGGCACGTAGATAGGTGTTACATAGGAGATGATTGAAAGGAGATCTTCCTAGGGTAGTGGTTAAGATGTTCACCTTGTGTTCAAGAGGTCATGGGTTCGAATCTGGCATATAGTGTCGTCTTGTATACAAGGTGAGTTTTTTCGGAGATCCATGTTGATTATCACTTGGAGCTACGGAGTTGTATGGATGGTAAGTGGTTTCCACACTTGAGGAAGACACTGGAGGATCACGCTAGAGGACAACACTGGAGGACCACGTTGGATGGCCACACTGGAGGACTACGCTTGAGGACCATACTGGACCACCACACTGATGGACCACACTGGAGGACCATACTGGAGGACTACGCTGGTGGACCATATTGGAGCACCACACTGGAGTATCACGCTGGAGAACCACACTGGAGGACTACACTAGAGTACCACACTGAAGGACCATACTGGTGGACCACACTGGAGGATAACAATGGAGAACAACATTGGTGGATCACATTGGAGGAACACGCTGGGGGACCACACTGGAGGATCACAATGGAGGACCACACTGGATGACCACACTGGAGGACCATACTGGTGAACCACACTGGAGGACCACGCTGGAGGACCACGCTGGAGGACCACGCTGGAGGACCACACTGGAGGACCACACTGGAGGACCACACTGGTGCATGATGAGGAAACTATATATACATACATAAAAAGTTTTTTTTACAAAGGTACAGAACTAAAACAAACCTTTATATCGCACATGTTAGAATTGTTATTTCCCATGAATGTCCCAACCTGATCTGGGCAAGGGCTACAGTCTGTTGACGGGAATATTCAAAACAAAATAAACACTGGAATAAATGGTATATACATAATTCTGCATCAAATTTCCATCATAATTTCACCCGTTCAACATAGCGCACACGTTGCACATGCTCAATGTGTGTCTATGTTCAATGCGTGTCTATGTATGTCTATGTTGAATGTGTCAATGTTGAATGTGTGTCTATGTTGAATGTGTGTCTATGTTGAATGTGTGTCTATGTTGAGTGTGTGTCTATATGTGTCTATGTTGAATGTGTGTCTATGTTGAATGTGTGTCTATGTTGAATGTGTATCTATGTTTAATGTGTGTCTATGTTGAATGTGTGTCTATGTTGAATGTGTGTCTATGTTGAGTGTGTGTCTATGTTTAATGTGTGTCTATGTTGAATGTGTGTCTATGTTGAATGTGTGTCTATATTGAATGTGTGTCTATTGTGAACATGTCAGGGGTAGAAGAGTTCTCCGGGAGATGGCTTTAATGCCTTGCAGTGTCCGGGGTAGAACTCTAGAGATGACCTTTATACCTTAATCTAAGACTCCCGCCCCATCCGAGGTCTTGCCCACTTGTATACGGACTGTCACGAGATGGTCGCTAAGCATCCGGGATCTTGCCCACTTTTATAAGACCATGGTGTGGTCTCCGTCCCAGAGGAAGACTTGGAAATTCGTGTACAAAATCAGATCTACCTGAAAATCCAATTCATCCAACTTTTGCGAACATTCTACACACAAAAATTAGGTGTTCCCTCCTTCTCTTACTGTTACCTGACATTCATCGGTGATCTAGTGCCGCTCCGTGCTACAATGTCAAGCTTGTATCTGTCCCATTCCTTCGCAACTAGAGCTGTTCCGCTTGGTCGGTTTTGCAGATGTTATATCATCTATGAGTGTAAGGTTCCCGCTTGTAAAGGTGTTATAATCATTTCGGTATTTGGAAGGCAATTGTTTGGCACCTATCAACAACAGTATGCTGACCAGGTCAAATGAAAACGCTGAAGTTAATCTCCAGGACTGAATTATACACTCCCGCCGAAGACGGATGTGTTGGGCCACTGGCGCAAATAAAACGGCAACACAACGCATTTCCATTATCTGGACTACATCCAACTGGAAATCTTGTAGGATCATTGTCCTGTTACAAGAGAAATCCAGTGGGAGTTTGAGAATGAATGCTGAAGAAGAAGAAGAAGAATTATACACTGAATTTAGTTCATGTAAAAGGGGGGGGGCTGGAGACAGATCTTCCCCCCCCCCCCTCCACGGAGGTTGAGGTTAACATACCTAGTTTATGTTCTTAAAATAAGTGTTCTAGAAGACAAGACAGGTAAGACAGAAATGCCTATAACAGGTCAAGAGAAGACAAGACAGGTAAGACAGAATGCCTATAACAGGTAAAGAGAAGACAAGACAGGTAAGACAGAAATGCCTATAACAGGTCAAGAGAAGACAAGACAGGTAAGACAGAAATGCCTATAACAGGTCAAGAGAAGACAAGACAGGTAAGACAGAAATGCCTATAACAGGTCAAGAGAAGACAAGACAGGTAAGATAGAATGCCTATAACAGGTCAAGAGAAGACAAGACAGGTAAGACAGAAATGCCTATAACAGGTCAAGAGAAGACAAGACAGGTAAGACAGAAATGCCTATAACAGGCCAAGAGAAGACAAGACAGGTAAGACAGAAATGCCTATAACAGGTCAAGAGAAGACAAGACAGGTAAGACAGAAATGCCTATAACAGGTCAAGAGAAGACAAGACAGGTAAGACAGAAATGCCTATAACAGGTCAAGAGAAGACAAGACAGGTAAGACAGAAATGCCTATAACAGGTCAAGAGAAGACAAGACAGGTAAGACAGAAATGCCTATAACAGGTCAAGAGAAGACACGAAAAGTCCGATAGACATGCCTATAGCAAGCTAAGACAAGACAAGACATGTATTAAATATGTGTCTATAATAGGTCAAGGTAAGGCATGACATTTAGGAAATACTTGTCTATAGCAAGTCAAGGTAAGACAAGACATGTAGAAAAGACATGTTTATATCAATTCACGATGAGACAAGACAGGTAGGAAAACAGGTCTATAGCAAATAAGGTAAGACAATGCAGATAGAATGACATTTCTATAGGGTCCCAAGGTAACATAAGACAGGTAGCAAAGACATATGTATAGTAAGTCAATGAAAGACAAGACAGGTAGCAAAGACACATCCATAGCAAGTCGAGGTAAGATAATACTGGTAGCAAAGACATATCTATAGCACGACGAGGTAAGACAAAACAGGTAGGAAAGACATATATATATATAGAAAGTCAATAAGACAAGACAGGTAGGAAAGACATATATATATATATAGCAAGTCGAGGTAAGACAACACTGGTAGCAAAGACATATCTATAGAAAATCAAAGAAATGTGAGCAATGAAAGTTTCCAGTGACTCAAAGCAGGTAATCAAGGTTTGTAGATGGACAGAATAGGAATGACAATGTGGACATGAAATCAGGTACAACACGTAGGCCTGTGAGTCGAACAGGTGAAAGTCAGGTGTAGGCAATTCAAAAATAGGTGTACGTACAAAAAAATATATGTACAACAACCGATCGATGTCTAGAAAGGTGAGACATGCGTAAATAATGAGACAACGACATGTGTAAGTAAAGACAGAAGAGACATGTACACAGTGAAACAAGACAGGTGAGAGACATGTACACAGTAAAACACGAGAGGCGAGAGAGACATGTACACAGTAAAACACGACAGGTGAAAGAGACATGTTCAAGGTAAGACAGGGCAGGTGAGAGAGACATACACAATAGTATAAGACAGGTAAAAGAGAAATGTACACAGTAATATAAGACAGGTAAGAGGCTTCAGGTAAGACAAGACTGGTAAAAATGATTTGTAAAAATGAACTAAAACCACAAATTATCGAATGAATTCTGTAATTTCACATTTTTAGCGAGCTAAAAATAAAGCATAGATATCTCAAAATCCCAACATGTACAGGCACACCAGGAAATGGTAAACATTACAGGAACTATAGACCACAGAGATCGTGGTTGCTGGAACACCTAATAACCGTCCAAAAACTGTCCAACACTGCATTTTTTCCGTTTAGGAGTTGCAGAAGGGGGGGGGGGGATTTTGTAGATGTGTGATAAAGTTAAGGAGTTGCAGGGAGAGATTTTGTAGATGTGTGATAAAGTTAAGGAGTTGCAGGGAGAGATTTTGTAGATGTGTGATAAAGTTAAGGAGTTGCAGAAGCGAGAGATTTTGTAGATGTGTGATAAAGTTAAGGAGTTGCAGAAGGGAGAGATTTTGTAGATGTGTGATAAAGTTAAGGAGTTGCAGAAGGGAGAGATTTTGTAGATGTGTGATAAAGTTAAGGAGTTGCAGGGAGAGATTTTGTAGATGTGTGATAAAGTTAAGGAGTTGCAGAAGGGAGAGATTTTGTAGATGTGTGATAAAGTTAAGGAGTTGCAGGGAGAGATTTTGTAGATGTGTGATAAAGTTAAGGAGTTGCAGAAGGGAGAGATTTTGTAGATGTGTGATAAAGTTAAGGAGTTGCAGGGAGAGATTTTGTAGATGTGTGATAAAGTTAAGGAGTTGCAGGGAGAGATTTTGTAGATGTGTGATAAAGTTAAGGAGTTGCAGGGAGAGATTTTGTAGATGTGTGATAAAGTTAAGGAGTTGCAGGGAGAGATTTTGTAGATGTGTGATAAAGTTAAGGAGCTGCAGAAGGGAGAGATTTTGTAGATGTGTGATAAAGTTAAGGAGTTGCAGGGAGAGATTTTGTAGATGTGTGATAAAGTTAAGGAGTTGCAGGGAGAGATTTTGTAGATGTGTGATAAAGTTAAGGAGTTGCAGGGAGAGATTTTGTAGATGTGTGATAAAGTTAAGGAGTTGCAGGGAGAGATTTTGTAGATGTGTGATAAAGTTAAGGAGTTGCAGAAGCGAGAGATTTTGTAGATGTGTGATAAAGTTAAGGAGTTGCAGAAGGGAGAGATTTTGTAGATGTGTGATAAAGTTAAGGAGTTGCAGAAGGGAGAGATTTTGTAGATGTGTGATAAAGTTAAGGAGTTGCAGGGAGAGATTTTGTAGATGTGTGATAAAGTTAAGGAGTTGCAGAAGGGAGAGATTTTGTAGATGTGTGATAAAGTTAAGGAGTTGCAGGGAGAGATTTTGTAGATGTGTGATAAAGTTAAGGAGTTGCAGAAGGGAGAGATTTTGTAGATGTGTGATAAAGTTAAGGAGTTGCAGGGAGAGATTTTGTAGATGTGTGATAAAGTTAAGGAGTTGCAGGGAGAGATTTTGTAGATGTGTGATAAAGTTAAGGAGTTGCAGGGAGAGATTTTGTAGATGTGTGATAAAGTTAAGGAGTTGCAGGGAGAGATTTTGTAGATGTGTGATAAAGTTAAGGAGTTGCAGGGAGAGATTTTGTAGATGTGTGATAAAGTTAAGGAGTTGCAGGGAGAGATTTTGTAGATGTGTGATAAAGTTAAGGAGTTACAGTGAGAGATTTTGTAGATGTGTGATAAAGTTAAGGAGTTGCAGAAGCGAGAGATTTTGTAGATGTGTGATAAAGTTAAGGAGTTGCAGAAGGGAGAGATTTTGTAGATGTGTGATAAAGTTAAGGAGTTGCAGGGAGAGATTTTGTAGATGTGTGATAAAGTTAAGGAGTTGCAGGGAGAGATTTTGTAGATGTGTGATAAAGTTAAGGAGTTGCAGGGAGAGATTTTGTAGATGTGTGATAAAGTTAAGGAGTTGCAGGGAGAGATTTTGTAGATGTGTGATAAAGTTAAGGAGCTGCAGAAGGGAGAGATTTTGTAGATGTGTGATAATCACTAAAGCCTAACAAAAAGCACGACCTAACAAACAGCTCCCTCTAACAAACAGCTCCCTCTAACAAACAGCTCCCTCTAACAAACAGCTTCCTCTAACAAACAGCTCCCTCTAACAAACAGCTCCCTCTAACAAACAGCTCCCTCTAACAAACAGCTCCCTCTAACAAACAGCTCGACCTAAACATAAATCATCTAAAAATAACTCAAATACAAATAAATCCTGCTAAAAATCAATCAAAATCATGATTATCTCATGCAATGATTATCTCATGCAATGATTATCTCCTGCAATGATTATATCATGAAATGCTTATCTCATGCAATGATTATCTCATGCAATGATTATCTCATGCAATGATTATCTCCTGCAATGATTATATCATGAAATGATTATCTCATGCAATGATTATCTCCTGCAATGATTATATCATGAAATGATTATCTCATGCAATGATTATCTCATGCAATGATTATCTCATGCAATGATACCCAAAGTCCATATCCTAAAGTAATATCCACATTCACAACACACTAGATGGCATCCACCCTCCAAATGTTAGATTACCATGCTTTCCAAATACTAGAGTGATACAAACACTTCAATCACTAGAACAATAGTCATACTTCAATCATTAGAGCAATACACTCACTTCAATGACTAGAACAATAGTAATACTTCAATCATTAGAGCAATACACTCACTTCAATGACTAGAACAATAGTAATACTTCAATCATTAGAGTGATACACACACTTCAATCACTAAACAATAGTAATACTTCAATCATTAGAGTGATACACTCACTTCAATCACTAGAACAATAGCCATACTCCGAACACTATAGTAATATCTACACTCCATATGCTAAAATGACACCACTCTCTGCAAACATTAGAGTTACACAGTGCAGCAGTAGATAATGTACTTTTAACTCCTAATTATATCATTTAGTCTCGTCTGGCAGGTCACCTCCACGGGATTCATTCGTACATGCCGGACTGCCTGGAGATACGATGGTAATTATTGGCCTGTCTGGACAAGCTGAGATCTCTTCTACTGAACGGCTCAACAAAGGTGATGTCTGGAAGTGACAAGAAGTAGCCCGTGTCTTAGTATCGGAACTCGTCTGTTGGTTGCAGTAGCTTAGTCGTTGCAGGGGACATCTATCCATATCTGATATGATTGTATGAGGTAGACAATCTGATTGCACAGTTTCATCTTTGACGTTTAATTGTACTTGTGGTTTTAAATTTATTGAGTCGTCGATTGATAATATTTGGCCGGAAGTTTCAACTAGTTCCTGGCTACAAACCTCTGCCTGGAAGGTCAAGGACTCTGGGACGTTGCTAGACAGCCATCTGCTTGTAAGATGTGTTGACATTTCTCTCTCAAGGCTGCTCGAGTATGTAGTTGTGCTCATGTCTTCTGTTGTTCTACAGCCACACGGCCAACTTTGAAATATCTCACCACTGTTATTGTGGGTGTTATTTGAGCAAACAACGAGATTTGAGTGACTTCCTTCAGTGAATATTTTGATGGCATCTTGTACAGCTTTAACAGTTATGTCTAAGGCAATCATCCGAAGTCGCTTCTCGTCTTCCCCTGCTGTGTTTGTAATAATACTGTTGTTGCTTTCATTAACAGGATACTCAGAAGAAGACACAGGAGCTGTCACGGGTTTATCACTTTCATTCTCCGATTCGCTGCTAGTTGAGCTATCAAGAAGCAACATAATTTCTGACTTCAAAAGAGGATGTCGTTTAAGCGGTAACGCCTTGGATGGCGTGGACAACGATGTCAAACTGTGGGACACAAGACTTGAGACAACAACCACGCTGCGGGTTTCATTGCTAGGCTCAAATACATTGTTCAGGATTGAGTTACTCCCATGCTCACTCTTCGAATCAAACATGAATAGTATGGCTTTCTGTATGATGGATTCCACAAATTTTTTGGCCGTGCTCACCTGAAGCGCATTATCTGCACATGAATATCGTTGACCAGTATCATTAATATTGTCTGCAACATCTCTATCAATCACATCGCCATCAGCAGCGGGTCTTGTGTCTTCATCAGTAAAAAATGATTGGCTTTTATCTTTTAAATTTGGAAGCGACACACTAGAAAAATGTCGCCCAACAGACCTTTGACGTTCTGAATGGAATTCTAACTCGTCGTGGACTTGTATTCCAGCATAGGTCTTTTGTTCGGCTAAGACACTGTGTCTAGCAGATTCATGAGGTGTAACGGAGCTTTGTGCTCCAGCGGGTACATGTAATTCAGCTGAAGTATGGGGGCTAGCATGTACGTGCGGCCAATCACAAACTCGTGATTGTGATGATAACAATGGATGAACAATATGACAGTCTGTATCATCACTGGTCTTATTCACGTCGTCAACCTCATCCTCCTCTGCCTGTTTAAATTCTGAAAGACCTTGATCTTGCTCACAAACATATTCCGTGAACTCGTCCGCTCTAGACATTGCAGCGTCTGCGCTTAGCCATGCAGTACGTATAGAAAGTAACTGATCTGCCTGTCTGGAGAAGAGAAAACATTTCTTTCAATACATCGTCATCTGTTTTATTGTCAACATCACACTCCCACTTATCACTCTGATGATTTTATTGTCAACATCACACTCCCACTTATCACTCTGATGATTTTATTGTCAACATCACACTCCCACTTATCACTCTGATGGTTTGTGTTTACTCTCCGCATCAGCTCACCTACGTTACCACGTTATCTTGGACATCAGCCTGAGTCTTAACCGTATCGATCTGGACAACTGTAACATGACTAAATGTCATATCTACACTCCATCTGGACAAATGTTGCATGACTAAATATCATATCTACACTCCATCTGGACACATGTCACATGACTAAATGTCATATCTACACTCCATCTGGACAAATGTTGCATGACTAAATATCATATCTACACTCCATCTGGACACATGTCACATGACTAAATGTCATATCTACACTCCATCTGGACAAATGTCACATGACTAAATGTCATATCTACACTCCATCTGGACAACTGTCGGATGACTAAATGTCATATCTACACTCCATCTGGACACATGCCACATAACTAAATGTCATATCTACACTCCATCTGGACAACTGTCTCATGACTAAATGTCATATCTACACTCCATCTGGACAACTGTCGGATGACTAAATGTCATATCTACACTCCATCTGGACAAATGTCACATGACTAAATGTCATATCTACACTCCATCTGGACAAATGTCACATGACTAAATGTCATATCTACACTCCATCTGGACAACTGTCTCATGACTAAATGTCATATCTACACTCCATCTGGACAAATGTCACATGACTAAATGTCATATCTACACTCCATCTGGATAAATGTAACATGACTAAATGTCATAACTACACTCCATCTGAACAAATGTAACATGAATAAATGTCATATCTACACTCCATCTGGACAACTGTCTCATGACTAAATGTCATATCTACACTCCATCTGGACAAATGTCACATGACTAAATGTCATATCTACACTCCATCTGGACAACTGTAGCATGACTAAATGTCATATCTACACTCCATCTTGACAAATGTCGCATGACTAAATGTTATATCTACACTCCATCTGGACAACTGTCGGATGACTAAATGTCATATCTACACTCCATCTGGACAAATGCCACTTGACTAAATGTCATATCTACACTCCATCTGGACAACTGTCTCATTACTAAATGTCATATCTACATTCCATCTGGACAAATGTCACATGACTAAATGTATATAAACCGTCTACTCACTTGAGAGAAACATCACAAGCACCGACATCATCATTGACTTTGTTTTTGTTCTTAATGCGTTTCTCCAATAAAGTTTCTTTTGTTGAAAAAATACTCAGATTCAAGTTATCGATAGAAAGTTATATATATCGATCCATTACCATTTCCATTTGTGCCGATAAGCATCGGGGAGTAAGGGTTGGGGTTCTCTCTAAGACTTTTTCTTCTTCCTCTTCTTCTTCTTCTTTCGTTCACTTGAAACATGTCTATATCTGTAATTCTGTCTCCTTAAAAAAACTCACTGTCTTTTGTAGTTCATACAGTGTCCCATAGAGCTTTGATTCCAGTGTTGTTTCCTCTGATCATTTGGGTCATGGTCAGCCCATGTCTCTTGAAGATTTCGTTAGACTTTTCTGCCTAGGTTCAGACGATGAATATCCAGCTATCGAATGTGTTACAACTCCACCCACGCAATAACCGTTCTATCTCAAGATGAGGAAACACATCAAATATGGTCTTCAGGTGGCACAAGGTAACTTCTAGTGCTGTTATTTCAGCTTCATAGTTAGAACATATCTCCCCCACAGGCATCAAACAACTCATCAGATGTTTTGTCTGGATATTCTATATAGACACCATGACCTGCTGTGATGATGGCTTTTAAGGCAGACCCATCAGTATAGACATGAATCCATTGTTCTGGGTAGGTGTCTATTGTTTTCTGTGTTGCTTTCATAAGACTTACTGGGTCGGAACGTTTCGTTGCATTATCTCTTAACTGTGTTTTGATTTCTGGCAATTTAAAGCCTGCGTGTAGTGGTAAATATTTTTCTACTCTTTTGCAGTTCTTGTCTCTTGTCTTGGAGGTGATAGCTGCCGTGTCTGGAGGTGATAGTTTCCTTTTCTGGAGGTGATAGCTGCCTTGTCTGGAGGTGATAGTTTCCTTTTCTGGAGGTGATAGCTGCCTTGTCTGGAGGTGATAGTTTCCTTTTCTGGAGGTGATAGCTGCCTTGTCTGGAGGTGATAGTTTCCTTTTCTGGAGGTGATAGCTGCCTTGTCTGGGAAGTGATACCTGCCTTTTATTTCATTGACATGGCTGAGGAATGACTTTTGTTTTATTCTTTGTTTTAGTTGACATTGTTCTACAAGCTGTTTGTTTGGGTGTTCATTATTTTGCTTCTTTCAAATGTTTCAATGGCAGCCAAATCTCTCCGCACTCCGAGGGGTTTTACGTGTCTGCATATTTCACAAGCAATAGTTGGTGTAAATATCAGTTCTCCACTAACAAGGGTTAGGACATTCACCTGCACTTGATCCTGGGATTCGACATATGTTATCATTGTTACAGACTCAACGTCCGTTATTGAAGCACCAGATTGTGATGAACATTGTAAGCCTGGACTAGTTCAGTTATATTATCAAACGTTACATTGTTATAGACTCAACGTTCGTTATTGAAGCACCAGATTGTGATGAACATTGTAAGCCTGGACTAGTTCAGTTATATTATGAAACGTTACATTGTTATAGACTCAACGTTCGTTATTGAAGCACCAGATTGTGATGAACATTGTAAGCCTGGACTAGTTCAGTTATATTATGAAACGTTACATTGTTACAGACTCAACGTTCGTTATTGAAGCACCAGATTGTGATGAACATTGTAAGCCTGGACTAGTTCAGTTATATTATCAAACGTTACATTGTTATAGACTCAACGTTCGTTATTGAAGCACCAGATTGTGATGAACATTGTAAGCCTGGACTAGTTCAGTTATATTATGAAACGTTACATTGTTACAGACTCAACGTTCGTTATTGAAGCACCAGATTGTGATGAACATTGTAAGCCTGGACTAGTTCAGTTATATTATGAAACGTTACATTGTTACAGACTCAACGTTCGTTATTGAAGCACCAGATTGTGATGAACATTGTAAGCCTGGACTAGTTCAGTTATATTATGAAACGTTACATTGTTACAGACTCAACGTTCGTTATTGAAGCACCAGATTGTGATGAACATTGTAAGCCTGGACTTGTTCAGTTATATTATCAAACGAAGCAGGCGCAGAAATGTCAAGTCCCTTTGTTATGCTATTTATTCCTAGAAATTTAAATACACCTGGCAATATCAAGGTATACAGGAGTGCAAAGAAGGACAAGACCATTCACACTACTGACCATTCACACAACTGACCATTCATACAACTGACCATTCATACAACTGACCATTCACACAGTTAAAATGATGATGAAATATGCGAACACGGATACGACTGAACAGATGGCTCATTGACAAAACAAATCAAAGAAAACATGAACATCCTGAGGAGAAAAGACCATAGTACCATCTTCAGACATCGCACACTACATATACAGCTTAACGACCACCAGCACAAAATACAACCCCAACACACTCCAAGGTTCCGGTTGTACATTTATCCTTATGAAGATGTTGACCGTGACCTTTTTAAATGTCCAGCGCTGGATGACGTCAGGTAAATGTTTCTCCCTCAAAAGCCAGATAAATGGAACACCTTGTCCTGAACAAAACAACAGCTCACAAACACATGTATATATCACACAATGGCATTGGGTCAAAGGACCTAATCCCAAGGATTGCTGGATCAGCAACCAACCACCAATCTAAAGATCACACTTCAAGACCTCAAGTGCATCTATACAAAGATCGTTTTATCTAAAAAAAATAGCACCACGATGTCTCTGGGAGGCAGTCTTGTGGAAACGGTAGCCAGGGATTTAGGCTTGGGTCGACTACGTCTATCTCGCATGAGGTATTTTGCTGTCAGTTAATTTCTCTCACATAATTAGACGTATTTTGACTGTGCCCATGGGGTACTGGAAATTTTCTCTCCAGTATCATAATTCTGGTATAGGAAAGCATCGAGGGTAGAGTTGGGCCCGGGTTCGTTCGCACTCTTAGCAGAGTGCCGAACACATTGAACTCCTCGTCCAAGACTGAGTCTCTACATATTTTTGAGGAATTCTGCGGCCTGAAAGTTGGTTCTCGACCTGGAAAAAAAACCTCTCACCGTGAGCATGATTCGGTATAGGAAAGCATCGACGGTAGAGCTAGGCCTGATCGGTTAAGAACGCGGTGACTAGAAGTACGTTCTCAAGCTGAACAGCACTTTAGTTCCGATTTACTTTTAACGTTTTCTCTTTCCGTTTGCACGTAGCGCTGCACTCTTACTGTACTAGTTTTTTTTGTTTTTTTTTAATTTTTTTTTTTTTTTTTGCTTTTTTTTTTTAATTTGACTCCCTATTCGTCGTGATATCTTCACATTTCGAGACAATTCTATTGATTGCCCCTACAATACTCGAGCCGGACTGAGCTGTTTCACTGTATGTCGACCTTGACTTTGTATGTGTTGGCACAGAGGTGTCGGAGATATTGTTTATCTTTTGCAGTCAATTCTCTTTCCATCTGCTGCCTACATATTCTCTGACATTTTCCCTAAAAGTGTTTGTCAGAAGCAGCACGAGCCTCATACTTCTTTTTCCAGGGTGCACCACGGGGAGGTACTTTTGTGATCTTGGTAATTGCTAACCCTATATCTCCGGAGAGAAATGCGGTACCTTTTGCACCACAACAAGCATCTAGACAATGACCGTATTCTCTAAACACGACACCACCACTGCATCTCTACAATGACTGAGTTATCTAATGATCACACACCTTCGTACACTCCAAGATAACACACCTTCGTACACTCCAAGATCACACACCTTCGTACACCACAAGATAACACACCTTCGTACACTCCAAGATAACACACCTTCGTACACTCCAAGATAACACACCTTCGTACACTCCAAGATAACACACCTTCGTACACTCCAAGATCACACACCTTCGTACACGCCAAGATAACACACTTACGTACCGTCCAAGATCACACACTTGCGCACATTCCAAGATCACACACTTGCGTACCCTCCAAGATCACACACTTACGTACCGTCCAAGATCACACACTTGCGCACATTCCAAGATCACACACTTGCGTACCCTCCAAGATCACACACTTGCGCACATTCCAAGATCACACACTTGCGTACCCGCCAAGATCACACACTTGCGTACCCTCCAAGATCACACACTTGCGCACATTCCAAGATCACACACTTGCGTACCCTCCAAGATCACACACTTGCGCACATTCCAAGATCACACACTTGCGTAGACCTACATTCCAAGATTACACACCTGCTCCACTTAAAGAATCCCAATATGTACGTCCGATAGCCACAAATGAGCATAAATGATGTTTCCAATAATATCCAAAATAAAAATAGGTAGCCGCCTAGCGCAGTGGTTAACGCACTGGCCTCGCATATGGGTGGTCCTGGGTTCATTCCCCAGTTGAGGTGGAAATGTCGACCGGCTCCCGGGTCGACCCAGCCTTGGACAATAAATAAGAATGGGTACCGTATAATCCGGGGAAGTAAAGATTGCGAGGGAGAGGAGATGGCTACCGTCCTTATTTGCAGAGCCTCTGAAATGTGAGATCACTAACATCTCACACCCCTACGGCATTAATAAATGTTATGGGTTACTTTATTTTACTTACTTACAATATTAATGTCAAAATAAGTTACTCACTAAAAATCCACCCAACACAGACATCATGTGATCAGATATCCTGGAGATACCACACTACTGAAAATAATGTAGGAATCACCTGAGCTATCGAAGACAGATAGGAGTCCCTAATATGGGTAGAATCTATGTTTAACTAAGTTACAAGATATCTAACATTTGCGACCCAGTAAAATAAGCGATCCAGAATATTGTTATTGAAGTTGAAATCCAACACAGTAGAACTCTGACAGTATCGATGCTATCACACAAACGATTCCTGGTATTAATTAACAAAGTTACGATCCAAAACACTCAAAATATATAATTAATTATATATTAATACAAATGATTCAAGTTAGTTGTTTATCAGCAACAGATGATCGAAGCACAAGCCCTTCTCCGTAATATTGCCCGCATCCCGATCTCACAAAGTGTCACATATCTAGGCTCATACGATTTATTCCGTAATTTATATTCGCTGGCGACATAAAGTATACACAAAGCGACCAATGATCAGTAGCGACAGAAAAGTGGAGTGACACTAAATAAGATCATTGTCACGACCGGTGTTCTTTTGATGTGTTTGACTGAAGTCAAATCGGAGATCAATACTCAAGAATTCAAGAGTACATAGGCCTATGACAATTCTAAATACAGTATATCGATGCCTGCATCGCGGAGTTATTGTTTGTTTTTGTTTTTTAATGTTAAAAATTAATTATGCCTTGACTTGTGCAAAAGACCTGACCACAAGAAGATAAAACTCTTGAAACTAAGAAGAGAAATGAATCATACATCTCAACGTTGCGCACGACTGGAACAGAAATTGTCTTCATCATCAAGTGCCGTGCCGAATGATGTTGGCGATCATATTTCTCATATTTCTCATATACATCGATCTCCCATATATGTCATCATCTCTGTTGGTGTCAACAATCGAAGCCATTTAGTCAAACTGTCCAATATCTGTTCCCTGTGTCTTTCCCTTGATCTTTTTCCTTCTATCTTTCCTGTTGTCATTCTCAATGCCTCCTCACTCCTAATTTAATGTACCCAATAAATGTTGACTGTATTTTTCTTATATTATCAATAATGCATCTTTTTACATCCATCCTTCTAAGACATTCTTCATTAGTATTCTTTGCTGTCCAAGAAATGCGTACCATTCTTCGAATAAACCACATCACCGCTGCCTTCAAAGATTTTTGTGATGTCTTATTTATTGTCCATGCTTCACTTCCATAGATTAGCACTTGTTCGATGTAGCATTTGAGGACACGTTTTCTAGTATCCATCGATATCGACTTGTTGCACAGGATATTTTTCATTTTATGGAATGCTGCTTTTGCTTGTCCTATTCTGCTTATAATTTCGGTCTTGCATTTACCATCTGAAGTTATTAATATTCCTAAATATTTGAAACTATTCATCTGCTTTAAGTTTTTCTCATTTAATACTATTTTACTATTTGGTGGGCTACTATTTCCTGATATTATTGTTGTTTCTGTCTTTTTTATGTTTAAACTAAGACTTTTTTGTTCACTTTCTATCACTGTCCTGTTTAATAGGTCTTGGAGATGTTCCTGGCTTTCTGCTATCAACACAGTATCATCTGCATATCGTAGATTATTGATATTGTATCCTCCTATTTTAATGCCGGGCATATTCTTAATTGATCTCAAGATATTCTCGTTATAAAGAGAAAATAAATCTGGTGTGTATACACATCCCTGGCGTACACCTTGTTTTATTTGTGTATACTTCCCAGTTATATTATCCACTTTCATGGCTGCTTCTTGTTGCCAGTAGGGTCTATATGTTGCCAGATAATTCTAAGATCTTTACTGTCCATATTCATATCTTCTAGTATTGTGAAATCTGGTCGTGTCACGCTAACCCTAATCCTATCTTGTAACGACAAAATAACGACTGAAAGAAATTGATAACGAGGCTTTACATTTGATTTCCGGTTCAATGAGCATACATTTACATTCAGATACTCGGGTGAAGTTGGCCTTAACAAACGTACAAACATGTAGGCCAACCTAGTCAATGAGACTGCTTTACACATAGGCGTATCTGTAGTCAATTCGATATTTAAATAGATATTTAGTCAATTCGATATTTACATAGCGATTTAGTCAATGCGACATTTACACATGTGCATGATTCATTCCACATGCACATACACAGCCTGTTGATTCGACATTCACACTTAGAGCTACAGCTAGTTGATTCGACATTCACACTTAGAGCTACAGCTAGTTGATTCGACATTCACACTTAGAGCTACAGCTAATTGATTCGACATAAACACTTAGAGCTACAGCTAGTTGATTCGACATTCACACTTAGAGCTACAGCTAGTTGATTCGACATTCACACTTAGAGCTACAGCTAGTTGATTCGACATTGACACTTAGAGCTACAGCTAATTGATTCGACATTCACACTTAGAGCTACAGCTAGTTGATTCGACATTCACACTTAGAGCTACAGCTAGTTGATTCGACATTCACACTTAGAGCTACAGCTAGTTGATTCGACATTCACTTTTACATATAGGCAGTTAATGAGTTAACCTATCTTGTAGAGAGGCGTGCCTCTTTCAACCAGCGGACGAAGTCCGATTAGGTTATATCAGGACACACTACCATTAAATATTAGAGGTAACAAAGACCCCAAGGATGTATAGATAAATACATGTGTATAATGCTAGGTGTGTCGTCATTTATACCATATGGAAGAAGATTATGTACAAGAGAATGTGACATGAATGGTTGGATTTATGTGTTTGCTGCTTTTACCTTCACTGTATAGGGAAAACTATCAGAGCGGGGAGTGGAGCTCTCACCGTGACTACGAGCAACATTGCCATGGGGATTGTGGCAGCGACCAATGCCTAGAACTGAATGAGGATGCTAAATGTAACTGACGTCTGTGCATTCATCGATGTTTCCATGATGGTGATCATAAAATGCAAGAAAAGTTCATAAATAGACGAAACTTGAAACAAGGCCATTTTAAACTATCTATGTGTTCATTTTGTTACAGTATTCCAAGTTTTGGCTGTTAGATTTCAGATGTGCCGCAATGAGTGAGATATTGTGTCACGGAGATAAATAAAGCGTTAACTGTGTCCATTAGTATTTTTAAACTTGAGAAACGGTTATGGGGGCCTCCCCTCCGAAACCACCCCCTTTTCTATGCGTTTTGGATCTTCCTAACAATACAGTATTATATATTTTTAGAGCTTATTTTATTATTGTGTGTTTTCTCTAGTGTCACGTTAAAAACAAAGAAATTAATGAACGTTCTCGCGTGAAATCAGCTGTCAGATTTTATTAATTATCACTTGCCACAAAAATTTCGCAATTCTCTGCTTTCCACCGCGAACTAATCCTAAAGATGGATAGAAAACGTCAGGGACATCCTGAACAAACATGATCATATCACAGCCGAAGCCACACATCTGGCTTTAGAACGCAAGCTAGAGCTCCAATCACCCCTACGCTTAACGGCAAGAGTGGATAACAAGCCACCAGGGGAAAGACAATAGACTAATCCTAAAAGCAGATAGAATTTGCCTACATGGAATTCTATAAGTATGTTTTGTATTTAGTCTGCTTAATTTGTAAACATAGCAATAGAATGTTGCAATGTATATTAAACGTACTTAACCTGATGCTAGCGTCTTCCCGCTGTCAACATTGGTCGTTGCGAATTCTTTAATATTCTTAACCTGCACTTCTGTCAGTTGACATCCTTCATGTTTCGTACCTTCTAAGACTGACTTGGATAAATCAATTGATACGTTTTGCATGCTTTATTTTTCACTTTGTTAGGAACATTACCTAATTTAGCTGTGAGCAATTCATCACCAAATTTGTGTATATTGACAAGTCAGACAAGCCGGGTTGCTAGGCAACGTTCACAGATCCGCAGCAAAAGTATATTCGCGCAAAAACTTTCAATTTTTTAAAATTAGTTACAGACCTTTCATTTCTGTTTTATTTATCGTTTCTTGCTGAAAGATAAACAAGGAGACACTAACGTACGGGAAAGATATCTTACATAGATGAAAGGAATACAGCGAGATGTATAATGAACCAAGTAAAACAAAAAATAAATTAAAAAAATGAATATGAAAAAAAGCCAGAACCTACAGAGAAAAAAGTATATCTATTCGCTAAAATCCGTTGTTGCATTTCGGCGTCAGGGTTTTCTGGATATGGCCAGTAAAGAAGTAAGGTATACAATAGAAAGTTTAAAGAAAGGAAAAGCCTCAGACAACGATGGTTTAACAACAGAAATTATACACGCAGAGGGCGAGGCCGGACTCAAGATTTACCATAAATTATGCTGCAAAATTAAGGAG
Source organism: Meghimatium bilineatum (assembly GCA_034231615.1). Lineage (NCBI taxonomy): Eukaryota > Metazoa > Mollusca > Gastropoda > Stylommatophora > Philomycidae > Meghimatium > Meghimatium bilineatum. The sequence goes on from CM067302.1 coordinate 924,564, forward strand.
AAATTCAAATATTATAAACACATTGAAGATTCCTGAGTGTTGGTTACTAAACGCAATAGCAAAAAAAAAGAAAAAAAAAGAAAACTACACCTGTTTGGTCATATAAAGAGACACAACTGTTTAGAAAGACAAATAATGGAGGGAAGAGCACCTGGGTGGAGGAGAAAGGGCAGACTAAGAAGAAGAAGAAGATGGACGGACGACATTAAAGATAACATGAATACGTCGTTGGAAAATGCAAACCGCATGGTCCAAGACAGAGAAGGGTTCAAGGAGTTCGTTGGTAAGAGAATGTTCTGGAGAGAATACGTCACATGACACAGACCTTCTCTATAAAATTATCCACAGTAATGGTTTTTCCAAGAATATGGAAAAATATAGGCTCCTTTATGATAAATCTAACAAAAAAACATAAGCTCCTTTATGATAAATTTGTCAAAAAATATAAATTCTTGAGGCTAACGGGAATTGAACCAGTCCGTTCTACGGCACCAAATCGCCTAGCAACAATTGCACACGCGTTCTTCCGTACTTGACTAACCGCATCTCCAAAAAAGATGCGATTTCATCAAGCCATATTTATTGTCAAAAAATATAGACTTCTTTATAACAAATTTATTTTAAAAAAGTCTCCTTTATGATAAATTTAACAAACAAACATAGGTTTATTTATGATAAATTTATAGTAAAATTATCAAAAATTAACATAGTAAAATTATCAAAAATCATAGGCTCTTTTATGATAAATTTATCATATCATACTTTATAGGATCCTTTATGGTAGATTTATCAAAAATTATGTACAATACTTTTAACTCGTAACGCCCAATGAAACAGCATCATCAGCTGCAGTGCCGACCGACGTAGATAATGGATGAGAGATGTTTCTGTTCAGTATATGTTACTCGGATTGGTGTCTTCGATTTGCAATGTCAAACTCATATTAAATGACGCTGGTGTCCTCTTCTTCTTCTTCCGCGTTCGTTCTCAGGCTCCTGCAGATTAGCAGGATGCAGTCCGGAGAACGGAATGTGTTGTGTCATGGTTTACATCATTGCTGCGATATCTGCGCCTTTCGGCCTGACACATCCACCTTCAGCATGGCTTTGGGTCACTGACCCTATATTGGAACTCCATCTCATAACTTCCTTAGACATGCGTTTATGACATGCGTGGAAGGTAAACAGTGTTGCTATTCTTTGCTCCCCTTTCGGACCCCGGCAACACACGGGCGCTGGTGTCCTCGATTTGCAATGCCAAACTCATATTTTATGACGCAGGTGTCCTAGATCGCATTTGCTTCTATCGTGACCATTATGTTACGCAACACCCCCCCCCCTCTCCACCCGGAACCCCATACAGGATATACAAAATTAACGTTTTCGATTCTTTCTTATAAGCCAGCATTGCGACACACGGGACACCCGCTCCCCCATAAGTTATCCGCTCTGTACCAGCGGCCACCGAAGATGGCATAATTTCACAATTAATGTCATAATGACATACATACATGATGATGGTGTTCGACCGTCGTAGCCGACGAGGATTTAAAAAAAATGTGGTTGAGAAATGACTAGCGTTGAAATTGGTTTATAGTGTGGAAGAAATATGCTAACAGTCGGCCACACTTTCTCCTGAACTGCATACATATGTCGTGACATACATACCTACATACACACACACACACACCCACCCAAAACCCACGCACCCACGCACGCAGGCAGGCAGGCACGCACGCACTCACGCACGCACACACACGCACACATACACACATACACACGCACGGACGCACGCACACACACATACATATATACACACACACGCACACACACATACGTATGCCATTATAATATGAATATTTGTGTGGTTCGTTGGAAAAATAAGAAAGTTTATGCCATAATGCAAGAGGTAATCAATCTTCTTGGGTCGGCAAGCCAGATTTGACAGTATAGTGCAGAAATTGGGCCAACAATCAATTTTTTCCATGTTCTCTGAAATTTCAAATAACACTGGGACAGTCCATAAATTATATCACCATGTGTTTGTCAATCCGTTGTCCCCCCCCCCCCTTCATTGTTACCAACTCGTTGACCCCCCTATTTCAATATGTCATAAAAAAGTAACCCCTCCCTTCTTTAAAAATTGTGGAAAAGATACATTCATACACTTTAATTTGTATCTCAGCTTTTTTTGTTTGCGTCAATTTTGGGGGATTTATTGTGTCAGTATCAAATTACCTTATCCGGTGTAGGCTGTATATCAAAACATTTATGGACTTGTCCGGTGTAAAATGATGACCAAAGCACATATGACCTTGTCTGGTGTAAGCTTGTGATCAAAGCAACTATTGACTTGTCCGGTGTAAGTTAATGATAACCTTATGGCATAACTGACCACCAATGAAAACATTTTTTTTTGCTGCTCCATCCCATACAGGGTCAAAGTGACCCAGAATTCCTCTTCTCCAGAAAATAATATTTACTAAGAAGAAAGAAGCATCAATAAATTGTCCGAGAGCATCAGTGAATTGTCCGAGTATATTGATGAATTGTCCGAGTACATCAATACATTGTCCGAGAGCATCAGTGAATTGTCCGAGTACATCAATAAATTGTCCGAGTACATCGATGAATTGTCCGAGTACATCAATAAATTGTCAGAGAGCATCAGTGAATTGTCCGAGTACATCGATGAATTGTTCGAGTAAATCGATGAATTGTCCGAGTACATCAATAAATTGTCCGAGTACATCAATAAATTGTCCGAGTACATCAATAAATTGTCCATCAATAAATTGTCCGAGTACATCAATAAATTGTCCGAGTACATCGATGAATTGTCCGAGTACATCAATAAATTGTCAGAGAGCATCAGTGAATTGTCCGAGTACATCGATGAAATGTCCGAGTACATCAATACATTGTCCGAGTACATCAATAAATTGTCCGAGAGCATCAGTGAATTGTCCGAGTACATCAATAAATTGTCCGAGAGCATCAGTGAATTGTCCGAGTACATCGATGAATTGTCCGAGTAAATCGATGAATTGTCCGAGTACATCAATAAATTGTCCGAGTACATCAATAAATTGTCCGAGTACATCAATAAATTGTCCGAGTACATCAATAAATTGTCCGAGTACATCGATGAATTGTCCGAGTACATCAATAAATTGTCAGAGAGCATCAGTGAATTGTCCGAGTACATCGATGAAATGTCCGAGTACATCAATAAATTGTCCGAGTACATCAATAAATTGTCCGAGAGCATCAGTGAATTGTCCGAGTACATCAATAAATTGTCCGAGTACATCAATAAATTGTCCGAGTACATCGATGAATTGTCCGAGTACATCAATAAATTGTCCGAGAGCATCAGTGAATTGCCCGAGTACATCGATGAATTGTCCGAGTAAATCGATGAATTGTCCGAGTGGATATTTGTTATTCATTATTCTTCCGCGTTTATTCTCAAACTCCTGCAGATGAACTGGATTTAGCCAGGAGAAAATTTAATATGCATATCTGAAAACTAATTACAGCGGTCCATACACACACACTTGATGTATACAGCCTGCTAACAACACAACATGAAACTAAACACACACACACACTTGATGTATACAACCTGCTAACAACACAACATGAAACTAAACACATCGAAATCAGAGACTATGAAGATAAACAGAACACCAGGCCAGTTAAATGTATCTGTCAATGGTACAAAACTAAAGCAAGTCTCAATGTGCAAGTATTTAGGTAGCATGTTTACAAAAGATGGCAAAGTCGATAGAGAAATAGAAACAAGATGCCAGAAAGTCAATGATGTGGTGTACCAGCTATCACCAATACTCAAACATCCATCAATCTGCATGACTACAAAACGACAATTGATAAATAGTATTTTATTATTCAGCACCAACGTGATCTATACCACAATTTGATTAATTGTACAAAGGCCTTCATTTGACCCTGTTTGGCATGATGGTCTGTGGCACATATTTATTTAATTTTGACACTATAATCATAGACATTGTTGAATCACTGTACACAAATGCAGGTAGTGATGTATTATCACATAATACAATTGGAGAGTTCTTTAAAACAAATGTGGGAGTTCAGCAAGGATGCATAATGTTTCTGGTGCTTTTCAGGACATACATAGGGCACATCATACGGGAGACACTACATAATTACACCACGTCTACATCGATCGGAGGTCGCCCTATTTGCAACTTGCCTTTCGATGATGATATTGATCTTATAGCTGGGTCAGAACAAGAATTACAAGAGATAACAGCAAAGTTAGATGAAGTTACAAGTACGGAATCAACACAGAAAACAGCAAGATGGATTTGTTCTCACGCGTTTGCATCGTTGAAGATAAAAATCACTGGAGAACTCTGTGTGTTGATATATCCAATATTGGGGCGTTCAAGCCCCCCTCCCCCTATAATATTTGAATATGACTTAGGAACTTGGTCAAAATATTAACAACCACTACTCCTCCAGCGATTTTTCACAATAAAGGTCTTTCATATTTTCCATCAAATAGTTAAATTTTATAAACGTAAACGGACGAATGAACTTGTTTCTTTCTTAGGTAAAAACCCCTCCTTAAGGTAATCATATCTACGCTCCTGGCCACTTCATTGTAACAACTATAACCTGTAAATGTTTTATATATTTCAGCTAAGATATAATATATTCCTGTGTCAGGGCGTAGTGTCTGTAGGACGAATTGTAATTGTATCGATTCATGTGTTCCACCTGGAGATTTAATACAAGCTTGCAGCACGCAGTACAAAACACTGAATAGATCAGTGATTCTCAAAATACTTCTCAAATACAATGAGGCGCGCTTGTAAGAACATTTCATTGTACTGACAATTTCGGTTGAATTTCTGGTTCATTCTTGTTTTTAAAAAAATTAAGGTTTCCCATTGGACCGTGATGTAGAGAAAGTCCTTGTTAATTTGTGTTTTGTTATTATTTTTCATTAATATTCTTTGCTATTATTAGTAATCAGCGACAATAACTTAACCAAAAGGTCGGTAAAATCCAATCACTTAGTAATTTGTCACAACAAGGCAAAACGGTCTTTAAATTTCCCGTTAACTGTACAATTTACACACCAATTACCTTTTTTATTAAATAAAAATGCATCCTTGAGGTAATTATATCTACGGACTTAATCCAAACCCCCCCCCCCCCCACTGATAACGCTTCTCAAAGTAATGGCTCGTAGATATGCGCCGTTCCGCTATCCAGCAATTAGGAAGCATGAAGATAAATGAAAGTAATTCTTACTGACAGTAAATTAAACTATGACCGTTCTAGCAGCACCGAATTGCTTTGCAACACAAGTAAACAAGTTTTCCGTACTTGACCAACCACATCCCCACCTAGATAGAAAACATTTGACTCGGCACTCACGCCAATTCCTAGAAGGAGTGATATACAAATTGCTGGTCCACTGAAGGGAATAGTGTGAGAACCACTAACCTATTCAGCAAATCAGATGCTTTGTTTACTGTGTGACGTCACTTGTGTAGCCAAATTCAACATGGCTACTAGCGATGCCGACGATTCGCTCTATCCTATAGCTGTTCTTATTGATGAACTAAGAAACGAAGATGTACAGGTAAGACTTAGCTAATTTCCGTTGCTACAATATTTGTTTTGCAATAAAATATACAACAAACGTGAAGATAATAAGACGTGAATAGTTAATTTTTAAATAGTTCATTCATTCAAAGTCACCATATTCATAGAGAGCCTATTGTCGATTTAATTGTGCTAGCACGGGACACACGTTGTTTTGTCCAGTTGTCTATAGGACATAGTCTAGTGTTAAACTTATGCCTAAACAATTTAAGTATACAAGAAGTTTCATCTCCGCGTAAATGGCAAAAGTTTGATGTAATAGAGTGTCAAAGCCATCTATTGGCTACAATTAGTTCAGTGAAAGACATTCATTATTCATGTCTGAACTACTAGTAAATTTAGTATTTGATGTCCATCTCGTTTTTGTGTACCCAATGGCGCCTCTCTCTCACGGCGACCTTCAAATTTAAGGTCTTCCACATTTCCTGTCATATCTGAGCCCATATTTTTATGTGGCCAAATTATCGTAGACTTAATTGATTGCACACACTTTACATATTAAAAAAAAATTCCTATATAATACTATCATTTGTACTGAGCGTTCATTATTTCTGCTCGCTACACACTGAGTTAGGTACAACACACATTAGAAATATTCTAATCCTAACTGTACTCTTAAGTACTTAACCTTCAGCTTGCCAAATCACACAACAAAGGTTAGGTAATACCTCGAAACTAGAGCAACGGCCACAATGAAGAATAAATGCAACTTGTGCCATCGATGGGATATAGTCCAGAGAACAGAGTGTGGTGTGTCATGGTTTACAGCTTTGCTGCAATATCTGCGCCTTTCAGCCTGACATATTCAACTTCAGCATGGCCTCTGAGTCAGTTTGTATGGGATGGAAAAGTAAACTCCACCCCTAAACCTCCGTAGTCGCCTCTTATGACACGCATGTAAACAGTGGTACTATCTTTGCTTCCCTTTTGGTCCCTGGCAACACATGGATGGTTCCTGTATCTAAGACATACATGTTTCTCTGTCCCTGAAGTGTCCTCTTAGACAACACAAGCAAATTTGGGGCATTTTTGTTCAGGTGTACACTGTGACCTTTGCTCTGGTTTCGAGGTATTCCCTAACCTTTCCAGGTGTCACATGATCTTTAACATCTCCCACTCCCAGGTCGCACGTGATGTGAATGGTGGTCCCTGGCGGAATGACAACAAGCTAATATTTTTTATCATTGGGAAAATTTGATTTTTGTGTGTGTAAAAATGGGGGGGGGGGGGGAATCCCACTAACCCTCTACCTCCCCCCCCATGTTCTGTTTTATGGAGAAAAATAGAGACAATAAAGATAATTTGAAGTCTGTATTGAGATGTGCATCTTGTCTTGTGGCGCATGCGCAACTGCAGTGGTTATTTTTACGAGCGAGTGGTCATTTAGTGGACATCCTGTGAAAATGACAGGAGCTGTGCAATACAATTTGACTTCTTTCGTCAATTTACGCACTAGTGGGAGTAAATGTGTTTTAGGTTGGTGCATAAACCACGGTTTAATATGTAACTATTATCTGGCGGAAAAAATATCAACCTTGCTGGTCATTTTCCTGGATTTTCTGTGCGGAATTAAACAGGTTTATTTGCCACACAGCAGTGAATAAGGTTTCATTTTACCCATTTCACAATGTTTACATTTTTAATTAAGTGACAGCGGATTTCCACTTGTAAAACTAATCAAATCTAAAAAATCCAGATGTCTGCCAGGCGTGAAATCATTTTTGTCGGTAGGGATGTGATGTCATGGCATCCTTAAATTTGATTGGTTTTGCACGGAAATCCATTACGTCAGCTGCTTAAAAATGAAAACAGTGTACTATTTATAGCGCAGTGTACACTCGAGCTAAAAATTTACCACAGATTTTTATATCCATAACTGTTAATGTCAGTTAATGATGATAATTATTAATTGTCAGCAAGCCCTTGGCCTAATTAAAGCAAAACTGAATAGGTCTATGGCCATATGCCTAGGTAGGCCTATACATATCACTTTATGACCATTTACATGATTAAGGTCTAATTGTTTGAGTCAAACTTGATTATTCACTTGCATTGTTTGCTTCATGCTAATAAAATTGTTCTTGTAAATGATTCAAAACTTCCCCCAGGAATATTTTTATATCTATATAAAGAATAAAAACACCACTAATTTATACATTCACTGCAGAAGACGGATGTGTCGGGCCATTGGCGCAAATAAAATGACAACGCTTTTCCATTCTCAAGACTTTTTCCTGCTGGAAATCTAGGAGGACTGCTACAAGGGAGATCCAGCGGGAGTTTGAGAATAAACGCTGAAGAAGATATACAATCATAATTTTTGAAACTCCATTAATATATACAATCATATTGCCAGTACATTACGAGTGGTTGGGTTTGAACCACCTATTTTAAGTTGGGGAGCCATGCACTCTGCTACTGTGCAGACAGAAGATGGTATATTGGTTATATTCCTTCTTCTTCATCATTCGTTCTCACACTCCCGCTGGTTCTCTCTTGTAGCAGGACAATAGTCCTACTAGATTTCCAGCATGATGTAGTCTAGAGAATGAACGTGCGTTGTGATGCTGTTTGTTTGCACCAATGGCCCACTACACTACACAGTCACAGGTCTTGCTGCACCTGATAGGATATACCCAAAGAATAGCAATACTGTGGCCTGTCATGTATGTTGGAAGATAATGAATAAGGAAGTTTGGGATGGGGTTGACTTTCCGATTCCAAATAATTTTTAAGTGGCTCTAAAACCATGCTCATATCAGATGTGTCAGGCCAAAAGGGGCAGATATCGCAGAGAAACTAAAAAACAATGACTAGGTATCCATTCCGTTCTGTGGGCTTTATCCTGCCAATCAGCAGGAATATGAGAGTGAAGGAGTAAGTACACTGACAATTATGTACTTACTTGTTGCAGTTACGACTGAACAGTATCAAGAAGCTTGGAACTATTGCCTTGGCACTGGGAGTTGAGAGGACTCGTTCAGAACTAATACCTTTCTTGACTGGTAAGTTTTGTCTGGGAGTTGAGAGGACTCGTTCAGAACTAATAACTTTCTTGACTGGTAAGTTTTGTCTGGGAGTTGAGAGGACTCGTTCAGAACTAATAACTTTCTTGACTGGTAAGTTTTGTCTGGGAGTTGAGAGGACTCGTTCAGTTCTGATACCTTTCCGACTGGTAAGTTTTGTCTCATGTTGCAAAATCTATAATTACCCAGTTCCTACTCGGTTATCTAGAAATATGGTAAATTCTCATATTCTTCACTCATTAATCTATTGTTTCAGCTCCCTGCGGAACACTGGTCTTCTTCTGCATTAATTCTCAAACTGGCTAGCAGGATGTAGTCTAGAGAGCAGAATATGTAATGGTTTACAGTCGAGCTGCAAAGGCTGTCATATGGTCAGATATATCCAACTTCAACATGATTTTTTTTTACCAATGGCTAATTCCACTCCAAAACCTTCATATTTGCTTTTTGTTTGACCACCACATGATGATGATATTTACCATTTGTTACATCCACTTTCTGAAATTCAGTTAGCATTATGTCCCTTGAATATGAGTTTGTAGATGGCTAATAAGCCATATTCTGGTTGCAAATATCCTTGAAGAGTTTGGGCATTTGGTGGACGCTGTCTATAGTTTGTGATCTACCACGAACTTTCTAACTACTGCCCGCTGTTGAGCTGTTGCATTTCTCATTTTATTCACAAGATTCTGCATTTTTTGTGACTTTAGATCACCTTGTATCTCTATTCCGTGCAACGTCTTCCTGTGTATCTTTTTCTAGTTCAATGGCTTTCAGTGAGGTCTGTAACGTTTGCCCTTTAAAACATGCATACCTGGTCATAGTGTTGAATTACTGTGATATAATTTCCAACACAAAGTCTCATCAGTAAACACCCCCAAGGGAAGATGGGTATATGCTGGGACACAATGGGAAGAAATAACTAAAGTATTATATAGCAAGCTTGCAGATGTGAAACAGCAGTGTAAAGTAAAGCATAGCAAGCCTGCAGTTATTAATCGTCATCATCATCAAGTGCCGTCTCCGCAACGAAGGTTGGCTGCCATGTATCTCCAACATCTCCCGTCTCTTGTCTTGGTGGTGCACTCTGCTAGACTAACCTGTCCATTGTGTAATGTTACTCTCCCACTTGTATCTCTACCTACCTCTTGCTCGCTTACCTTTGACTTTACCCTCAAGTAAGGTCTTCAATAGGGGGAGTTATGAAACAGCAGTGTAAAGGACAAGAGGGCTACCAAGATAAGCATTGAAAACATCTTCTGTCATAAACATACGATGCTAGCATGAAACATCTTCAAACTGTCATAAACATACGATGCTAGCATGAAACATCTTCAAACTGTCATAAACATACGATGCTAGCATGAAACATCTTCAAACTGTCATAAACATATGATGCTAGCATGAAACATCTTCAAACTGTCATAAACATATGATGCTAGCATGAAACATCTTCAAACTGTCATAAACATACGATGCTAGCATGAAACATCTTCAAACTGTCATAAACATACGATGCTAGCATGAAACATCTTCAAACTGTCATAAACATACGATGCTAGCATGAACTATTTGGAGCCATATTTTATATGAATTATTTGCTCATGTCATGGTTCATCATTTTTGATTAAATGTATTTGTTCTGACATTTTTGATTAAATGTATTTGTTCTGACATTTTTGATTAAATGTATTTGTTCTGACATTTTTGATTAAATGTATTTGTTCTGACATTTTTGATTAAATGTATTTGTTCTGACATTTTTCTCAGACACAATTTATGATGAAGACGAGGTACTGTTAGCCCTTGCGGAACAACTTGGCAGCTTCGCCCCGTTAGTTGGTGGCTCCGAACATGTTCATTGTTTGCTGGTATGTATACTGTTCGGACATAACATACGACCCCAGACGCATTATCTTCCCATCCCTGACTGATTATCTCTCACTTCTCTTCCCATCCCTGACTCATTATCTCTCACTTCTCTTCCCATCCCTGACTCATTATCTCGCACTTCTCTTCCCATCCCTGACTCATTATCTCTCACTTCTCTTCCCATGAATGTAGTTCTCATGTTTTTTTATGGCGGTGTTCTTCTTTCCAATCGAAGATGGGCATGGGATAGAAAGAAATCAATTAGATTTGGTGTTTGTGAATCTGCGGATGATGTTCATGAATCTGCAGATGGTGTTGAAGAATATGGAGATGGTATCATGAATCTGGAGATGGTGTTGACAAATCTGCAGATGGATTAAAAGTCTAATCAGAAAAATCTAGAAAAAAATGTGAAGTGTGTGTGCAGGAATGAAGGTCTTGAAACAAAAGGGAAACTGACTTCTCATTTAGTTTTTCTTGTCTCTTTACAGTTGCTTGCATTGTACTCTTTTTGTCAAAGTTTGTTTTACTACACTGATCTGAATATGCAAGGATCTATCTATCATCATTTCTACTTATGCTGTTAAGTGTAGGGTGGGGGGGGGGAGTCCAAGTTGTCTGTCTTTGGCATTGGCCATGGTCATCTTATGTTCCTCCTATTGTTTCCACCATCTAGTTCTTGGTCTTCCTCATGCCTTGTAGCTCGACCTTCTGCTGTTGTATGCATGAGGGGCTGGTTGCATTGTTTCCATTTTCATGATGTGGCCAAACTATCTGTTGTAGTCTGAAACTCTCTGAATGTAGTCTTACTTGAGATGGTCTTTACTTCTTCCTGAAATCTTCATTTCTCCGTCGATCTCTTCTGGTGACTTTTATAACTTTCCTCAAACATCTCATCTCACAAGCTGTGATCTTTTTCGCTAGTGTCTTTGTCAAGGGCCGTGTTTGACATTCGTAACACAGAGTTGGTATAAGAATAGTGTTTATCAATTATTGTTTTGTAGCCATGCAGATTTTTTAATGTTTGAGTATGCCAGAATGGATGGGCTAAATCTATGGTTTTCCAAAAGCTTGGGTCCATGCTGCACTGTTGGAGAAATCTATGGTTTTCCAAGAGCTTGGGTCCGTGCTGCACTGTTTGAGAAATCTATAGTTTCCATTTTCATGTTGTATGCTTTTGCCAGCGGTCAGTAAGGGTTCATTTTGATTAAGTGGCTGAATCATTTCAGTCTCTTCAGTGTACTTGACCACAGATGTTCCAACAGTTCTTGTAATCTCTTCATTCCTCACATGATCTCTTCATGTTCCGTTTGTTTCCTTTCTTAGAAATCCCATTTCAGAAGTAGTAAGCTTTCTCTCTTGTTCTTCAGTCATTTCAATGTTTTAAGTGCAGAACATGTAGGTCCCACAGACTGATGCAATGTAGGTCCCACAGATTGATGCAATGTAGGTTTCACAGACTGATGCAATGTAGGTTCCACAGACTGATGCAATGTAGGTCCCACAGATTGATGCAATGTAGGTTCCACAGACTGATGCAATGTAGGTTCCACAGACTGATGCAATGTAGGTTCCACAGACTGATGCAATGTACGTCCCACAGACTGATGCAATGTACGTCCCACAGACTGATGCAATGTAGGTTCCACAGACTGATGCAATGTACGTCCCACAGACTGGTGCAATGTAGGTCTCACAGATTGGTGCAATGTAGGTTCCACAGACTGATGCAATGTAGGTTCCACAGACTGGTGCAATGTAGGTCCCACATATTGATGCAATGTAGGTTCCACAGACTGATGCAATGTAGGTTCCACAGACTGATGCAATGTACGTCCCACAGACTGATGCAATGTACGTCCCACAGACTGGTGCAATGTAGGTCTCACAGACTGGTGCAATGTAGGTCTCACAGACTGGTGCAATGTAGGTCTCACAGACTGGTGCAATGTAGGTCTCACAGACTGATGCAATGTAGGTCTCACAGACTGATGCAATGTAGGTCCCACAGACTGGTGCAATGTAGGTCCCACAGATTGATGCAATGTAGGTCCCACAGATTGATGCAATGTAGGTCCCACAGATTGATGCAATGTAGGTCTCACATATTGATGCAATGTAGGTCTCACAGATTTATGCAATGTAGGTCTCACAGACTGATGCAATGTAGGTCTCACAGATTGATGCAATGTAGGTCTCACAGATTGATGCAATGTAGGTCTCACAGATTGATGCAATGTAGGTCTCACAGATTGATGCAATGTAGGTCTCACAGACTGATGCAATGTAGGTCCCACAGACTGATGCAATGTAGGTCTCACAGATTGATGCAATGTAGGTCTCACAGACTGATGCAATGTAGGTCCCACAGATTGATGCAATGTAGGTCTCACAGACTGATGCAATGTAGGTCCCACAGATTGATGCAATGTAGGTCTCACAGATTGATGCAATGTAGGTCTCACAGATTGATGCAATGTAGGTCTCACAGATTGATGCAATGTAGGTCTCACAGATTGATGCAATGTAGCTCCCACAGATTGATGCAAAGTTGTCTGTGTAGAGCATGATCTTTGACTGATACAGTTAGGCACAAAAGGGTCACAGCAGATAGATAGACCATCATCCTCACTGAATGTGCTACAATCGTACTCAAATACAAATGTACTGTACAATCGTACTCAAATACAAATGTACTGTACAATCGTACTCAAATACAAATGTCCTGTACAGTCAAGCTCAAATACAAATGTACTGTACAATCGTACTCAAATACAAATGTCCTGTACAGTCAAGCTCAAATACAAATGTACTGTACAATCGTACTCAAATACAAATGTACTGTACAATCGTACTCAAATACAAATGTACTGTACAATCGTACTCAAATACAAATGTACTGTACAATCGTACTCAAATACAAATGTACTGTACAATCATACTCTAATACAAATGTAATGTAAAATAATACATGATTGTTAAGCATTGCATGTCAGAAAGAATTATGAGACTCAGTTACCTGTTATATCTGTGTGCGTGTGTGTGCTCTGTTGAGAAATCAGCTTATCTTAGATGTACAGGTCCAGGACTGGAAAGGCCAAAGAAGCTTTGTGAAATCTTTATTATCAGAGACTGACACAACCAGAGCTGCCATTTTAAAAATTAAGACAGCTTTGTCCTGCTTAAACACACCCATGTTTTTGTCCTGATAAAAGTAACAGTTCACAAACATTCAGTGAACATTGTTGTGTGGTCTTGGAAATGGGCACATTATATTCATTGTCACCTTTCTGATTGCGTGTTACCCCTTTCGCTTTATTGGCCGCTACTAACAATAGCTGAATGGTTTCCTGGATCTGACATTGCTTTTAAACCTGGATAGGACATTAAACATTGCTTTTAAACTTGGATCGGACATTGCTTTTAAACTATTGATAAATTTTTAGACATCATTAAATTCTTGCTGATAAATCTTATTCAGGACAAAGAGATCAACCTAGAATTTTTTATCTGTGTTGATTTTCTAGGCAATATTTACATTTAGTATGTTTCCCTTGCTTTCTGAAGTTATGGATGTACAACTACCTGTGGTGGAAGTACAATCTGGTACACTGACCATCCATGATGTTGCCTGTACCTCTCCAACAAAGAACCGGACCAAGTATATATTTAAATAACATTAGGTCCCAGTATAGCTGTTCATGGTATGAAAATCCGGCACACAGGAGTTGTTGCTCTGCAAAAGTTGTGGGAAACACAAGGTGAAATAAAACCAACTGCTCTATACATGACCAGTGCTGGACTGGATGTTTAACTCTATACATGACCAGTGCTGGACTGGATGTTTAACTATTGATAGAAGAGGAAGAACATTATTACCCGAGTATGACTGTTGATACTCTCGAATCATCGAATTGTTAAAATTGCTGTTACAGTGTCTGTGCTTAAACACTACCTAAATGTGTTCATATAAATATTGGGAAGGACTCGGAGCCTGCTGGGCATATTACTGCATGTTTTATCAGTGAGCGTATAAATATTGGGAAGGACTCGGAGCCTGCTGGGCATATTACTGCATGTTTTATCAGTGAGCTTATAAAACACGATGCTCAATTGTGATGAGAAAATTATAAAGTCACATGACTACCGCTAATGTTACTAGTCGAAAACAATCGCACGCCATCTGTTTTTGTTTGATGTCCGACACTGACGATTCATAACATTGCAAGCCTTACAGTTCAGAGAAAGTTATCTGCCTTTGTCCATACGTAGGCAGCTTTTGAAACTTCAAAGGGCTTGGCAATAATATCAAAGGACGAAGAAAAGTCTTGTGGCTCGCATCATCGTGAAAGAAACCCAGTCTGGACTAAAAGGTTACTCACCACTACGGTAAAGAGGCCCAGTAAAGAGACCCAGTCTGGACTGCAGGTCTATTCGGTTGCTCACCATTGCTGTAAAGGAAGACATTCATTAGGAACATGTGCTTATTCTAATTTTGATTCTAAAACATAGCATGGGTGAGGAACAACTTCGATCATCAGAAGATGAGGGTGATAGTGACTTGGAAGAGGAGGACATGACTCTTCTTGACTGGAAGTGCTTGTTGTTTGGGTTTTCCATGATGCCTAAGCTAGTATATATTTTAGTTGCAAGCATTATACAGTCTGCATGGAGACTTTTTTGGACAGCTCTACAGAGGAATCGCAAGAAATTTTACTAAACTCTACAGTGGAGTCGCAAAATTTTTTTATTAAAGTCTACAGAGGAAACAAGAAATTTTACTAAAGTCTGCAGAAGATTGATTTGAACTCCCTTAAATCTGAAAGACTGGTTTGCATTTCGATTGCCAGCAGGATGGAGTTTACATTTAGATTTCCAGTTTACAGATGGATTTTACAGAATAGTGCTGAGCTGTGTTGCAGTATTATTTATATCAATTGCCCATTACATCTGATTTCAGCAGTGGTATGTATAATGTAGTATTTTAGAATTTCTAATGAATGGTGGATGTTTGTATCCATATTAGTAGGACAGTCTGTGCTTCTCAGTCTGTTTATCAGCTTGCTCGCACAGGATGTTGTCCTCATTTGTCGACAATTTGAATATTTGGCTACAGTCGCCATCGCATGACTTTTAGCTGCAGATTGAGTCTGTATTGATCTGACCATATGACTTCTACATGCTGTTCATCCAGTGCTGTGATGTGATGATAACCATTTGTTATAAGAAATGTAGATGGCTATTTTGGCCGCAAATGTCCTTGGACAGTTCGGACTTGAGATAACCACTGTAGATGGTTGTTTGTCTACCGGTGACTTTCTATCTACTCTCCGCTGTTGAGCTGCTGCATTTCTACTCCTTTGACATGATGATGTGCTTTTGTTTGTTGTAAGGCCCCCCTGTAGCTCTATTTAATGCAAGTTCTTCCCATGTATCTTAGTATATTTCGAAGGTTTTCAGTGAGGCTTTAATGATTTCTTGTAGCGCTTCTTTTGACCACCTTGAGGACATAAGCCCTTCTATAACTTATCATTGAAAAGTATCTTTGGTAGGCAATGATCTGATTTACCTGTCATGCCCAATAAATCTGTGTTTGCATCGCAATAGTGTCAATGCTAGGGATACCAGATCTGTCAAAAACAGTATTATCCGGTATCTTGTCTTGCCACCTGATGCTCATAACTTTTCTAAGACAAGTTGAGTGTTTCCTTTGTTTCAGCAGCCCCCCTGGAAAGTATGGCTTCAATTTCCCATGTTTGTTTCCACAGCCCCCGCTGGAAAGTCTGGCTACAGTTTCCCATGTTTGTTTCCACAGTCCCCGCTGGAAAGTCTGGCTACAGTTTCCCATGTTTGTTTCCACAGCCCCAGTTAGGAAGTCTGGCTACAGTTTCCCATGTTTGTTTCCACAGCCCCAGTTAGGAAGTCTGGCTACAGTTTCCCATGTTTGTTTTCGCAGCCTCAGCTGGAAAGTCTGGTGTAGTGTATATCTTGTTTCCACAGCCCCCGCTGGAAAGTCTGGTGTAGTGTATATCTTGTTTCCACAGCCTCCGCTGGAAAGTCTGGTGTAGTGTATATCTTGTTTCCACAGCCCCCGCTGGAAAGTCTGGTGTATTGTATATCTTGTTTCCACAGCCCCCGCTGGAAAGTCTGGTGTAGTGTATATCTTGTTTCCACAGCCCCCGCTGGAAAGTCTGGCTACTGTTGAGGAGACTATTGTGAGAGACAAAGCTGTAGAGTCATTGAAAATCATCGCAGAACAGCATAAACAGAATGACCTGGAGAACTACTTTGTACCCTTGATCAAACGACTTGCTGCTGGTCAGTATAAGTTGTAATCAGTTGGTCATTTTTGTTGTGTTTATTATCTAGAGCAGCGTTTCTCACACTGGGATTCATGGAATCCTAGAGTCTGAAGAAGGGGGTTATGCAAGAAATGGTGATGAAACAGACAAATAATAATGTATTTATTGTTCGATGGACAGTTGACTTAGCTGTAAAATATATGCCTTTTGGCCTGACACATCTGATTTCAGCATGGCTTCTGAATCACTTTAACACTATATGTGATGGGATAGTCAACTCCACCCCATTACCTCCTTAATCACCTCTAGCGAAATACATATAAGGTAAACAATTTTGCTATTCTGTGTTCCCTTTTCAGGCCCTGCCCCCTGTCAGTACCTCGGCATGCTCATTCTCAACTTCTGCTGATTAATATGATGTAGTGGCAAAGACTCTAGTTACAGAGTACCGTAGAAATCAGAGTATAAACCTATCCGATAATAAGCAGAGGAGGTGATTTGGACACCCCAAAAGTGTCTAAAATCCAATTATAGACCGACATAGAAATAACGTAATAATGATGGTAATACAGTGGTATCTTGTTATTATAATAATGAATGGACATGCTAAACGAAAATTAGCACAAACTATAGCAACTGTAAGATGCAAGGGCATTCCTTTCATTCGCCCCCACTCAACTGAAAGTCTTTTTGAAAATCGCTTTGAAAGTCAATACTTACTTGACTGAATAAATCGAGGAATGAATAGGGCCACTGTATTCTGGGAACAATACTTCCAAAGATAATAAAGGGTTGCCTCCCCTAAAAAAATTTCAGACTAGTGGGAATTGAACCATGTCCGTTCTAACGTCACCAAATCGCTTTGCAACTTGAGTAAACAGGTTTTTCCATACTTGATTAACCGCATCTCCATAAAAATATGTGATTTTGTCAAGACATTCAAACTGTGTACTCAAGTCACTGAGAACAAATCAATCGAGACAAGGACTATTACAACAATGAACATCCCGTACAAGTATTGAAGTATCCACTGTAACACAAACATATAACATCCATATTTGTACTACAAGGGACAATATGTCTTCTTGTAAGCATAAATAATATAGCAGCAGTACATAGTTGCTTCAAATGATTGGTCTATTCAATTGATAAGTTTTTCTCTGTTATCTATATTTGATGTAACTCTGTGTTCTGTTTTTTTGTGTGTCTCTGCAGCTAATTTTGTTGTACGCAAGCCAAACCCACTGTAATTTAGTTTGTTACTATCAAAACACTACCCAGTAGGGCTAGATGATAAATGCGAGTTACCAGTATATCAACATATTTCAATTGTTTTCACAGACGACATATGTAGCTATTGTTATTGTAGTTAGGTTAATAAATAACATCAGATACTGCCATATTAAAGCCCTAGACATTTTATCCTGGCTTGAATTTATCAGATAAAAAAACATGCGCCGTCACTAGCTTTTCGTGGGGTTTGGGGTAAGTTTTTCCCCTCTGATAACGGGATGTGACGTAATTATTTTTAAAAAAAAGTTCTGTTGTACTCGTTTATAGACCCGAGACCCCTAAATCAGTTTTGCATAAGTGTCCAAAAATTATCAGTTTATACTCGGATTTCTACAGTATGTGGTTGCAGGTAATGTAGTTACAAAGAAAAGAATGTGTCTTGTATTCCTTTACAGCTCAGCTGTGACTGTTATTCCTTGTTTCTGAATTTTCATTCTGCCTCTCTATACAAGAACAATATTGGATTCTCTCAAATGTCCTAGCACAAAAACAGATGCTACTTTCAAATGTCTTAGCACAAAAGCAGATGATTCTTCTCTCAAATGTCCTAGCACAAAAACATGATTCTTCTCTCAAATGTCCTAGCACAAAAACAGATGCTACTTTTAATGTCCTAGCACAAAAACAGATGCTACTTTCAAATGTCCTAGCACAAAAACAGATGCTACTTTCAAATGTCCTAGCACAAAAACAGATGATTCTTCTCTCAAATGTCCTAGCACAAAAACAGATTATTCTCAATTAGAAACCAGCACCATGGGACATTCCCATAAGTGCTCCACTTTCCTTCCAAGAAAGGGCACACTTTTTTCTCTCACCGCAGGTCCTCTCCATTTCTGTAATTCCTTGTATGTGCACTTGATCACCTCCAGCATCTACACTCTGCAGTAAATCAATGACTGGCCTTATTAGGTCAGTCCTATCTCTTTTCAATACTGTGCTATCAACCACAGCATTGCTCGCCAATCAGGATGTTTTTTCACTGCTTCATACCCCTGCATGGCCATATATATATATATATATATATATACAGGAATGCGACAATGACATGAATATTGTTTCACGGTTTCACTAGGGTTAAGTTTCAAGGTTTCTCTTGGGTTAAGTTTCAAGGTTTCACTAGGGTTAAGTTTCAAGGTTTCACTAGGGTTAAGTTTCAATGTTTCACTAGGGTTAAGTTTCAAGGTTTCACTAGGGTTAAGTTTCAAGGTTTCACTAGGGTTAAGTTTCAAGGTTTCACTTGGGTTAAGTTTCAAGGTTTGTCTTGGGTTAAGTTTCAAGGTTTCTCTTGGGTTAATAATTAAGAAATGCTGGTCTGGAAATACTAAATTCTAAACTCTTAATGTCAAGTTTAGGAAACTTGCATTTGTTTTGTAACTTCTGTTTGTTTTGTAACTTCTGTTTGTTTTGTAACTTCTGTTTGTTTTGTAACTTCTGTTTGTTTTGTAACTTCTGTTTGTTTTGTAACTTCTGTTTGTTTTGTAACTTCTGTGTTTATTGATTGTTTGGACTGCAGGAATGATTCTCTGTAACAAATTTGTTTACCTCTGAGATAATTTTTGCAGAATTATTATAAAATTCTAGTCTTGTACCCATCAGGGAACTATAAAGAAGCAGATTGAATAAATGTTTGTGACACTGCTAATGTGTGTGTGCTCAGTCTTTGTGTGTTGTACCATTGTTGTCATTCGCATAACAATTTTATTTCCTGTCAGGCGATTGGTTCACTTCCAGGACATCAGCTTGTGGACTCATTTCCATTTGTTACAAACGAGTTTCATCAAATATGAAAGGAGAGCTGCGACAGTAAGTTCTAATACGAATCTTCACTTCACCATAGAACACCCTCACATGAACATCTACATCATAGAACTCCGTCACATGAACATCTACACCATAGAACTCCGTCACATGAACATCTTCACCATAGAACACCCTCACATGAACATCGTCACCATAGAACCTCCTCACATG
The DNA here is from genome assembly GCA_034231615.1 of Meghimatium bilineatum. Classification (NCBI taxonomy): domain Eukaryota; kingdom Metazoa; phylum Mollusca; class Gastropoda; order Stylommatophora; family Philomycidae; genus Meghimatium; species Meghimatium bilineatum. The sequence continues at coordinate 944,697 of CM067302.1, forward strand.
AACATCTTCACCATAGAACACCCTCACATGAACATCTTCACCATAGAACTCCGTCACATGAACATCTTCACCATAGAACACCCTCACATGAACATCGTCACCATAGAACCTCCTCACATGAACATCTTCACCATAGAACACCCTCACATGAACATCTTCACCATAGAACACCCTCACACGAACATCTTCACCATAGAACACCCTCACATGAACATCTTCACCATAGAACACCCTCACATGAACATCTTCACCATAGAACACCCTCACATGAACATCTTCACCATAGAACACCCTCACATGAACATCTTCACCATAGAACACCCTCACATGAACATCTTCACCATAGAACACCCTCATATGAACATCTTCACCATAGAACTCCGTCACATGAACATCTTCACCATAGAACACCCTCACATGAACATCTTCACCATAGAACACCCTCACATGAACATCTTCACCATAGAACACCCTCATATGAACATCTTCACCATAGAACTCCGTCACATGAACATCTTCACCATAGAACACCCTCACATGAACATCGTCACCATAGAACCTCCTCACATGAACATCTTCACCATAGAACACCCTCACATGAACATCTTCACCATAGAACACCCTCATATGAACATCTTCACCATAGAACTCCGTCACATGAACATCTTCACCATAGAACACCCTCACATGAACATCGTCACCATAGAACCTCCTCACATGAACTACAAATCTCATATAGAGAGGATAGGATAAATGTCTACATAAGAAAACAAATAGAGATGTATACATGCCTACAAGAACCATTGCTTTCAATAGTGAAACGAGGAAAACTAGCAAGGTTTGGACAAGTATGCAGACATGATTCCTTGTCAAACACAATACTGCAGGGGAAAGGTTGAAGATAGAAGTAGAGGTCAAGGAATGGACAGGACAAGATTTTTCCTGACTCATCCGCATCGTTGAATATAGCAATAGCTGGAGGACTCTGTGGTGTTGGTGCATCTAATGTGGTACTCATATGTGACCGTAATACCTTATGTCCATAGAGGCATATATGTATAGTTTCTCTGTCATTTAGTGCCTTTTGGTGTCTTTTATCTTATCTTTTGGTGTCTTTTATCTTATCTTTTGGTGTCTTTTATCTTATCTTTTGGTGTCTTTTATCTTATCTTTTGGTGTCTTTTATCTTTTGGTGTCTTTTATCTTATCTTTCCGTGTCTTTTATCTTATCTTTCCGTGTCTTTTATCTTATCTTTTGATGTCTTTTATCTTTTCTTTTGGTGTCTTTTATCTTATCTTTTGGTGTCTTTTATCTTATCTTTTGGTGTCTTTTATCTTATCTTTTGGTGTCTTTTATCTTATCTTGTGGTGTCTTTTATCTTATCTTTTGGTGTCTTTTATCTTATCTTGTGGTGTCTTTTATCTTATCTTTTGGTGTCTTTTATCTTATCTTTTGGTATCTTTTATCTTATCTTTTGGTGTCTTTTATCTTATCTTTTGGTATCTTTTATCTTATCTTTTGGTGTCTTTTATCTTATCTTTTGGTGTCTTTTATCTTATCTTTTGGTGTCTTTTATCTTATCTTTCGGTGTCTTTTATCTTATCTTTCCGTGTCTTTTATCTTATCTTTTGGTGTCTTTTATCTTATCTTTTGGTGTCTTTTATCTTATCTTTTGGTGTCTTTTATCTTATCTTTTGGTGTCTTTTATCTTATCATTTGGTGTCTTTTATCATATCTTTTGGTGTCTTTTATCTTATCTTTCCGTGTCTTTTATCTTATCTTTTGGTGTCTTTTATCTTATCTTTTGGTGTCTTACTGTCTTTAATATCTTGCCTTCTTGTCTTGTACAATCATCACATCATAACTTATACAATCATCACATCATAACTTGTACAATCATGACATCATAGCTTGTACAATCATGACATCATAACTTGTACAATCATAACTTGTACAATCTTCACATCATAACTATTACAATCTTCACATCATAACTTGTACAATCATGACATCATAACTTGTACAATCATGACATCATAGCTTGTACAATCATGACATCATAACTTGTACAATCTTCACATCATAACTTGTACAATCTTCACATCATAACTTGTACAATCATGACATCATATCTCTTGTCATATAAGAGCTCTTTGTCGAACAAGATAAACTATGGTTTATGTTTTAAACCTCATATATATATATATTTACCAGAGTGATGCTATAATTTCGTCCAATCATTTACATGATAACATATCAACACATGCTGTGTATCATGTTACAGGAACTTCCGTAACTTGTGCGCTGATGATACACCTATGGTCCGCCGTGCAGCTGCGGGTAAACTGGGGGATCTTGCAAAAGTGGTTGAGTCGGAGTATCTAAGAACTGAGATCATTCAACTATTTAATATGTTGGCTCAAGATGAACAGGTAAGAGTTTTATCACATAATAAGACTGAATGTTTACCTAATGTTGTATGTTTACCTAATGATGTATGTTTACCTAATTTTGTATTTTTTACCTGATGTTGTATGTTTACCTAATTTTGTATTTTTTAACCTGACGTTGTATGTTTACCTAATGTTGTATGTTTACCTAATTTTGTATTTTTTACCTGACGTATGTTTACCTAATGTTGTATGTTTACCTAATTTTGTATTTTTTACCTGACATATGTTTACCTAATTTTGTATTTTTTACCTGACGTATGTTTACCTAATGTTGTATGTTTACCTAATGTTGTATGTTTACCTAATGTATGTTTACCTAATTTTGTATGTTTTACCTGATGTTGAATGTTTACCTAATGTTGTTATGTTTACCTAATGTTGTATGTTTACCTAATGCTGAATGTTTACCTAATGCTGAATGTTTACCTAACGTTGAATGTTTACCTAACGTTGAATGTTTACCTAATGTTGAATGTTTACCTAATGTTGTATGTTTACCTAATGTATGTTTACCTAATGTTGTATGTTTACCTAATGTATATTTACCTAATGTTGTATGTTTACCTAATGCATGTTTACCTAATGCATGTTTACCTACCTAATGTTGTATGTTTACCTAATGTTGTTATGTTTACCTAATTTTGTATGTTTACCTAATGTTGTATGTTTACCTAATGTTGAATGTTTACCTAACGTTGAATGTTTACCTAATGTTGAATGTTTACCTAATGTTGAATGTTTACCTAATGTTGAATGTTTACCTAATGTATGTTTACCTAATGTTGTATGTTTACCTAATAAGAACAGATGTCTATCGCAAGCAATGATGGTGATATCAGAGTTGTGTTGTGTTGATCTGTTGCGTGCGGGGATGGACAGTTCTCGGACATGACTTAAAGGACTATTTCTACAGTCAGGTCGCTAAACCAGTCACAATGTCATTTCAGTGACTCCAAATGGTTAAACCAGTCACAATGTCATTTCAGTGACTCCAAATGGTTAAACCGTGTATTAATCTATCCCATTCAGAAAAGAAATTAAATAGTCTTGTCTGTGATGAACTGTGTGCTCAAATGTGGTCAGTGACATCACCAAATGTGGTCAGTAACATCACTAAATGCGGTCAGTGACATCACCAAATGTGGTCAGTGACATCACCAAATGTGGTCAGTGACATCATTAAATGTGGTCAGTAACATCACCAAATGTGGTCAGTGACATCACCAAATGGTTGCGTACTTTTATGTGATTAGATAGAAAATTGGTGAAACATGCCTTCTGCAAAGTAATTGAGTAGGAGGCTACAAAACAAATCTTGTGCACATTGCTGAGAGTTGGAGTATTCTGTGTCAGAGGGGGGTGGGGGACGAATCACTATTTATCTATCTATTCGCTAAACTCTTTATTGCCTTTCAGTGTCCGGGGTAGAAAAGTTTTCTGGAGATGGCCATCTTGTGTGCTGAGTATATTGTGGAATTTGTTGCCTCATGTATTTCGGTGGTCCATCGTTTTCGTGGTAGGCCTCTAGGTCTGACTTCATTGTATCTGTGTAGCATAGCTTGCTGTGGTATGTTGTCTGATGGTAGTCTGCTGGTGTGTGCAAACCATTTTATCTGTTGTCTCTTGATGTATTCTAAGATTGTGGTGGTGCTGGTTCTTTGTCTAATGTCCTCATTCCTCATTCTGTCTCTTAACGATATTCCTAGGATTCTGCGTAAACATGCCATTTCAGCTGTCACAAGTTTACGTGTGCCTTGTGCTGTCATTGTTAATGTTTGGCATTGGTAGCACAGTGTTGGCATAATAATCTTTTTGAATAGTGGGAGATTACTGCACTTAGGAAGCAAGTACTTTCTATTCTATCTGTCACATATCTTTGATCACACTGCCACTCTGTAAGCCTCTCAGTTTTGTGTAAGCTGCCAAACTTCTTTCAGTGTAATGCGTCCATCGTATTCTTGGTCTGCCTCTTTTTCTCTTTCCTGAAATTTTACCCGCTATGATCATTCTTTCTTAACCACTGCATTTCTCTATATGTGTGAAATATGTTTTTAAAAAGAGCATTATTGCTCATAATTCCAGTAGGTGGGAACAAACATTTAGTCTTGTTTTGTCTCACTCACACACTTGCCCCATGAAGCGTCGTGGGGATCCGATGTCTATGTTCTATTGCCAATGTCTCACTCACACACTTGTCCCATGAAGCGTCGTGGGGATCCAAAGTCTATGTTCTATTGCCAATGTCTCACTCACACACTTGTCCCATGAAGTGTCATGGGGATCCGAAGTCTATGTTCTATTGCCAAATGTTGCTCTTGTTATTGTAATCCCGTGGGGTTGTAGAATGTCTGATATTGTTGATCCATTTACATCTTGGTCTTCCTCTTTCCCTCATCCCAGATGTTCTTCTGTTATACGCTCTCGACGGGAGGCAATCAGGTTCCATTCTCATTAAATGTCCAAACCATTTTATTTGTTTGTCTCTTGATGTAGTCATTGACTGGTGTAGCTTCTACGATTTCTCTGATTTCATCGTTTTACATTCTACCCATTCTTGTGAAGCCGACAATCTTTCTCAAACACCTCGTCTCAGATGCTGTAATCTTATTATGCTTTGGAAAGTGTCCATGTTTGACATTGATAGCATAATGTTGGTACAACAAATGCTATTTATTCATGTACATTTAGTAGTTATGCTGAGTTTATTAACAGCTTAAACAGATATTCACAAATGTCTGCAGTTTATGTTGTACTGTTTTTCTCATCTGTCAGGTTTCCGGTTTCCGAGAGATACAATAATACAATCTTGACGTTAGAATAAAAAAATCAAATATTATAATCTGTATTTAATTTTCTTGACCAGGATTCTGTACGATTACTGGCTGTCGAGGCAAGTGTGAGCATCGCTTCCCTACTTCCATCAGATGGTGCGGAGCAGTTAGTGATGCCTACTCTCCGCCAGACAGCAGAAGATAAATCTTGGAGAGTGCGCTATATGGTTGCGGATAAGATCACAGAGGTTAGCATTGCTTTGTACTGTCAATTATGTCTAGTCTGTATTCAGCATTACTTTGTACTGTCAATTATGTCTAGTCTGTATTCAGCATTACTTTGTACTGTCAATTATGTCTAGTCTGTACTCAGCATTACTTTGTACTGTCAATTATGTCTAGTCTGTACTCAGCATTACTTTGTACTGTCAATTATGTCTAGTCTATACTCATTAGTCAAATAATCAGAAAGTGGAGTGTTCCATTATTTAGACAATGTTGTCATCTATCTCATTGTCATTGTTTAAATCAGTTCTAATTTTGAATGTTATTGTTTCTCCCCCCAGCTCCAAGCAGCTGTCGGATATGAGATTACCAAAAATGATCTGGTTGCAATCTTCCAAAATATGTTGAAGGATTGTGAAGCAGAAGTCCGAGCCGCATCAGCTACTAAAGTTAAAGGTTGTGTTTTCTGCAAATATGTAGTTATGTTTTTATATATATGTATGTCTATCTATTTGCTAAACCCTTTGTTAACCTTTCAGCGTCAGGGGTAGAAGAGTTTTCTGAAGATGGCCCTCGTGTGTATATTGTGGAGTTTGTCGCCTCTTTTATTTTAGTGGTCCATCGTTTTCATGGTCGTCCTTTAGGCTAAGAATACTCTTCATTTTACTACATTTTATTATTGTGTTCTCACTGACGATTTACTAATCCTGTCTCGGTGTTTATCGGGAAATTCACATGGCTACACTGTGATCTCTAACACATACAGAAAGAAACCACATATTCCATGCGAATAGTTCTGAAACACCGAAAAGAACTTCCATTTATGGTCATAAATGGCCACAATTTTTTTTCCAAAAGCTTGCCTATCGTATTCTGCATTGTTATTATTCTGTAGTCTTGTATCCTAGTGTGGTCCTTCCCAGGTTTGGGTAGTGGAACTAAATAGCTGTGCTATCAGTCTTCTTTCACTGTGCCCTTAAGAAGGCTATTATTGAACATGTCCGCCAACTCTCCCAACTCCTCATCCGTTCTCTGACTAATGTCATCGTATCTAATGCCATCTGGCCCTGGTCCTGTGTTGTTTGTACTTTTCAGCACCTTCCTTATTTCTTCAACTGTGATTAGCATATGGTTTTCCATGCTCAAGTTCTTACACGTGTCTGTGAGCGTTTTCCTGATTTCTTGATATGCCTCCACACTTCTCTGACCAATTTGTTCGGTGTAGTGTGCCAGCAACACCGCACCTTTTGTCTCGTCCATCTTCTGTAAGGCGGTATCGTCGCTGTGGAAATCGGCAATAGTCATGCGTCTTGTTAGACTAATCATGGATTTGTGTAAACAAATTTTAGAACAATTTTAGTGACTTTTCGCATGTGATCTCCTGGCAAAATTCATTCCATTTTGACGCCTTTGCTGACTGGAATCTCTTTGAATGTTTGGACTAAGATATCTTTCTTCCGTTTCCATTGTGTGACCTCCATGGGCTGAGTCGCAACACGTTTCCTTGCCCTCTGCCATAGTGCTACTGCTTTCCGTTTCTCGCTCCATGCTCTTTGTTCCACCAGGGGGGCTTTTCCCAGACCTGATTTCCCACTTCTTGACCCGTACGTTTGTCTTGTCGAATTCTTCTGACAACATCCACTCCTCTGCGATCATACACAAAGGATCTTACCTTTGACCTGATCTGCTTACTTTTGTCATTTTTAAAGAGAATAACACATGGGAGGTGGTCACTGCCATATAAGCCGACACACCAATGCCAGGTTGATAGCGCTATCATCACCACCATTCCTGCTTGCCATCGTTAATGCACACCAAGTCCGTATCCATCAGGGCCTCCTCAAGCTCTCTTCCTTGTTTGTTCAAAGCATTATTGCCCCATGATGTACCTTTCGCATTGAAGTCACCGCAGAAGAGGATCTGCTTTTCCTTTTCCATTATCTCCCCTAGGATTTTCCAACCCTGAAGATTAATGCTCGTGTTGCAGGCACACACATTTACAATTACGAATGGGTGCTGGACCCTCACTGTCTGTAACTGGATAATGTTGCTATTCCACTTGGACATATCGACCTCACGTATCTCATTGTACCCTCACGTACTAAGATTAATAAAATTAATGATGTCAAAGAGATTATTTAATGGATATTTTCACATACTGGAATGCTAGAGTATCCGTAGTGGATATAACACACCACTGCGGATGTAATATGGACTGTCTACTCTAACGAGCACGGCACAAGGTGACCATTATTAATTTTATTAGCTTGAATTGTGTAAATTACTGTCTTTCGAGAATCTAATTTACAAATATTAATCTTTTCCATGCAGACTTTTGTCAAGCCCTTCCCCCAGACTCACGTGAGCAGATCATAATGAACAGCATCTTGCCCTGTGTTAAAGACCTCGTAATGGATGCCAATCAACATGTCAAGTCAGCATTGGCCTCCGTCATTATGGGTTTATCTCCAATATTGGGAAAGGAAAACACTATCGAACATCTGTTACCTTTATTCCTAATACAGTTGAAAGGTGAGTTCAGCCATTTGTAATATTATCTATGATACTCTTTTTTTTTAACCTTGTCCCCTGTTCACAGATTAATTTCCTTTGTTTTTTATCTTGCCCTTGTTCTTTATCTTGTCCCTCTGTTCACAGATTAATTTCCCATATTTTCTGCTTTTCCCCATTCCCAGGTGAATTTCTAGTATTCTGCTAATCTTTCCTCAGCTGAGTTTCCCTTAATTTCTCATTTTGTCACCATATATGTTTATCTAATTACTATCTTATCCCCATATATGTTTACCTTAATTTTTATCTTGTCACCAGCTGTGTTTACCTTAATTTTTATCTTGTCACAAGGAGTGTTTACCTTAATTATCTTGTCACCAGGTGTGTTTACCTTAATTTTTATCCTGTCACCAGGTGTGTTTACCTTAATTTTATCACTATTGTCACCGGTTTCTAGATGAATTTCCTGATGTCCGTCTGAACATCATCTCCAACCTGGATTCTGTGAATGAGGTCATTGGTGTCAAGCAGCTATCACAGTCATTGTTGCCTGCCATCGTCGAACTGGCAGAGGACAGCAAATGGAGGGTTCGACTGGCCATCATCGAATACATGCCCCTTCTGGCTGGCCAGCTAGTAAGTTTGTCTCTGCCGTGTTCTGTTTTTACGTTATGTTTTTTTCTCTTCAGATTGTCTTCTTCTCTGATGCTTATATCCTCGCTTAAATCAAAATCTCCGCTGACTTTAGGCGCATGGAATGTACGCGCAATTCTCGACAATGATTCTAACACAAATTCACATACCTAGGTAGTACACTATTACAAAATGCCAGTAAAGTGATTATAAGATTCGCCACGGCAAGCAGCTCTTTGGCAGATTGTGCGCAAATGTGTAGCGTAGAAATGGCATTAACTCTTTATATCCACCGAGCCGCTAATATCGACATTTTGGAGACCCACTATGCCGAAAAGCCGCTCAAATCTACATTTTAATATGAATTTACTATCGTGTTCGGCATAGCAGGAAAACTGCACGGAGACAAAGAGTTAATCTACAGACTAAGCTGAACCACAGAAAAGTGGTACTTCCAGTGCTTTTAATCAGTCTAAGTGTCTTGCAGAGTGGCATAGGTGATCATACTTCTCCGCAACTCTCCTGTTATATGCTAGTGAAACATGAACTGTGTATAGTCGTCATGTGAGGAAACTCAATCACTTTCACACAACTTGTCTCAGAAAAGTTATGAACATCAGTTGGCAAGACACGATTCCAGATACTACTGTCTTTGACAGATCTGGTATCCCCAGCATTGACACTATTCTGATGCAGATACATATGTGTTGGGTAGGTCATCTGGTACGTATGTCAGATCATCGCCTGGCAAAGATATTCTCTATGGTGAGTTGCAGAAGGACATACAATCTCAAGGTACTCGGAGCGTTAGAAGTACTCATTCAATACCTTACTGAAAGCCTATGAAATACTTGCACAAAATAGAGCTACATGGCGAACTACAGTCAAACAACAGACCTGCAGCCGAACAGCGGAGAGTAGCTAGAAAGTCACAGGTAGACCAAAAATTATCAACAGCCGTTATGCTATGCCCTAACTTTCCAAAGACATTTGTGGCCAGAATAGGTATTATTAGCCATCTACGAACTCATAATCAAGGGACATAACTCTAGCTTAATTTCAAAACTGGGTGTAACAAATGGTCATCATAAATTATATTTATAAGTATAATTTATGCCTGTAGTAACAAGTATATAAATTGTGCCTGCAGTAATAAGTATATAAATTGTGCCTGTAGTAACAAGTATATAAATTGTGCCTGCAGTAACAAGTATATCAATTGTGCCTGTAGTAACAAGTATATATATTGTGCCTGTAATAACAAGTATATATATTGTGCCTGTAATAACAAGTATATATATTGTGCCTGCAGTAAAAAGTATATAAATTGTGCCTGCAGTAAAAAGTATATAAATTGTGCCCGCAGTAACAAGTATATAAATTGTGCCCGCAGTAACAAGTATATAAATTGTGCCCGCAGTAACAAGTATATAAATTGTGCCCGCAGTAACAAGTATATAAATTGTGCCCGCAGTAACAAGTATATAAATTGTGCCCGCAGTAACAAGTATATAAATTGTGCCCGCAGTAACAAGTATATAAATTGTGCCCGCAGTAACAAGTATATAAATTGTGCCCGCAGTAACAAGTATATAAATTGTGCCCGCAGTAACAAGTATATAAATTGTGCCCGCAGTAACAAGTATATAAATTGTGCCCGCAGTAACAAGTATATAAATTGTGCCCGCAGTAACAAGTATATAAATTGTGCCCGCAGTAACAAGTATATAAATTGTGCCCGCAGTAACAAGTATAGAAATCATGTGATGGATAGTCCTTAGCCATTCAGAGGATTATAGAAAAATCATGCGCAGATCATTCCTTGATGTTATCAATCCATGATGCTCTAGGTCTTCCCTCCTTCCATCCTTGACTGTTCCTTGCAACTTTCGAAAGCAAGTCGTGTCTTGATACATCTAACTTCACAGTAGCTTCTTTGACCATGTATGAGACGGCCACTTCCATCCCATAACCTTCTTAGTCATCTCTTGTGACGCGCATGCAAGGTAAACAGTGTTACTATTCTTTGCTCCTCTTTCAGAACCCTGTAACACAGATGAGATTGCTTATGATAACAACGTAGTTCTTCTTAAAAACGCTGCCCAAACTAAGCATTATATAGATGTTATTGCCCGAGTGTTACCAGGGCCCATAGGGGAGCAAAGAATATCAACACTGTTTACCTTCCAAGCATGTCGTAATTGGCGACTAAGGAGGTTATGGGATGGAATTGGCTGTCCCATCCCATATAGGGTTAGTGACCCATAGCCATGCTGAAGTCAGATGTGTCAGGCCGAAAGGTGCAGATATCGCAGCAATGCTGTAAACCATGACACAACGCATTCCGTTCTCCGGACTACATCCTGCTAATCTGCAGGAGTTTGAGAACGAACGAAGAAGAAAAAGATAGATGTTATTTACGTGCAAATTTATCTTGTAAAAACAAAATAGCCATTTGTGTCCACGATTTAACTGCCTCCACCATGTCATTTGTATCCACCATGTCATTTGTGTCCATCATTTAATGTGTGTAAACCATCTATCTTGTGCACCAGCCATCTTGTGTCCACAATTTATTCATTATTGTGTTCTCAATATTGGAGGACATGGAATCTCAGAAAGTAAATGTGCAGATGAATGTTTACTCAAGTCTCGCTGTCTAATTCTCAGTGGGAAAGTACAAAATATTTGTGTGAATAGTTACCAAAATGAAGAGATATTTGTGTGAATAGTTACCCAATTGAAGTGATATTTGTGTGAATAGTTACCCAATTGAAGTGATATTTGTGTGAATAGTTACCCAATTGAAGTGATATTTGTGTGAATAGTTACCCAATTGAAGTGATATTTGTGTGAATAGTTACCCAATTGAAGTGATATTTGTGTGAATAGTTACCCAATTGAAGTGTGCTTGGAAGAGATTACAAGACATAAAGCATTATTTTTGGCTGGTACGTTATTTGCTAGTATGTTATCTGCATGGATGGTCTTTGATATTTGCAGGGGGTAGAGTTCTTTGATGAAAAGCTGAACACCTTGTGCATGGCCTGGCTGGTAGATCAAGGTAAGCATTGCCTCTCAGGTAGAGTAGATCCAGGTAATGATCTATCAGGTAGAGTAGATCCAGGTAATGATCTATCAGGTAGAGTAGATCCAGGTAATGATCTATCAGGTAGAGTAGATCCAGGTAATGATCTATCAGGTAGATTATACTTAGGTAGGTATTGTCTCTTAAGAATAGTTGATCTAGGTATCCATTGTTTACGCACACTCTGTAACCAAGGAACACACACACTCTGTAACCAAGGAACACGCACACTCTGTAACCAAGGAACACGCACACTCTGTAACCAAGGAACACGCACACTCTGTAACCAAGAAACACGCACACTCTGTAACCAAGGAACACGCACACTCTGTAACCAAGAAACACACACTCTGTAACCAAGAAACGCACACACTCTGTAACCAAGGAACACGCACACACTCTGTAACCAAGGAACACACACTCTGTAACCAAGGAATACGCACACTCTGTAACCAAGGAATACGCACACTCTGTAACCAAGGAACACGCACACTCTGTAACCAAGGAACACACACACTCTGTAACCAAGGAATACGCACACTCTGTAACCAAGGAACACACACTCTGTAACCAAGGAACACACACATTCTGTAACCAAGGAACACACACACTCTGTAACCAAGGACTGATAGAGAAGCAAAGAATGCCAGCAGTTTGAGCTACCATGTATGTTGAAAGAGTAGATTAAAAGATGTTTGGGGTGGGGGATAGTGTTGATGTCCCATCCCATTTTGGAGTCTCCCAAAAGCCACAATGGAGTCAGGCTGGGAGATGCTGTCATCCATGACGTCAGGCTGGGAGATGATGTGGCACATTCTGTTTTCCAGACTACGTTATGTTAACATGCAGGAGTATAAGAAAGGACCTGGAAGAAGAAGAAGAGGGAGTACACTTGTGCCACTCTTGTTTCCTATGCCAGGCAGGAAAGTTTTGCTCTGGCCAAAAGGTATTTCTCCTGGCATTATTTTATTATGGAGAAATTTCCAGAGAACTTTCAACACATTCTTCATGTTATCTTGTCAGATCTGTCATCAGGGCCAAGTCTGCTGTCTTTTCCAGGTCACAATGACTGCCTCATATGGACAATCCTGAAGTCTGGGTTCCGGATCCACATGGACATGCATTTTTTATGAGATCCTGGGTCGGTAAAGGTGACCCAACAGTCTGCAGTGGCAGACTAGGGTGAAAGTGCGGTCTGTTGGTGACTTTGGAAACTTTTACTCAATGTTGCCGTAAAGTGCATTGTCTTCTATTTGGAGGAAATTTTGTCGTGATTTCCTTGCAGTCTCGGAGTATGCTGCAAGTGAAAGAGTTGATTTCCTTCAAGCACTGGTCGTCAGCAGACTTCATCAATGGAGAGAATGGGGTGAGGGGAAGCAAACCCCATTCCCAACCTTCTTAAAACATTAATGGTAAATAATAGATATAAATAACCATATGGTTTGAGGGTGTCCGACAAAGTGGAGGGTGCCACAGTAACCGAACGAACAAATAGTAAAGCAAAATAAATTAAACAGGTTACTAGAAAAACTAATTGTAACTGAATAAAAATAGATAAAACAGTATATAAAAACATACAATAAACCTAAACAGGACAATTCTCCACATATCGGTCAAAATGGGACCTTTTTCAAGAAACTAATAACGATTAAACTAAACAAAACCACACAAAATTGATCACTGAATTGACCAAGCCATGTTTCCCTTACACAGAAACATAACCCAGTCAAATAGATATATATATATATATACTTGAATATTATTTAAATAATAGATATATTATTTGCTCCCCTTTTGTGTCCTACGACCACAAGGGCACACTGCTAGAGTAAATAATTGCTAGAAGTTAGTCATTTCTGAGAGGGCACATAAATTGTTGTTGGTACTGATGCCACATTTTATTTTGCATCTGCAGTGTTTGCAATACGTGAAGCTGCGTCGATCAACTTGAAAAAGTTGTCGGAGAAATTTGGGAAGGAGTGGACTCTGCAGACGGTATTACCAAGAGTGTTACAGTTGTCCAAGGATCAGAATTATCTGCATCGTTTGACCTGCCTCTTCTGTATTAACGTGAGTTGTCTACCTTATATCGATGTGAGTTTGTCTCCATTATCTCAGTGAATCACCTCCCTTATCTCATTGAATCACCTCCCTTATCATTGAATCACTTCCCTTATCTCAATTTCCTATACATACTTATGTGCACACAAACGTAGACCAGTGACGTTGAAACATACATACAGATGTGCACACAAACGTATACCTTTGTCGTTGAGATTATGTATTAAATACAACATACAAGCAAGACCTGTGACGCTCATCATATTTCCTCCAACAGTTGCTTGCTGAGCCCTTAGGGCAGGACCTGACTACCAAACTGATTCTGCCAACAATTCTCGTTTTGGGATTGGATCCCGTTGCCAATGTCCGGTTTAACGTGGCCAAAACTCTGCTGAAGTTATCACCGCACCTTGACACTAAGTAAGACTTTTTTTCCTGGAGAGTTAGCTGGCTGTTGTTATATCTGTGTTGTGTGTTATATCTGTGTTGTGTGTTATGTCTGGGTTGTGTGTTATATCTGTGCTGTGTGTTATATCTGTGTTGTGTGTTATATCTGTGTTGTGTGTTATGTCAATGCATTGTCTAGAACTGATTGAAAACTTTATATGTGTGAGTATGTTGTTCGTCAGACACATGATGATGATCATTTGTTACATACACTTTATGAAATTGAGTTGATTTATGTTCTTGTCCATAGATGGTTAATACGCCCGGTTCATGCATAGATGGTTAATACGCCCGGTTCATGCATGGGATGAGCACATTAGATCTGTCCATCTTTTTTCTGACTAGTTTCCACTGTTGAGTTGTTACATTTTCTCTCGTATTCACAAGATTCACCTTTTCATTGCAGAGTGCACTGTAGCTGTTTCATCAATCAATCAAGTGCCATGCCGACTGGCGTAGGCGATCATGTTTCTCCACGACTCTCTGTCTCTTGTGTTGTCAATAAGCTCACGTGCCACGATACAAGCCCATCTAGTAACTTTTCTCTTTGTCGTCCCCTATCTCTTCTCCCTTTTATTCTTTCCAGTGGTTATTAAGTGTTCAAGCTGTGTTCTTCTCAGCACATGCCCTTGACTGTCTGCCCCTAATGTTTGATATGATTGATCTTTTTACGCCAGCATCAATGAGAACCTCTGCATTAGTTTTCTTAGCTGTCCATGGTATTTTCATCATTCTTCTCAGAAACCACATTTCTGTAGCCTCTAATTCGCTTTTAATTTTCTTGTTTACAGTCCATGTTTCACATCCATAAAAAATTAGTTCGATATAACATCTCAGCACCCGAATTCGGGTCAGCATTGATAGACTTCCATTGCACAAAATGGTTCTCATTTTTTGGAATAGCTGATTTGGCTTGTGCTGTTCGTCTCTTTATCTCACTTGAGCATCTACCTTCTGATGTTAACAGGGTACTTGATAAAAAATTAATATAATACAAAATTTAAATTAATGATAAAAATAAACTGCTAAACATAGGCAAGGGGAATACTCACACAGGTCGGCACTAATTGTTGCAGCCGGGGTTGGACTACCATCATACTCACACAGGTCGGCACTAATTGTCGCTGCAGGGGTTGGACTACCATCATACTCACACAGGTCGACACTAATTGTCGCTGCAGGGGTTGGACTACCATCATACTCACACAGGTCGACACTAATTGTCGCAGCAGGGGTTGGACTACCATCATAGTGTCTAAATTGTCCTATATAACACTTTTCCCATTCACCAACTATATAATGGGTCAAAGGGCATGAGCCCATGGATCCCTGGATCAGCAACCAACCAACTATATTTATTCTTTATTTTGTGTGTACTATACACAGCAAATTTATGTTATTACATATTAATTTCTGTTATTACATACAAATTTCTGTTATTACATATTAATTTCTGTTATTACATACAAATTTCTGTTATTACATACAAATTTCTGTTATTACATACATATTTTGATGGTCTATAACAAATTTATATCCTGTCTCTCTCCTATAATTCACCCTACCTTCCCTGATATACCAACCCTGTATATCATTCTTCATTCTACCTTCCCTGATATACCAACCCTGTATATCATTCTTCATTCTACCTTCCCTAATATACCAACCCTGTATATCATTCTTCATTCTACCTTCCCTAATATACCAACCCTGTATATCATTCTTCATTCTACCTTCCCTGATATACCAACCCTGTATATCATTCTTCATTCTACCTTCCATGATATGCCAACCCTCTGTACAATGGTCACAATTCCACACACACCCCCTCCATTGCACACCAAGAGAAATACATTTTCAGGTTTGTTGTATGTTTGTTTGTTTTTCATGTCCTTGATAGCAATCTCATGTCAAATGTCACACACACAATAAATGATGACATCACCACAGATATATGCTGTAGTGGAATTGGAAATGAAGAATATACAGAATAACAGTATCACATTTTGTCAAACATTGACTTGCACGTCATCTCTGTTGTCTAGAGAGATGTTTCTGGAAGCCAGTGTTTGGCAATGTCTCCCAGAATAACTTCAAAAGCGCTAAATTGTGTCGGAAATCTAGAGTGCAAGTTGAACTCTGCGAGGTAACTTTTCAAATGGTGTCTTATCAGTCCCACTGTCTAATAATTACAATAGAAGAAGACCTAGAACCATACATCCTGACATCTTCTTCTTCAGCGTTCATTCTCAAACTCCTGCTGGATCTCTATTGCAGTAGGACAATGGCCCTATTAAATTTCCAGCAGGATATAGTCCAGAGAATGGAAATGTGTTGTTTCGCCGTTTTATTTGCGCCAATGGCCCGACACATCCATCTTCGGCGGGATCCTGACATCTGAGATTGAAGACACAGTTAAACATGCACCAAACAACAAAGCACCAGGAACAGACGGCATACCTATAGAACTAATACAAATGCTAAGAGAGACAGGTTTAAAGTGGCTACATAGACAGTTCCATGTGATATGGAAGAAACAAAAGACACCACAGGAGTGGAATACAGCAGTGATTGTCCCAATCTGGAAAAAAAACAGTAAGAAAGACTGCACTGAGTATAGAGGCATATCACTCTTAAGCCACGTAGGAAAAATCTTTAGCAATATACTGGAGAGAAGAATGCGCCCATATATAGAACCACGGCTCAACAACACGCAAATGGGTTTTCGGACAAATAAAAGCTGTACAGATGCAATCTTCATAAACTACTTTCAGAAAAAGTGATAGAACATAACCAAGACTTATATCTTCACTTTCGTAGACCAAGAGAAAGCTTTTGACAGATTGGATCAAGCACAACTATGGATAACACTACAGACATATGGAGTTCCCCAACATCTGATAAACCTATGTCAGAGCATATACGCCAATAGTTAGTGCTCAGTAAGAACAAGCACATGTACATCAGATAAATTTCAAATTCACTCGGGTGTGAGACTGGGATGTGTACTATCCCCCCTATTGTTCATAACATACATAGACCTTATCTGTAAAGTAGCAAAGACAACGGAAGAAAACAATCGGAAGGATAACTTAAACGAACTACTATTTGCAGATGACCAAGCACTAGTGGCATCATCAGAAGAAGAACGACAAAGACAAATAGATCGATTACATCAAACATGCCAAACCTTTAACATGAAGATAAATATAGACAAGACCGAAGTAATGAAGATAGGAAGAACAGAAAGAAACACCAATATATATATTGAAAACAACAGACTTAACCAAGTGACAGAATTCACATACCCAGGAAGTAGTATAACAACAGACGGCAAGAGCAGCAAAGAAATACACAATAGATGCAGTAAAGCATAGCAAGCCCTAGGACAAATTACACCAATCTTCAGAAAGAAAAATGTAGATGTAAACACCAAAATAATGCTATTCAAAACGATTGTTATGCCAAGTCTGTGCTAGCATTGCCAAACATGGACGACGACACCACAAGACAAACGTAAACTAGTGACAGCTGAAATGGCATGCTTGTGCAGAATCCTACGAATATCTCTATGAGACAGAGTGAGAAATGAGGACATTAGACAATGAATCGCCACCGCCCCAATCTTGAGTATATTAAGAGCCAACAGATCAAATGGTTTGAACAAATCAGCAGACTACCACCAGACAGCATACCACAGCAAGCTATGCTACATAGATACAGTGAAGGTAGATCTAGAGGCGACAAATTCCACAATATACACAGCACAAACGAGGGCCATCTCCAGAAAACTCTTCTACCCCTGACACTGAATGGCAACACAGGGTTTAACGAAGATAGATAGTCCCACTTTGTTTTTTTATTCCTCCACTTTGCACTACCCCCATCCTGTCTACAGTTTGGGTGTGTACACCAGTCTCGGGGTCTGAAATGGTAGCAATGATTCACCTGAAAGTATGTACACCAATCACTGGGTCTGTGAAGTGGTAGCGATGATTGAATTGAAAGCAAGTGAAACCCATTGCTTCAATGTCAGTAGTTTTATAACTTTTCCAGCGATCAGAATATATGGTCGTTCATTTGTTAACATTGGTTGTTTTGTTAGCAATGGTGCCATTAGTTAATGCGCTGTTGTGTTCATTGAAGGTGCATTTTCCTGTAGTGCATCGACTATTCAATTTATTCCCACACAAAAATGGGTGTTGAATTGCGACCATTGTACCCAACCCTACATCTCATTCACTCTCCTGATTTATCAACCCTGTACCCATCTTTCACTCTACCTCCTGATTTATTAACCCTGTTTCTCTGTTGACCAGTACTATCAAGAATCAAGTCAAGCCACTACTGGACAAGCTGAAGATAGATAAAGATATTGATGTGCAGTATTATGCTTTGGAAGCCATGGAGGGTGGGTCATCTTGATTTTAAGATGGTCATTCTGTCTCTGTCAGTAAATATCACCATCTCGTAATCACCTCGCAATCACCATCTCACACTCACCATCTCACACTCACCATCTCACACTCACCATCTCAGAGTCACCATTTCAGTCACCATCTCCCAATCACCATCTCACACTCATCGAGGAAGAACTTCAAATAGTTTTACTTTTCTAGGCATCAGTCTCTCACAAGTTGTAAACATCGATGTCGAGATAAACACCAGAATGTCTCAAACTGTCATCACATTTGAAAAACTATGCAAAATGTATGGGACAGAAGGGGAATAATATCTGCCCTCAAACTCATCACTTCTTTATTCCCGTGAAACAAGGACAGTATACGCCGAGCGTGATAAGCCTCACCTACTTCCACCTAAACAGCCTTCGTAAGATACTCAACATCCATTGGTGGGATAAAATTGCAGACGGTGAAGTACTGATGAAATCTAAGTCTGTAAGCATAGACACAGCCACACATTAGGCAGGGTAGTTAGTCCACATGAAATAACTCCTGAATGTTTTCTGCAAAGCTAAAGGACAGAAGACATATTTTACAAATATGATTTAAGATATGACTGACTTTAACCTTCACCGCGCTTTTTTAAGTGTGATCGACAAAAATTACAATGGCGGCTGTCTACTGTTGTCGGATGCATTCGGACCAATGATATACCGTGCTAAATAAGCGTATCACAGCCAGCACATAGTTCGGGGCATACGCAATCGAAGCCGGTACCTTCCCACGTCCAACATGAGTGTTGTAAAGATGTCTAGGTGGAAGGTACACGATGGTATAGCAATTAATCTGACCACATCTGCACACTGGTACGATGCCATGATGGTGGATTGGTTTTATAGACCTTTCTTTCATCATATTTAGAATAAAATAACATTGAATCGTGGCTTGAATCATGAATTATTTAGTTTCACAGCAGTGAATATACAGAATGCCGTATGGTTTGGTGACTTGTACATGTTTGATATCGAATATGTTGAAGTGGCACCAAAAATTACTCTAGTCCTAAACTCAAAGAATGATTTTACTGCAAATCTACATGTTTTATACAGTTCCCCTGGCTATATTTTGATAATTTCGCAATGAAAGAACATAAATACAACATATTTGCATGTTATTTAGTGTACAGTTTTGCCAAGCAATTCGATATGTAAGGTAAGTTATTTTTTTACTAATTGTTTTCCTCTTTATTTGTTATAAAATATATGTTCTTTTGTGAAAAACGTCTTTACCACTTTCTCATACATCTGGTATCACACACACACACACGTACATAAATTACACCAATATATGCAGAATTCAATTCTTTATTTATATGTGCAAATATTATTTAAATAACAATCAAAAAATTATCAGATTTTCAAAACAGTCACCATCAATAACGCAAATTTTCAAAAAAGAATCCGGTGGCAGGGAGACGTTTCGTATTTTAAAATCTGGCTTGCTAAAGGTTAATGCAGCTAGTTTGTCATCCATCACATGATGACCATTTGTTACATCCCCTTGTGAAATTCAATTTAGAGTTATGTCCTTGACTATATACATACATGGCTAATAAGACCTATTCTGGTTGCAATTGTCCTTGAACAGTTCGGACGTGGGATGACCACTGTAGGTATATGTTAGTCTACCTGTAACTCTCTAGCTGCTCTCCGCTGTTTAGCTGCGACACTTCTCTTGTCACAAGATGCTGCCACTGCTGTTTTTTACTGCAGAGCGCCATGTGGAAGTTTTTCCCATGCATCCTGGTCTTCGTCTTCTGCGTTCGTTCTCAAACTCCTGCAGGTTAGCAGGATGAAGTCCGGAGAACGGAATGTGTTGTGTCATGTTTACAGCATTGCTGCGATATCTGCGCCTTTCGGTTTGACACATCCGACTTCAGCATGGCCTTGGGTCACTGACCCTATATGGGATGGGACAGCGAACTCCATCCCATATACTCCATCCTTAGTTGCCTTTTACGACATCGTGGGAGGTAAACAGTGTTGCTATTCTTTGCTCCCCTTTCAGGCCCTGGCAACACACATGCGTGCATCATGGTCTATTTCAAAGCCTTTCAGTCTACGCCTCAATGTCTACGCCTCAATGTGGACATAAGTTTGTGGATGGATTGGCAAGACATTAGTGACTCGGCATCCAAGACTGACTCTCGGTGTGTCTGCTGCAGAGAACCTCATACGTTTTACTGAACAATAACGAGCATTCTAGAAGAACATCAAGAGCTGCTCAATGTCGCACAGGCTACTCCCACACAGGCTACTCACACACAGGCTTCTCCCACACAGGCTACTCCCACACAAAATATGGGGTCAAAATATGGTTGAACATAGATGGTGTAATAAGTATATAAATTGTGCCTGCAGCAATAAGTATATAAATTGTGCCTGCAGCAATAAGTATATAAATAGTGACTGCAGTAATAAGTATATAAATAGTGCCTGCAGTAATAAGTATATAAATTTTGCCTGCAGTTATAAATTTTCATGACTGTCAACATGATGATGATGGTTTGTTTATTTTCTGGTATACTTTGCTAGTCTCTCTTTCTAATGCCTAGTGGAAGACATGACCAAGAATATTCTATTTATATGTATGTTTCAGGGATCAAGTAAAAAAGTATGTCGTGCATGAAACATCTTGTGAGTCGTTATCTTTGTATTTACTCCATTGCGTTGCCACTTCCATGTTACATATTTACCTGCTTACTTGAGAGTGTTCATGTGTTAGGGGTTAGTGCCCAGGCTTCTTGAGGGAAGGGGTCCAGGGTGTTATTTTTCAGTTCAACTGGGGAAACATTAACACTTGAGCTACTAAAGTGGGAAACATTAACACTTGAGCTACTAAAGTGGGAAACATTAACACTTGAGCTACTAAAGTGGGAAACAACACTTGAGCGACTAAAGTGGGAAACAACACTTGAGCTACTAAAGTGGGAAACATTAACACTTGAGCTACTAAAGTAGGAAACATTAACACTTGAGCTACTAAAGTGGGAAACAACACTTGAGCTACTAAAGTGGGAAACATTAACACTTGAGCTACTAAAGTGGGAAACATTAACACTTGAGCTACTAAAGTGGGAAACATTAACACTTGAGCTACTAAAGTGGGAAACATTAACACTTGAGCTACTAAAGTGGGAAACATTAACACTTGAGCTACTAAAGTGGGAAACAACACTTGAGCTACTAAAGTGGGAAACATTAACACTTGAGCTACTAAAGTGGGAAACATTAACACTTGAGCTACTAAAGTGGGAAACAACACTTGAGCTACTAAAGTGGGAAACATTAACACTTGAGCTACTAAAGTGGGAAACATTAACACTTGAGCTACTAAAGTGGGAAACAACACTTGAGCTACTAAAGTGGGAAACATTAACACTTGAGCTACTAAAGTGGGAAACATTAACACTTGAGCTACTAAAGTGGGAAACATTAACACTTGAGCTACTAAAGTGGGAAACAACACTTGAGCTACTAAAGTGGGAAACAACACTTGAGCTACTAAAGTGGGAAACATTAACACTTGAGCTACTAAAGTGGGAAACAACACTTGAGCTACTAAAGTGGGAAACATTAACACTTGAGCTACTAAAGTGGGAAACAACACTTGAGCTACTAAAGTGGGAAACAACACTTGAGCTACTAAAGTGGGAAACATTAACACTTGAGCTACTAAAGTAGGAAACATTAACACTTGAGCTACTAAAGTGGGAAACATTAACACTTGAGCTACTAAAGTGGGAAACATTAACACTTGAGCTACTAAAGTAGGAAACATTAACACTTGAGCTACTAAAGTAGGAAACATTAACACTTGAGCTACTAAAGTGGGAAACAACACTTGAGCTACTAAAGTGGGAAACAACACTTGAGCTACTAAAGTGGGAAACATTAACACTTGAGCTACTAAAGTGGGAAACAACACTTGAGCTACTAAAGTGGGAAACAACACTTGAGCTACTAAAGTGGGAAACATTAACACTTGAGCTACTAAAGTGGGAAACATTAACACTTGAGCTACTAAAGTGGGAAACATTAACACTTGAGCTACTAAAGTAGGAAACATTAACACGTGAGCTACTAAAGTAGGAAACATTAACACTTGAGCTACTGGAAACATTAACACTTGAGCTACTAAAGTAGGAAACATTAACACTTGAGCTACTAAAGTGGGAAACATTAACACTTGAGCTACTAAAGTAGGAAACATTAACACTTGAGCTACTAAAGTAGGAAACATTAACACTTGAGCTACTAAAGTAGGAAACATTAACACTTGAGCTACTAAAGTAGGAAACATTAACACTTGAGCTACTGGAAATATTAACACTTGAGCTACTAAAGTAGGAAACATTAACAATTGATCTACTAAAGTAGGAAACATTAACACTTGAGCTACTGGAAATATCAACACTTGAGCTACTAAAGTAGGAAACATTAACAATTGATCTACTAAAGTAGGAAACATTAACAATTGATCTACTAAAGTGGGAAACATTAACACTTGAGCTACTAAAGTAGGAAACATTAACACTTGAGCTACTAAAGTAGGAAACATTAACACTTGAGCTACTGGAAATATTAACACTTGAGCTACTAAAGTAGGAAACATTAACAATTGATCTACTAAAGTAGGAAACATTATCACTTGAGCTACTGGAAATATTAACACTTGAGCTACTAAAGTAGGAAACATTAACAATTGATCTACTAAAGTAGGAAACATTAACAATTGAGCTACTAAAGTAGGAAACATTAACAATTGATCTACTAAAGTAGGAAACATTAACACTTGAGCTACTAAAGTGGGAAACATTAACACTTGAGCTACTAAAGTAGGAAACATTAACACTTGAGCTACTAAAGTAGGAAACATTAACACTTGAGCTACTAAAGTAGGAAACATTAACACTTGAGCTACTGGAAACATTAACACTTGAGCTACTAAAGTAGGAAACATTAACACTTGAGCTACTAAAGTAGGAAACATTAACACTTGAGCTACTAAAGTAGGAAACATTAACACTTGAGCTACTAAAGTAGGAAACATTAACACTTGAGCTACTAAAGTAGGAAACATTAACACTTGAGCTACTAAAGTGGGAAACAACACTTGAGCTACTAAAGTGGGAAACAACACTTGAGCTACTAAAGTGGGAAACATTAACACTTGAGCTACTAAAGTAGGAAACATTAACACTTGAGCTACTAAAGTGGGAAACAACACTTGAGCTACTAAAGTGGGAAACATTAACACTTGAGCTACTAAAGTGGGAAACATTAACACTTGAGCTACTAAAGTGGGAAACATTAACACTTGAGCTACTAAAGTGGGAAACATTAACACTTGAGCTACTAAAGTGGGAAACATTAACACTTGAGCTACTAAAGTGGGAAACAACACTTGAGCTACTAAAGTGGGAAACATTAACACTTGAGCTACTAAAGTGGGAAACATTAACACTTGAGCTACTAAAGTGGGAAACAACACTTGAGCTACTAAAGTGGGAAACATTAACACTTGAGCTACTAAAGTGGGAAACATTAACACTTGAGCTACTAAAGTGGGAAACAACACTTGAGCTACTAAAGTGGGAAACATTAACACTTGAGCTACTAAAGTGGGAAACATTAACACTTGAGCTACTAAAGTGGGAAACAACACTTGAGCTACTAAAGTGGGAAACAACACTTGAGCTACTAAAGTGGGAAACATTAACACTTGAGCTACTAAAGTGGGAAACAACACTTGAGCTACTAAAGTGGGAAACATTAACACTTGAGCTACTAAAGTGGGAAACAACACTTGAGCTACTAAAGTGGGAAACAACACTTGAGCTACTAAAGTGGGAAACATTAACACTTGAGCTACTAAAGTAGGAAACATTAACACTTGAGCTACTAAAGTGGGAAACATTAACACTTGAGCTACTAAAGTGGGAAACATTAACACTTGAGCTACTAAAGTAGGAAACATTAACACTTGAGCTACTAAAGTAGGAAACATTAACACTTGAGCTACTAAAGTGGGAAACAACACTTGAGCTACTAAAGTGGGAAACATTAACACTTGAGCTACTAAAGTGGGAAACATTAACACTTGAGCTACTAAAGTGGGAAACATTAACACTTGAGCTACTAAAGTGGGAAACAACACTTGAGCTACTAAAGTGGGAAACATTAACACTTGAGCTACTAAAGTGGGAAACATTAACACTTGAGCTACTAAAGTGGGAAACAACACTTGAGCTACTAAAGTGGGAAACATTAACACTTGAGCTACTAAAGTGGGAAACATTAACACTTGAGCTACTAAAGTGGGAAACAACACTTGAGCTACTAAAGTGGGAAACAACACTTGAGCTACTAAAGTGGGAAACATTAACACTTGAGCTACTAAAGTGGGAAACAACACTTGAGCTACTAAAGTGGGAAACATTAACACTTGAGCTACTAAAGTGGGAAACAACACTTGAGCTACTAAAGTGGGAAACAACACTTGAGCTACTAAAGTGGGAAACATTAACACTTGAGCTACTAAAGTAGGAAACATTAACACTTGAGCTACTAAAGTGGGAAACATTAACACTTGAGCTACTAAAGTGGGAAACATTAACACTTGAGCTACTAAAGTAGGAAACATTAACACTTGAGCTACTAAAGTAGGAAACATTAACACTTGAGCTACTAAAGTGGGAAACAACACTTGAGCTACTAAAGTGGGAAACATTAACACTTGAGCTACTAAAGTGGGAAACATTAACACTTGAGCTACTAAAGTGGGAAACAACACTTGAGCTACTAAAGTGGGAAACAACACTTGAGCTACTAAAGTGGGAAACATTAACACTTGAGCTACTAAAGTAGGAAACATTAACACTTGAGCTACTAAAGTAGGAAACATTAACACTTGAGCTACTAAAGTGGGAAACATTAACACTTGAGCTACTAAAGTGGGAAACATTAACACTTGAGCTACTAAAGTAGGAAACATTAACACGTGAGCTACTAAAGTAGGAAACATTAACACTTGAGCTACTGGAAACATTAACACTTGAGCTACTAAAGTAGGAAACATTAACACTTGAGCTACTAAAGTGGGAAACATTAACACTTGAGCTACTAAAGTAGGAAACATTAACACTTGAGCTACTAAAGTAGGAAACATTAACACTTGAGCTACTAAAGTAGGAAACATTAACACTTGAGCTACTAAAGTAGGAAACATTAACACTTGAGCTACTGGAAATATTAACACTTGAGCTACTAAAGTAGGAAACATTAACAATTGATCTACTAAAGTAGGAAACATTAACACTTGAGCTACTGGAAATATCAACACTTGAGCTACTAAAGTAGGAAACATTAACAATTGATCTACTAAAGTGGGAAACATTAACACTTGAGCTACTAAAGTAGGAAACATTAACACTTGAGCTACTAAAGTAGGAAACATTAACACTTGAGCTACTGGAAATATTAACACTTGAGCTACTAAAGTAGGAAACATTAACAATTGATCTACTAAAGTAGGAAACATTATCACTTGAGCTACTGGAAATATTAACACTTGAGCTACTAAAGTAGGAAACATTAACAATTGATCTACTAAAGTAGGAAACATTAACAATTGAGCTACTAAAGTAGGAAACATTAACAATTGATCTACTAAAGTAGGAAACATTAACACTTGAGCTACTAAAGTGGGAAACATTAACACTTGAGCTACTAAAGTAGGAAACATTAACACTTGAGCTACTAAAGTAGGAAACATTAACACTTGAGCTACTAAAGTAGGAAACATTAACACTTGAGCTACTAAAGTAGGAAACATTAACACTTGAGCTACTGGAAACATTAACACTTGAGCTACTAAAGTAGGAAACATTATCACTTGAGCTACTAAAGTAGGAAACATTAACACTTGAGCTACTGGAAACATTAACACTTGAGCTACTAAAGTAGGAAACATTAACACTTGAGCTACTAAAGTAGGAAACATTAACACTTGAGCTACTGGAAACATTAACACTTGAGCTACTAAAGTAGGAAACATTAACACTTGAGCTACTAAAGTAGGAAACATTAACACTTGAGCTACTAAAGTAGGAAACATTAACACTTGAGCTACTAAAGTAGGAAACATTAACACTTGAGCTACTAAAGTAGGAAACATTAACACTTGAGCTACTAAAGTGGGAAACAACACTTGAGCTACTAAAGTGGGAAACATTAACACTTGAGCTACTAAAGTGGGAAACAACACTTGAGCTACTAAAGTGGGAAACAACACTTGAGCTACTAAAGTGGGAAACATTAACACTTGAGCTACTAAAGTGGGAAACATTAACACTTGAGCTACTAAAGTAGGAAACATTAACACTTGAGCTACTAAAGTAGGAAACATTAACACTTGAGCTACTAAAGTGGGAAACAACACTTGAGCTACTAAAGTGGGAAACAACACTTGAGCTACTAAAGTGGGAAACATTAACACTTGAGCTACTAAAGTAGGAAACATTAACACTTGAGCTACTAAAGTGGGAAACAACACATGAGCTACTAAAGTGGGAAACATTAACACTTGAGCAACTAAAGTGGGAAACATTAACACTTGAGCTACTAAAGTGGGAAACATTAACACTTGAGCTACTAAAGTGGGAAACATTAACACTTGAGCTACTAAAGTGGGAAACATTAACACTTGAGCTACTAAAGTGGGAAACAACACTTGAGCTACTAAAGTGGGAAACATTAACACTTGAGCTACTAAAGTGGGAAACATTAACACTTGAGCTACTAAAGTGGGAAACAACACTTGAGCTACTAAAGTGGGAAACATTAACACTTGAGCTACTAAAGTGGGAAACATTAACACTTGAGCTACTAAAGTGGGAAACAACACTTGAGCTACTAAAGTGGGAAACATTAACACTTGAGCTACTAAAGTGGGAAACATTAACACTTGAGCTACTAAAGTGGGAAACATTAACACTTGAGCTACTAAAGTGGGAAACAACACTTGAGCTACTAAAGTGGGAAACAACACTTGAGCTACTAAAGTGGGAAACATTAACACTTGAGCTACTAAAGTGGGAAACAACACTTGAGCTACTAAAGTGGGAAACATTAACACTTGAGCTACTAAAGTGGGAAACATTAACACTTGAGCTACTAAAGTGGGAAACAACACTTGAGCTACTAAAGTGGGAAACATTAACACTTGAGCTACTAAAGTAGGAAACATTAACACTTGAGCTACTAAAGTGGGAAACAACACTTGAGCTACTGAAGTGGGAAACATTAACACTTGAGCTACTAAAGTAGGAAACATTAACACTTGAGCTACTAAAGTGGGAAACATTAACACTTGAGCTACTAAAGTGGGAAACATTAACACTTGAGCTACTAAAATAGGAAACATTAACACTTGAGCTACTAAAGTAGAAAACATTAACACTTGAGCTACTAAAGTGGGAAACAACACTTGAGCTACTAAAGTGGGAAACAACACTTGAGCTACTAAAGTGGGAAACATTAACACTTGAGCTACTAAAGTGGGAAACAACACTTGAGCTACTAAAGTGGGAAACAACACTTGAGCTACTAAAGTGGGAAACATTAACACTTGAGCTACTAAAGTAGGAAACATTAACACTTGAGCTACTAAAGTAGGAAACATTAACACTTGAGCTACTAAAGTGGGAAACATTAACACTTGAGCTACTAAAGTGGGAAACATTAACACTTGAGCTACTAAAGTAGGAAACATTAACACGTGAGCTACTAAAGTAGGAAACATTAACACTTGAGCTACTGGAAACATTAACACTTGAGCTACTAAAGTAGGAAACATTAACACTTGAGCTACTAAAGTGGGAAACATTAACACTTGAGCTACTAAAGTAGGAAACATTAACACTTGAGCTACTAAAGTAGGAAACATTAACACTTGAGCTACTAAAGTAGGAAACATTAACACTTGAGCTACTAAAGTAGGAAACATTAACACTTGAGCTACTGGAAATATTAACACTTGAGCTACTAAAGTAGGAAACATTAACAATTGATCTACTAAAGTAGGAAACATTAACACTTGAGCTACTGGAAATATCAACACTTGAGCTACTAAAGTAGGAAACATTAACAATTGATCTACTAAAGTAGGAAACATTAACAATTGATCTACTAAAGTGGGAAACATTAACACTTGAGCTACTAAAGTAGGAAACATTAACACTTGAGCTACTAAAGTAGGAAACATTAACACTTGAGCTACTGGAAATATTAACACTTGAGCTACTAAAGTAGGAAACATTAACAATTGATCTACTAAAGTAGGAAACATTATCACTTGAGCTACTGGAAATATTAACACTTGAGCTACTAAAGTAGGAAACATTAACAATTGATCTACTAAAGTAGGAAACATTAACAATTGAGCTACTAAAGTAGGAAACATTAACAATTGATCTACTAAAGTAGGAAACATTAACACTTGAGCTACTAAAGTGGGAAACATTAACACTTGAGCTACTAAAGTAGGAAACATTAACACTTGAGCTACTAAAGTAGGAAACATTAACACTTGAGCTACTAAAGTAGGAAACATTAACACTTGAGCTACTGGAAACATTAACACTTGAGCTACTAAAGTAGGAAACATTAACACTTGAGCTACTAAAGTGGGAAACATTATCACTTGAGCTACTAAAGTAGGAAACATTAACACTTGAGCTACTGGAAACATTAACACTTGAGCTACTAAAGTAGGAAACATTAACACTTGAGCTACTAAAGTAGGAAACATTAACACTTGAGCTACTGGAAACATTAACACTTGAGCTACTAAAGTAGGAAACATTAACACTTGAGCTACTAAAGTAGGAAACATTAACACTTGAGCTACTAAAGTAGGAAACATTAACACTTGAGCTACTAAAGTAGGAAACATTAACACTTGAGCTACTAAAGTAGGAAACATTAACACTTGAGCTACTAAAGTGGGAAACAACACTTGAGCTACTAAAGTGGGAAACAACACTTGAGCTACTAAAGTGGGAAACATTAACACTTGAGCTACTAAAGTGGGAAACAACACTTGAGCTACTAAAGTGGGAAACAACACTTGAGCTACTAAAGTGGGAAACATTAACACTTGAGCTACTAAAGTGGGAAACATTAACACTTGAGCTACTAAAGTAGGAAACATTAACACTTGAGCTACTAAAGTGGGAAACATTAACACTTGAGCTACTAAAGTAGGAAACATTAACACTTGAGCTACTAAAGTGGGAAACATTAACACTTGAGCTACTAAAGTGGGAAACAACACTTGAGCTACTAAAGTGGGAAACATTAACACTTGAGCTACTAAAGTAGGAAACATTAACACTTGAGCTACTAAAGTAGGAAACATTAACACTTGAGCTACTAAAGTAGGAAACATTAACACTTGAGCTACTAAAGTAGGAAACATTAACACTTGAGCTACTAAAGTGGGAAACAACACTTGAGCTACTAAAGTGGGAAACAACACTTGAGCTACTAAAGTGGGAAACATTAACACTTGAGCTACTAAAGTAGGAAACATTAACACTTGAGCTACTAAAGTGGGAAACAACACTTGAGCTACTAAAGTGGGAAACATTAACACTTGAGCTACTAAAGTGGGAAACATTAACACTTGAGCTACTAAAGTGGGAAACATTAACACTTGAGCTACTAAAGTGGGAAACATTAACACTTGAGCTACTAAAGTGGGAAACATTAACACTTGAGCTACTAAAGTGGGAAACAACACTTGAGCTACTAAAGTGGGAAACATTAACACTTGAGCTACTAAAGTGGGAAACATTAACACTTGAGCTACTAAAGTGGGAAACAACACTTGAGCTACTAAAGTGGGAAACATTAACACTTGAGCTACTAAAGTGGGAAACATTAACACTTGAGCTACTAAAGTGGGAAACAACACTTGAGCTACTAAAGTGGGAAACATTAACACTTGAGCTACTAAAGTGGGAAACATTAACACTTGAGCTACTAAAGTGGGAAACAACACTTGAGCTACTAAAGTGGGAAACAACACTTGAGCTACTAAAGTGGGAAACATTAACACTTGAGCTACTAAAGTGGGAAACAACACTTGAGCTACTAAAGTGGGAAACATTAACACTTGAGCTACTAAAGTGGGAAACAACACTTGAGCTACTAAAGTGGGAAACAACACTTGAGCTACTAAAGTGGGAAACATTAACACTTGAGCTACTAAAGTAGGAAACATTAACACTTGAGCTACTAAAGTGGGAAACATTAACACTTGAGCTACTAAAGTGGGAAACATTAACACTTGAGCTACTAAAGTGGGAAACATTAACACTTGAGCTACTAAAGTAGGAAACATTAACACTTGAGCTACTAAAGTGGGAAACAACACTTGAGCTACTAAAGTGGGAAACATTAACACTTGAGCTACTAAAGTGGGAAACATTAACACTTGAGCTACTAAAGTGGGAAACAACACTTGAGCTACTAAAGTGGGAAACATTAACACTTGAGCTACTAAAGTAGGAAACATTAACACTTGAGCTACTAAAGTGGGAAACAACACTTGAGCTACTAAAGTGGGAAACATTAACACTTGAGCTACTAAAGTAGGAAACATTAACACTTGAGCTACTAAAGTGGGAAACATTAACACTTGAGCTACTAAAGTGGGAAACATTAACACTTGAGCTACTAAAATAGGAAACATTAACACTTGAGCTACTAAAGTAGAAAACATTAACACTTGAGCTACTAAAGTGGGAAACAACACTTGAGCTACTAAAGTGGGAAACAACACTTGAGCTACTAAAGTGGGAAACATTAACACTTGAGCTACTAAAGTGGGAAACAACACTTGAGCTACTAAAGTGGGAAACAACACTTGAGCTACTAAAGTGGGAAACATTAACACTTGAGCTACTAAAGTAGGAAACATTAACACTTGAGCTACTAAAGTAGGAAACATTAACACTTGAGCTACTAAAGTGGGAAACATTAACACTTGAGCTACTAAAGTGGGAAACATTAACACTTGAGCTACTAAAGTAGGAAACATTAACACGTGAGCTACTAAAGTAGGAAACATTAACACTTGAGCTACTGGAAACATTAACACTTGAGCTACTAAAGTAGGAAACATTAACACTTGAGCTACTAAAGTGGGAAACATTAACACTTGAGCTACTAAAGTAGGAAACATTAACACTTGAGCTACTAAAGTAGGAAACATTAACACTTGAGCTACTAAAGTAGGAAACATTAACACTTGAGCTACTAAAGTAGGAAACATTAACACTTGAGCTACTGGAAATATTAACACTTGAGCTACTAAAGTAGGAAACATTAACAATTGATCTACTAAAGTAGGAAACATTAACACTTGAGCTACTGGAAATATCAACACTTGAGCTACTAAAGTAGGAAACATTAACAATTGATCTACTAAAGTAGGAAACATTAACAATTGATCTACTAAAGTGGGAAACATTAACACTTGAGCTACTAAAGTAGGAAACATTAACACTTGAGCTACTAAAGTAGGAAACATTAACACTTGAGCTACTGGAAATATTAACACTTGAGCTACTAAAGTAGGAAACATTAACAATTGATCTACTAAAGTAGGAAACATTATCACTTGAGCTACTGGAAATATTAACACTTGAGCTACTAAAGTAGGAAACATTAACAATTGATCTACTAAAGTAGGAAACATTAACAATTGAGCTACTAAAGTAGGAAACATTAACAATTGATCTACTAAAGTAGGAAACATTAACACTTGAGCTACTAAAGTGGGAAACATTAACACTTGAGCTACTAAAGTAGGAAACATTAACACTTGAGCTACTAAAGTAGGAAACATTAACACTTGAGCTACTAAAGTAGGAAACATTAACACTTGAGCTACTGGAAACATTAACACTTGAGCTACTAAAGTAGGAAACATTAACACTTGAGCTACTAAAGTGGGAAACATTATCACTTGAGCTACTAAAGTAGGAAACATTAACACTTGAGCTACTGGAAACATTAACACTTGAGCTACTAAAGTAGGAAACATTAACACTTGAGCTACTAAAGTAGGAAACATTAACACTTGAGCTACTGGAAACATTAACACTTGAGCTACTAAAGTAGGAAACATTAACACTTGAGCTACTAAAGTAGGAAACATTAACACTTGAGCTACTAAAGTAGGAAACATTAACACTTGAGCTACTAAAGTAGGAAACATTAACACTTGAGCTACTAAAGTAGGAAACATTAACACTTGAGCTACTAAAGTGGGAAACAACACTTGAGCTACTAAAGTGGGAAACAACACTTGAGCTACTAAAGTGGGAAACATTAACACTTGAGCTACTAAAGTGGGAAACAACACTTGAGCTACTAAAGTGGGAAACAACACTTGAGCTACTAAAGTGGGAAACATTAACACTTGAGCTACTAAAGTGGGAAACATTAACACTTGAGCTACTAAAGTAGGAAACATTAACACTTGAGCTACTAAAGTGGGAAACATTAACACTTGAGCTACTAAAGTAGGAAACATTAACACTTGAGCTACTAAAGTGGGAAACATTAACACTTGAGCTACTAAAGTGGGAAACAACACTTGAGCTACTAAAGTGGGAAACATTAACACTTGAGCTACTAAAGTAGGAAACATTAACACTTGAGCTACTAAAGTAGGAAAAATTAACACTTGAGCTACTAAAGTAGGAAACATTAACACTTGAGCTACTAAAGTAGGAAACATTAACACTTGAGCTACTAAAGTGGGAAACAACACTTGAGCTACTAAAGTGGGAAACAACACTTGAGCTACTAAAGTGGGAAACATTAACACTTGAGCTACTAAAGTAGGAAACATTAACACTTGAGCTACTAAAGTGGGAAACAACACTTGAGCTACTAAAGTGGGAAACATTAACACTTGAGCTACTAAAGTGGGAAACATTAACACTTGAGCTACTAAAGTGGGAAACATTAACACTTGAGCTACTAAAGTGGGAAACATTAACACTTGAGCTACTAAAGTGGGAAACATTAACACTTGAGCTACTAAAGTGGGAAACAACACTTGAGCTACTAAAGTGGGAAACATTAACACTTGAGCTACTAAAGTGGGAAACATTAACACTTGAGCTACTAAAGTGGGAAACAACACTTGAGCTACTAAAGTGGGAAACATTAACACTTGAGCTACTAAAGTGGGAAACATTAACACTTGAGCTACTAAAGTGGGAAACAACACTTGAGCTACTAAAGTGGGAAACATTAACACTTGAGCTACTAAAGTGGGAAACATTAACACTTGAGCTACTAAAGTGGGAAACAACACTTGAGCTACTAAAGTGGGAAACAACACTTGAGCTACTAAAGTGGGAAACATTAACACTTGAGCTACTAAAGTGGGAAACAACACTTGAGCTACTAAAGTGGGAAACATTAACACTTGAGCTACTAAAGTGGGAAACAACACTTGAGCTACTAAAGTGGGAAACAACACTTGAGCTACTAAAGTGGGAAACATTAACACTTGAGCTACTAAAGTAGGAAACATTAACACTTGAGCTACTAAAGTGGGAAACATTAACACTTGAGCTACTAAAGTGGGAAACATTAACACTTGAGCTACTAAAGTGGGAAACATTAACACTTGAGCTACTAAAGTAGGAAACATTAACACTTGAGCTACTAAAGTAGGAAACATTAACACTTGAGCTACTAAAGTGGGAAACAACACTTGAGCTACTAAAGTGGGAAACATTAACACTTGAGCTACTAAAGTGGGAAACATTAACACTTGAGCTACTAAAGTGGGAAACAACACTTGAGCTACTAAAGTGGGAAACAACACTTGAGCTACTAAAGTGGGAAACATTAACACTTGAGCTACTAAAGTAGGAAACATTAACACTTGAGCTACTAAAGTAGGAAACATTAACACTTGAGCTACTAAAGTGGGAAACATTAACACTTGAGCTACTAAAGTGGGAAACATTAACACTTGAGCTACTAAAGTAGGAAACATTAACACGTGAGCTACTAAAGTAGGAAACATTAACACTTGAGCTACTGGAAACATTAACACTTGAGCTACTAAAGTAGGAAACATTAACACTTGAGCTACTAAAGTGGGAAACATTAACACTTGAGCTACTAAAGTAGGAAACATTAACACTTGAGCTACTAAAGTAGGAAACATTAACACTTGAGCTACTAAAGTAGGAAACATTAACACTTGAGCTACTAAAGTAGGAAACATTAACACTTGAGCTACTGGAAATATTAACACTTGAGCTACTAAAGTAGGAAACATTAACAATTGATCTACTAAAGTAGGAAACATTAACACTTGAGCTACTGGAAATATCAACACTTGAGCTACTAAAGTAGGAAACATTAACAATTGATCTACTAAAGTAGGAAACATTAACAATTGATCTACTAAAGTGGGAAACATTAACACTTGAGCTACTAAAGTAGGAAACATTAACACTTGAGCTACTAAAGTAGGAAACATTAACACTTGAGCTACTGGAAATATTAACACTTGAGCTACTAAAGTAGGAAACATTAACAATTGATCTACTAAAGTAGGAAACATTATCACTTGAGCTACTGGAAATATTAACACTTGAGCTACTAAAGTAGGAAACATTAACAATTGATCTACTAAAGTAGGAAACATTAACAATTGAGCTACTAAAGTAGGAAACATTAACAATTGATCTACTAAAGTAGGAAACATTAACACTTGAGCTACTAAAGTGGGAAACATTAACACTTGAGCTACTAAAGTAGGAAACATTAACACTTGAGCTACTAAAGTAGGAAACATTAACACTTGAGCTACTAAAGTAGGAAACATTAACACTTGAGCTACTGGAAACATTAACACTTGAGCTACTAAAGTAGGAAACATTAACACTTGAGCTACTAAAGTGGGAAACATTATCACTTGAGCTACTAAAGTAGGAAACATTAACACTTGAGCTACTGGAAACATTAACACTTGAGCTACTAAAGTAGGAAACATTAACACTTGAGCTACTAAAGTAGGAAACATTAACACTTGAGCTACTGGAAACATTAACACTTGAGCTACTAAAGTAGGAAACATTAACACTTGAGCTACTAAAGTAGGAAACATTAACACTTGAGCTACTAAAGTAGGAAACATTAACACTTGAGCTACTAAAGTAGGAAACATTAACACTTGAGCTACTAAAGTAGGAAACATTAACACTTGAGCTACTAAAGTGGGAAACAACACTTGAGCTACTAAAGTGGGAAACAACACTTGAGCTACTAAAGTGGGAAACATTAACACTTGAGCTACTAAAGTGGGAAACAACACTTGAGCTACTAAAGTGGGAAACAACACTTGAGCTACTAAAGTGGGAAACATTAACACTTGAGCTACTAAAGTGGGAAACATTAACACTTGAGCTACTAAAGTAGGAAACATTAACACTTGAGCTACTAAAGTAGGAAACATTAACACTTGAGCTACTAAAGTGGGAAACAACACTTGAGCTACTAAAGTGGGAAACAACACTTGAGCTACTAAAGTGGGAAACATTAACACTTGAGCTACTAAAGTAGGAAACATTAACACTTGAGCTACTAAAGTGGGAAACAACACTTGAGCTACTAAAGTGGGAAACATTAACACTTGAGCTACTAAAGTGGGAAACATTAACACTTGAGCTACTAAAGTGGGAAACATTAACACTTGTGCTACTAAAGTGGGAAACATTAACACTTGAGCTACTAAAGTGGGAAACATTAACACTTGAGCTACTAAAGTGGGAAACAACACTTGAGCTACTAAAGTGGGAAACATTAACACTTGAGCTACTAAAGTGGGAAACATTAACACTTGAGCTACTAAAGTGGGAAACAACACTTGAGCTACTAAAGTGGGAAACATTAACACTTGAGCTACTAAAGTGGGAAACATTAACACTTGAGCTACTAAAGTGGGAAACAACACTTGAGCTACTAAAGTGGGAAACATTAACACTTGAGCTACTAAAGTGGGAAACATTAACACTTGAGCTACTAAAGTGGGAAACATTAACACTTGAGCTACTAAAGTGGGAAACAACACTTGAGCTACTAAAGTGGGAAACAACACTTGAGCTACTAAAGTGGGAAACATTAACACTTGAGCTACTAAAGTGGGAAACATTAACACTTGAGCTACTAAAGTGGGAAACATTAACACTTGAGCTACTAAAGTAGGAAACATTAACACGTGAGCTACTAAAGTAGGAAACATTAACACTTGAGCTACTGGAAACATTAACACTTGAGCTACTAAAGTAGGAAACATTAACACTTGAGCTACTAAAGTGGGAAACATTAACACTTGAGCTACTAAAGTAGGAAACATTAACACTTGAGCTACTAAAGTAGGAAACATTAACACTTGAGCTACTAAAGTAGGAAACATTAACACTTGAGCTACTAAAGTAGGAAACATTAACACTTGAGCTACTGGAAATATTAACACTTGAGCTACTAAAGTAGGAAACATTAATAATTGATCTACTAAAGTAGGAAACATTAACACTTGAGCTACTGGAAATATCAACACTTGAGCTACTAAAGTAGGAAACATTAACAATTGATCTACTAAAGTAGGAAACATTAACAATTGATCTACTAAAGTGGGAAACATTAACACTTGAGCTACTAAAGTAGGAAACATTAACACTTGAGCTACTAAAGTAGGAAACATTAACACTTGAGCTACTGGAAATATTAACACTTGAGCTACTAAAGTAGGAAACATTAACAATTGATCTACTAAAGTAGGAAACATTATCACTTGAGCTACTGGAAATATTAACACTTGAGCTACTAAAGTAGGAAACATTAACAATTGATCTACTAAAGTAGGAAACATTAACAATTGAGCTACTAAAGTAGGAAACATTAACAATTGATCTACTAAAGTAGGAAACATTAACACTTGAGCTACTAAAGTGGGAAACATTAACACTTGAGCTACTAAAGTAGGAAACATTAACACTTGAGCTACTAAAGTAGGAAACATTAACACTTGAGCTACTAAAGTAGGAAACATTAACACTTGAGCTACTGGAAACATTAACACTTGAGCTACTAAAGTAGGAAACATTAACACTTGAGCTACTAAAGTGGGAAACATTATCACTTGAGCTACTAAAGTAGGAAACATTAACACTTGAGCTACTGGAAACATTAACACTTGAGCTACTAAAGTAGGAAACATTAACACTTGAGCTACTAAAGTAGGAAACATTAACACTTGAGCTACTGGAAACATTAACACTTGAGCTACTAAAGTAGGAAACATTAACACTTGAGCTACTAAAGTAGGAAACATTAACACTTGAGCTACTAAAGTAGGAAACATTAACACTTGAGCTACTAAAGTAGGAAACATTAACACTTGAGCTACTAAAGTAGGAAACATTAACACTTGAGCTGCTAAAGTGGGAAACAACACTTGAGCTACTAAAGTGGGAAACAACACTTGAGCTACTAAAGTGGGAAACATTAACACTTGAGCTACTAAAGTGGGAAACAACACTTGAGCTACTAAAGTGGGAAACAACACTTGAGCTACTAAAGTGGGAAACATTAACACTTGAGCTACTAAAGTGGGAAACATTAACACTTGAGCTACTAAAGTAGGAAACATTAACACTTGAGCTACTAAAGTAGGAAACATTAACACTTGAGCTACTAAAGTGGGAAACAACACTTGAGCTACTAAAGTGGGAAACAACACTTGAGCTACTAAAGTGGGAAACATTAACACTTGAGCTACTAAAGTAGGAAACATTAACACTTGAGCTACTAAAGTGGGAAACAACACTTGAGCTACTAAAGTGGGAAACATTAACACTTGAGCTACTAAAGTGGGAAACATTAACACTTGAGCTACTAAAGTGGGAAACATTAACACTTGAGCTACTAAAGTGGGAAACATTAACACTTGAGCTACTAAAGTGGGAAACATTAACACTTGAGCTACTAAAGTGGGAAACAACACTTGAGCTACTAAAGTGGGAAACATTAACACTTGAGCTACTAAAGTGGGAAACAACACTTGAGCTACTAAAGTGGGAAACATTAACACTTGAGCTACTAAAGTGGGAAACATTAACACTTGAGCTACTAAAGTGGGAAACAACACTTGAGCTACTAAAGTGGGAAACATTAACACTTGAGCTACTAAAGTGGGAAACATTAACACTTGAGCTACTAAAGTGGGAAACATTAACACTTGAGCTACTAAAGTGGGAAACAACACTTGAGCTACTAAAGTGGGAAACAACACTTGAGCTACTAAAGTGGGAAACATTAACACTTGAGCTACTAAAGTGGGAAACAACACTTGAGCTACTAAAGTGGGAAACATTAACACTTGAGCTACTAAAGTGGGAAACATTAACACTTGAGCTACTAAAGTGGGAAACAACACTTGAGCTACTAAAGTGGGAAACATTAACACTTGAGCTACTAAAGTAGGAAACATTAACACTTGAGCTACTAAAGTGGGAAACAACACTTGAGCTACTAAAGTGGGAAACATTAACACTTGAGCTACTAAAGTAGGAAACATTAACACTTGAGCTACTAAAGTGGGAAACATTAACACTTGAGCTACTAAAGTGGGAAACATTAACACTTGAGCTACTAAAGTAGGAAACATTAACACTTGAGCTACTAAAGTAGAAAACATTAACACTTGAGCTACTAAAGTGGGAAACAACACTTGAGCTACTAAAGTGGGAAACAACACTTGAGCTACTAAAGTGGGAAACATTAACACTTGAGCTACTAAAGTGGGAAACAACACTTGAGCTACTAAAGTGGGAAACAACACTTGAGCTACTAAAGTGGGAAACAACACTTGAGCTACTAAAGTGGGAAACATTAACACTTGAGCTACTAAAGTAGGAAACATTAACACTTGAGCTACTAAAGTAGGAAACATTAACACTTGAGCTACTAAAGTGGGAAACATTAACACTTGAGCTACTAAAGTGGGAAACATTAACACTTGAGCTACTAAAGTAGGAAACATTAACACGTGAGCTACTAAAGTAGGAAACATTAACACTTGAGCTACTGGAAACATTAACACTTGAGCTACTAAAGTAGGAAACATTAACACTTGAGCTACTAAAGTGGGAAACATTAACACTTGAGCTACTAAAGTAGGAAACATTAACACTTGAGCTACTAAAGTAGGAAACATTAACACTTGAGCTACTAAAGTAGGAAACATTAACACTTGAGCTACTAAAGTAGGAAACATTAACACTTGAGCTACTGGAAATATTAACACTTGAGCTACTAAAGTAGGAAACATTAACAATTGATCTACTAAAGTAGGAAACATTAACACTTGAGCTACTGGAAATATCAACACTTGAGCTACTAAAGTAGGAAACATTAACAATTGATCTACTAAAGTAGGAAACATTAACAATTGATCTACTAAAGTGGGAAACATTAACACTTGAGCTACTAAAGTAGGAAACATTAACACTTGAGCTACTAAAGTAGGAAACATTAACACTTGAGCTACTGGAAATATTAACACTTGAGCTACTAAAGTAGGAAACATTAACAATTGATCTACTAAAGTAGGAAACATTATCACTTGAGCTACTGGAAATATTAACACTTGAGCTACTAAAGTAGGAAACATTAACAATTGATCTACTAAAGTAGGAAACATTAACAATTGAGCTACTAAAGTAGGAAACATTAACAATTGATCTACTAAAGTAGGAAACATTAACACTTGAGCTACTAAAGTGGGAAACATTAACACTTGAGCTACTAAAGTAGGAAACATTAACACTTGAGCTACTAAAGTAGGAAACATTAACACTTGAGCTACTAAAGTAGGAAACATTAACACTTGAGCTACTGGAAACATTAACACTTGAGCTACTAAAGTAGGAAACATTAACACTTGAGCTACTAAAGTGGGAAACATTATCACTTGAGCTACTAAAGTAGGAAACTTTAACACTTGAGCTACTGGAAACATTAACACTTGAGCTACTAAAGTAGGAAACATTAACACTTGAGCTACTAAAGTAGGAAACATTAACACTTGAGCTACTGGAAACATTAACACTTGAGCTACTAAAGTAGGAAACATTAACACTTGAGCTACTAAAGTAGGAAACATTAACACTTGAGCTACTAAAGTAGGAAACATTAACACTTGAGCTACTAAAGTAGGAAACATTAACACTTGAGCTACTAAAGTAGGAAACATTAACACTTGAGCTACTAAAGTGGGAAACAACACTTGAGCTACTAAAGTGGGAAACAACACTTGAGCTACTAAAGTGGGAAACATTAACACTTGAGCTACTAAAGTGGGAAACAACACTTGAGCTACTAAAGTGGGAAACAACACTTGAGCTACTAAAGTGGGAAACATTAACACTTGAGCTACTAAAGTGGGAAACATTAACACTTGAGCTACTAAAGTAGGAAACATTAACACTTGAGCTACTAAAGTGGGAAACATTAACACTTGAGCTACTAAAGTAGGAAACATTAACACTTGAGCTACTAAAGTGGGAAACATTAACACTTGAGCTACTAAAGTGGGAAACAACACTTGAGCTACTAAAGTGGGAAACAACACTTGAGCTACTAAAGTGGGAAACATTAACACTTGAGCTACTAAAGTGGGAAACATTAACACTTGAGCTACTAAAGTGGGAAACATTAACACTTGAGCTACTAAAGTGGGAAACAACACTTGAGCTACTAAAGTGGGAAACATTAACACTTGAGCTACTAAAGTGGGAAACATTAACACTTGAGCTACTAAAGTGGGAAACAACACTTGAGCTACTAAAGTGGGAAACATTAACACTTGAGCTACTAAAGTGGGAAACATTAACACTTGAGCTACTAAAGTGGGAAACAACACTTGAGCTACTAAAGTGGGAAACATTAACACTTGAGCTACTAAAGTGGGAAACATTAACACTTGAGCTACTAAAGTGGGAAACATTAACACTTGAGCTACTAAAGTGGGAAACAACACTTGAGCTACTAAAGTGGGAAACAACACTTGAGCTACTAAAGTGGGAAACATTAACACTTGAGCTACTAAAGTGGGAAACAACACTTGAGCTACTAAAGTGGGAAACATTAACACTTGAGCTACTAAAGTGGGAAACATTAACACTTGAGCTACTAAAGTGGGAAACAACACTTGAGCTACTAAAGTGGGAAACATTAACACTTGAGCTACTAAAGTAGGAAACATTAACACTTGAGCTACTAAAGTGGGAAACAACACTTGAGCTACTAAAGTGGGAAACATTAACACTTGAGCTACTAAAGTAGGAAACATTAACACTTGAGCTACTAAAGTGGGAAACATTAACACTTGAGCTACTAAAGTGGGAAACATTAACACTTGAGCTACTAAAGTAGGAAACATTAACACTTGAGCTACTAAAGTAGAAAACATTAACACTTGAGCTACTAAAGTGGGAAACAACACTTGAGCTACTAAAGTGGGAAACAACACTTGAGCTACTAAAGTGGGAAACATTAACACTTGAGCTACTAAAGTGGGAAACAACACTTGAGCTACTAAAGTGGGAAACAACACTTGAGCTACTAAAGTGGGAAACAACACTTGAGCTACTAAAGTGGGAAACATTAACACTTGAGCTACTAAAGTAGGAAACATTAACACTTGAGCTACTAAAGTAGGAAACATTAACACTTGAGCTACTAAAGTGGGAAACATTAACACTTGAGCTACTAAAGTGGGAAACATTAACACTTGAGCTAC
The DNA here is from genome assembly GCA_034231615.1 of Meghimatium bilineatum. Taxonomy (NCBI): domain Eukaryota; kingdom Metazoa; phylum Mollusca; class Gastropoda; order Stylommatophora; family Philomycidae; genus Meghimatium; species Meghimatium bilineatum. Next base: position 987,260 of record CM067302.1, read on the forward strand.
TAAAGTAGGAAACATTAACACGTGAGCTACTAAAGTAGGAAACATTAACACTTGAGCTACTGGAAACATTAACACTTGAGCTACTAAAGTAGGAAACATTAACACTTGAGCTACTAAAGTGGGAAACATTAACACTTGAGCTACTAAAGTAGGAAACATTAACACTTGAGCTACTAAAGTAGGAAACATTAACACTTGAGCTACTAAAGTAGGAAACATTAACACTTGAGCTACTAAAGTAGGAAACATTAACACTTGAGCTACTGGAAATATTAACACTTGAGCTACTAAAGTAGGAAACATTAACAATTGATCTACTAAAGTAGGAAACATTAACACTTGAGCTACTGGAAATATCAACACTTGAGCTACTAAAGTAGGAAACATTAACAATTGATCTACTAAAGTAGGAAACATTAACAATTGATCTACTAAAGTGGGAAACATTAACACTTGAGCTACTAAAGTAGGAAACATTAACACTTGAGCTACTAAAGTAGGAAACATTAACACTTGAGCTACTGGAAATATTAACACTTGAGCTACTAAAGTAGGAAACATTAACAATTGATCTACTAAAGTAGGAAACATTATCACTTGAGCTACTGGAAATATTAACACTTGAGCTATTAAAGTAGGAAACATTAACAATTGATCTACTAAAGTAGGAAACATTAACAATTGAGCTACTAAAGTAGGAAACATTAACAATTGATCTACTAAAGTAGGAAACATTAACACTTGAGCTACTAAAGTGGGAAACATTAACACTTGAGCTACTAAAGTAGGAAACATTAACACTTGAGCTACTAAAGTAGGAAACATTAACACTTGAGCTACTAAAGTAGGAAACATTAACACTTGAGCTACTGGAAACATTAACACTTGAGCTACTAAAGTAGGAAACATTAACACTTGAGCTACTAAAGTGGGAAACATTATCACTTGAGCTACTAAAGTAGGAAACATTAACACTTGAGCTACTGGAAACATTAACACTTGAGCTACTAAAGTAGGAAACATTAACACTTGAGCTACTAAAGTAGGAAACATTAACACTTGAGCTACTGGAAACATTAACACTTGAGCTACTAAAGTAGGAAACATTAACACTTGAGCTACTAAAGTAGGAAACATTAACACTTGAGCTACTAAAGTAGGAAACATTAACACTTGAGCTACTAAAGTAGGAAACATTAACACTTGAGCTACTAAAGTAGGAAACATTAACACTTGAGCTACTAAAGTGGGAAACAACACTTGAGCTACTAAAGTGGGAAACAACACTTGAGCTACTAAAGTGGGAAACATTAACACTTGAGCTACTAAAGTGGGAAACAACACTTGAGCTACTAAAGTGGGAAACAACACTTGAGCTACTAAAGTGGGAAACATTAACACTTGAGCTACTAAAGTGGGAAACATTAACACTTGAGCTACTAAAGTAGGAAACATTAACACTTGAGCTACTAAAGTGGGAAACATTAACACTTGAGCTACTAAAGTAGGAAACATTAACACTTGAGCTACTAAAGTGGGAAACATTAACACTTGAGCTACTAAAGTGGGAAACAACACTTGAGCTACTAAAGTGGGAAACAACACTTGAGCTACTAAAGTGGGAAACATTAACACTTGAGCTACTAAAGTGGGAAACATTAACACTTGAGCTACTAAAGTGGGAAACATTAACACTTGAGCTACTAAAGTAGGAAACATTAACACTTGAGCTACTAAAGTGGGAAACATTAACACTTGAGCTACTAAAGTAGGAAACATTAACACTTGAGCTACTAAAGTGGGAAACATTAACACTTGAGCTACTAAAGTGGGAAACAACACTTGAGCTACTAAAGTGGGAAACATTAACACTTGAGCTACTAAAGTGGGAAACATTAACACTTGAGCTACTAAAGTGGGAAACATTAACACTTGAGCTACTAAAGTAGGAAACATTAACACTTGAGCTACTAAAGTGGGAAACATTAACACTTGAGCTACTAAAGTGGGAAACAACACTTGAGCTACTAAAGTGGGAAACATTAACACTTGAGCTACTAAAGTGGGAAACATTAACACTTGAGCTACTAAAGTAGGAAACATTAACACTTGAGCTACTGGAAACATTAACACTTGAGCTACTAAAGTAGGAAACATTAACACTTGAGCTACTAAAGTAGGAAACATTAACACTTGAGCTACTGGAAACATTAACACTTGAGCTACTAAAGTAGGAAACATTAACACTTGAGCTACTAAAGTAGGAAACATTAACACTTGAGCTACTAAAGTAGGAAACATTAACACTTGAGCTACTAAAGTAGGAAACATTAACACTTGAGCTACTAAAGTAGGAAACATTAACACTTGAGCTACTAAAGTGGGAAACAACACTTGAGCTACTAAAGTGGGAAACAACACTTGAGCTACTAAAGTGGGAAACATTAACACTTGAGCTACTAAAGTGGGAAACAACACTTGAGCTACTAAAGTGGGAAACAACACTTGAGCTACTAAAGTGGGAAACATTAACACTTGAGCTACTAAAGTGGGAAACATTAACACTTGAGCTACTAAAGTAGGAAACATTAACACTTGAGCTACTAAAGTGGGAAACATTAACACTTGAGCTACTAAAGTAGGAAACATTAACACTTGAGCTACTAAAGTGGGAAACATTAACACTTGAGCTACTAAAGTGGGAAACAACACTTGAGCTACTAAAGTGGGAAACAACACTTGAGCTACTAAAGTGGGAAACATTAACACTTGAGCTACTAAAGTGGGAAACAACACTTGAGCTACTAAAGTGGGAAACAACACTTGAGCTACTAAAGTGGGAAACATTAACACTTGAGCTACTAAAGTGGGAAACATTAACACTTGAGCTACTAAAGTGGGAAACATTAACACTTGAGCTACTAAAGTAGGAAACATTAACACTTGAGCTACTAAAGTGGGAAACATTAACACTTGAGCTACTAAAGTAGGAAACATTAACACTTGAGCTACTAAAGTGGGAAACATTAACACTTGAGCTACTAAAGTGGGAAACAACACTTGAGCTACTAAAGTGGGAAACATTAACACTTGAGCTACTAAAGTGGGAAACATTAACACTTGAGCTACTAAAGTGGGAAACATTAACACTTGAGCTACTAAAGTAGGAAACATTAACACTTGAGCTACTAAAGTGGGAAACATTAACACTTGAGCTACTAAAGTGGGAAACAACACTTGAGCTACTAAAGTGGGAAACATTAACACTTGAGCTACTAAAGTGGGAAACATTAACACTTGAGCTACTAAAGTGGGAAACATTAACACTTGAGCTACTAAAGTAGGAAACATTAACACTTGAGCTACTAAAGTAGGAAACATTAACACTTGAGCTACTAAAGTAGGAAACATTAACACTTGAGCTACTAAAGTGGGAAACATTAACACTTGAGCTACTAAAGTGGGAAACATTAACACTTGAGCTACTAAAGTAGGAAACATTAACACTTGAGCTACTAAAGTGGGAAACATTAACACTTGAGCTACTAAAGTAGGAAACATTAACACTTGAGCTACTAAAGTGGGAAACAACACTTGAGCTACTAAAGTAGGAAACATTAACACTTGAGCTACTAAAGTAGGAAACATTAACACTTGAGCTACTAAAGTGGGAAACATTAACACTTGAGCTACTAAAGTAGGAAACATTAACACTTGAGCTACTAAAGTAGGAAACATTAACACTTGAGCTACTAAAGTGGGAAACATTAACACTTGAGCTACTAAAGTAGGAAACATTAACACTTGAGCTACTAAAGTGGGAAACATTAACACTTGAGCTACTAAAGTAGGAAACATTAACACTTGAGCTACTAAAGTAGGAAACATTAACACTTGAGCTACTAAAGTAGGAAACATTAACACTTGAGCTACTAAAGTAGGAAACATTAACACTTGAGCTACTAAAGTAGGAAACATTAACACTTGAGCTACTAAAGTAGGAAACATTAACACTTGAGCTACTAAAGTAGGAAACATTAACACTTGAGCTACTAAAGTGGGAAACATTAACACTTGAGCTACTAAAGTAGGAAACATTAACACTTGAGCTACTAAAGTAGGAAACATTAACACTTGAGCTACTAAAGTAGGAAACAACACTTGAGCTACTAAAGTAGGAAACATTAACACTTGAGCTACTAAAGTAGGAAACATTAACACTTGAGCTACTAAAGTGGGAAACATTAACACTTGAGCTACTAAAGTAGGAAACATTAACACTTGAGCTACTAAAGTAGGAAACATTAACACTTGAGCTACTAAAGTGGGAAACAACACTTGAGCTACTAAAGTAGGAAACATTAACACTTGAGCTACTAAAGTAGGAAACATTAACACTTGAGCTACTAAAGTGGGAAACATTAACACTTGAGCTACTAAAGTAGGAAACATTAACACTTGAGCTACTAAAGTAGGAAACATTAACACTTGAGCTACTAAAGTGGGAAACATTAACACTTGAGCTACTAAAGTAGGAAACATTAACACTTGAGCTACTAAAGTGGGAAACATTAACACTTGAGCTACTAAAGTAGGAAACATTAACACTTGAGCTACTAAAGTAGGAAACATTAACACTTGAGCTACTAAAGTAGGAAACAACACTTGAGCTACTAAAGTAGGAAACATTAACACTTGAGCTACTAAAGTAGGAAACATTAACACTTGAGCTACTAAAGTGGGAAACATTAACACTTGAGCTACTAAAGTAGGAAACATTAACACTTGAGCTACTAAAGTAGGAAACATTAACACTTGAGCTACTAAAGTGGGAAACAACACTTGAGCTACTAAAGTAGGAAACATTAACACTTGAGCTACTAAAGTAGGAAACATTAACACTTGAGCTACTAAAGTGGGAAACATTAACACTTGAGCTACTAAAGTAGGAAACATTAACACTTGAGCTACTAAAGTAGGAAACATTAACACTTGAGCTACTAAAGTGGGAAACATTAACACTTGAGCTACTAAAGTAGGAAACATTAACACTTGAGCTACTAAAGTGGGAAACATTAACACTTGAGCTACTAAAGTAGGAAACATTAACACTTGAGCTACTAAAGTAGGAAACATTAACACTTGAGCTACTAAAGTAGGAAACATTAACACTTGAGCTACTAAAGTAGGAAACATTAACACTTGAGCTACTAAAGTAGGAAACATTAACACTTGAGCTACTAAAGTAGGAAACATTAACACTTGAGCTACTAAAGTAGGAAACATTAACACTTGAGCTACTGGAAACATTAACACTTGAGCTACTGGAAACATTAACACTTGAGCTACTAAAGTAGGAAACATTAACACTTGAGCTACTAAAGTAGGAAACATTAACACTTGAGCTACTAAAGTAGGAAACAACACTTGAGCTACTAAAGTAGGAAACATTAACACTTGAGCTACTAAAGTAGGAAACATTAACACTTGAGCTACTAAAGTGGGAAACATTAACACTTGAGCTACTAAAGTAGGAAACATTAACACTTGAGCTACTAAAGTAGGAAACATTAACACTTGAGCTACTAAAGTGGGAAACAACACTTGAGCTACGAAAGTAGGAAACATTAACACTTGAGCTACTAAAGTAGGAAACATTAACACTTGAGCTACTAAAGTGGGAAACATTAACACTTGAGCTACTAAAGTAGGAAACATTAACACTTGAGCTACTAAAGTAGGAAACATTAACACTTGAGCTACTAAAGTGGGAAACATTAACACTTGAGCTACTAAAGTAGGAAACATTAACACTTGAGCTACTAAAGTGGGAAACATTAACACTTGAGCTACTAAAGTAGGAAACATTAACACTTGAGCTACTAAAGTAGGAAACATTAACACTTGAGCTACTAAAGTAGGAAACATTAACACTTGAGCTACTAAAGTAGGAAACATTAACACTTGAGCTACTAAAGTAGGAAACATTAACACTTGAGCTACTAAAGTAGGAAACATTAACACTTGAGCTACTAAAGTAGGAAACATTAACACTTGAGCTACTGGAAACATTAACACTTGAGCTACTAAAGTGGGAAACATTAACACTTGAGCTACTAAAGTAGGAAACATTAACACTTGAGCTACTAAAGTAGGAAACATTAACACTTGAGCTACTAAAGTAGGAAACATTAACACTTGAGCTACTAAAGTAGGAAACATTAACACTTGAGCTACTGGAAACATTAACACTTGAGCTACTAAAGTGGGAAACATTAACACTTGAGCTACTAAAGTGGGAAACATTAACACTTGAGCTACTAAAGTAGGAAACATTAACACTTGAGCTACTAAAGTGGGAAACAACACTTGAGCTACTAAAGTAGGAAACATTAACACTTGAGCTACTAAAGTAGGAAACATTAACACTTGAGCTACTAAAGTAGGAAACATTAACACTTGAGCTACTAAAGTGGGAAACATTAACACTTGAGCTACTAAAGTAGGAAACATTAACACTTGAGCTACTAAAGTAGGAAACATTAACACTTGAGCTACTAAAGTGGGAAACATTAACACTTGAGCTACTAAAGTAGGAAACATTAACACTTGAGCTACTAAAGTAGGAAACATTAACACTTGAGCTACTAAAGTGGGAAACATTAACACTTGAGCTACTAAAGTGGGAAACATTAACACTTGAGCTACTAAAGTGGGAAACATTAACACTTGAGCTACTAAAGATGAGTTTACTCGTTTCTACCTCTTGCTGCTACACACGAGTTAACTGTTTTGTGTTGTTGTTTTAACTGTTTTGTGTTGTTGTTTTAACTGTTTTGTGTTGTTGTTTTAACTGTTTTGTGTTGTTGTTTTAACTGTTTTGTGTTGTTGTTTTAACTGTTTTGTGTTGTTGTTTTAACTGTTTTGTGTTGTTGTTTTAACTGTTTTGTGTTGTTGTTTTTTTATCCCCTCATTGTTAAAAATAAACATATTCTTACTGTGTGGGTTCGTGCATGACATCCTAATTGCTGCTGTGCGCTTCTTGGCTGGTTGCCTGCATCTTCATCACCTACTAGGTTAGTCATCGGATCATCATCACTGCAAACTGGACACGTCCATAGTTGCTCTGATCTACCTTGGTGTATCCGCCATTACACTTCTGCTGGTTGACATTATTCTTCTGTGCCCTCCAAAATGTTCTTTTTTAGCAACATCGCATTTCAATCCCTGATCTTTAATCCTGGACATTGAAAAGGAATCATCATCCACACTAGTCTCACTCTCGCGTGTTATATCTCTTAAGGAGTTCAAAATGTTAGCTCGATCCATCACTCTATGCCACAATCGCGCATGATGCCAGTTGATTCACTCTTTCATTGCCTCGAACATCCACATGCCCTGGATTGAAAATAAATGTAACCACTTTCAGCCTTGCCTTCCTCAAGGTTTCATTCCACTGTTCGCAAACGAGACCCACTTGTGCCTTCCTAATCATACTCATAGAGTCACTCAAGATGCAGACCTGCGTTATCTTCTGTGTGCATACACACTCAAATTCCCTGATCACCGCCATAGTCTCCATGGTCATACTACTCGTAGTGACCACAAAGGCTCCACTCTCCTCCCTGATCGTTTTACCTGCGCACTGCAAACCCCCCCCCCCCAAAAAAGCCCAAGCGCTGCAAACATGTCTAATCACAGATCCATCAGTGTATATAATCACATCCCCCTCTTTGGCATTCCCACTGACCAAAGCCTGCACTTCTTTCTCCACAGCTGTGGGACACCATTCTCTGCATTCCCTGCTAAGTGATATTACTACTCTCAAACAAGTTTCGAAATCTGTGGGTAGACCTATCCATTCCGCACCTGCTGCCACATCTTGTAGTCAGCACACGCTGTGTATTACATCCTCAGTACCTGCTAGAACATTTGTTCAATTGTAAGAACATTGCTGAGAACATTGTAGCACAGCTGTGATCTGCCGCTGAGAAATTGTAGCACAGCTGTGATCTGCCGCTGAGAACATTGTAGCACAGCTGTGATCGGCCGCTGAGAACATTGTAGCACAGCTGTGATCTGCCGCTGAGAACATTGTAGCACAGCTGTGATCTGCCGCTGAGAACATTGTAGCACAGCTGTGATCTGCCGCTGAGAACATTGTAGCACAGCTGTGATCTGCCGCTGAGAACATTGTAGCACAGCTGTGATCGGCCGCTGAGAACATTGTAGCACAGCTGTGATCGGCCGCTGAGAACTTTGTAGCACAGCTGTGATCTGCCGCTGAGAAAATTGTAGCACAGCTGTGATCGGCCGCTGAGAACATTGTAGCACAGCTGTGATCTGCCGCTGAGAAAATTGTAGCACAGCTGTGATCGGCCGCTGAGAACATTGTAGCATAGCTGTGATCGGCCGCTGAGAACATTGTTGACTTAGTCATAATAGGTGACTCATGAAATTTCTAATGGTGAGGGTTAGTAGTAGGGTTGACTCCCACAGAGCAATGCTTCTCAAACTGTTTGTTGCTGTTAGGGTTATTAGTAGGGTTGACTCCCACAGAGCAATGCTTCTCAAACTGTTTGTTGCTGTGAGGGTTAGTAGTAGGGTTGACTCCAACAGAGCAATGCTTCTCAAACTGTTTGTTGCTGTGGACCGAAAATGTGTTCCCAATCTGCTAGATACCAGCATGTGTGCTGAGGGGCAAAGGTCATATGGTGAATAGGATTCTGGGAAAATACATTGTTATTGAAAGTGATATGTTTCATTAAATTGAGTTAGCTTCTACGTGACATACCGTTTCCATCTTTATCTTGTCGTCAGCCTTAGTAAATCATGAATTCCATCAATCTAGTCATCATCATCATCAGGTGACATATTCTTTCCAGAACGTAGTCTTTCCAATGGATCTCTTGAATTCTCTGCGTTCTTGAGCAAGTTGTCATGTCTCTTCCAGTGACATGCGCAGGCATTTTTGAATGTCTTTTGTCCAATGGTGTATTGGTCTGCCTTTGCCCCTGTTGCCTTCTATCATCCCCTCCAGTAACACTTTCTCCATGCCGTTGCGTCTCTTAATATGACCAAAAAAAAACTAGCTTTTTCTTTAATATGGTGTTCAGAAGCCAGCCTTCCTGGATGTTAATTGTTCGTAACACTTCCTGGTTTGTTTTCTTCCCTGTCCATGCTCAAAACTCTTCTATAACACTTTAATTCAAATGTTATTCTCTTGGCCACTGTTTTATTTAGTGTCCATGCTTCGCATCCATATGTCGCCACAGGAAATACACATGTTCGTAGTAAACACAATTTGGTTCTTATGTTAGTACATTGCCATAGTTTCTTTAGCTGTTTTAATTTTGCCAGTGCCATTGCCGTTCTTCTCTTGATCTCAACTGCGCAGTCCCCCGCATTGTTTATATTAGTTCCTAAATAATCAAAATGTGTCACATCTTCCAAATTGCAGTTCTCAATATTTATTTTGGGTCTTGATTTAGTTTTGTCAGTTGCCATTATTTTTGTCTTTTTCATATTTAAGAACAAATTTTGCTGTTCACTAAACTTGTGGGTTGACTTAATTATGTTCAGTAGGTCGTGTTCATTTGTTGTTAATAGCACTGTGTCGTCTGCATATCTAATTTCTGGTATCTGCAGCCCTCCTATATTTATGGGTCTGAAATCAGGCTTCATTGTTTTTTGTCACACGTTTCTCATTATATTTTCCGCATAGATGTTGAACAAGTATGGAGACAAGGTACAGCCTTGTCTTACTCCTTTCTGTACATTGAACCACTCCGATCTTGCACCTTCAACTTTTACCGCTGCTTCTTGATCTTTATACAGTTCTGCTATTAGTCGTGTAATGTGTTTTGGGAAACCCATATCGTTCATTATTTCCCATAATTGATGGTGATTGACACAGTCGAATGCTTTGGTGTAGTCTATGAAACATGCATGTAATTCTATGTTATACTCTCTACATTGTCAGCCCTTGTAAATCATGAATTCTATCAATATTGTTAGCCTTAGTAAATCATGAATTCCATCAATATTGTCAGCCTTAGTAAATCATGAATTCTATCAATATTGTCAGCCTTAGTAAATCATGAATTCCATCAATATTGTCAGCCTTAGTAAATCATGAATTCCATCAATATTGTCAGCCTTAGTAAATCATGAATTCTATCAATATTGTCATCCTTAGTAAATCATGAATTCCATCAATATTGTCATCCTTGGTAAATCATGAATTCCATCAATATTGTCAGCCTTAGTAAATCACGAGTGTTAGTTTTATTATTGGTAAATCGTGAATTCATAATTCCTTGCGTAGACATCATATTTAGTTTAATACTGAACTTTGAATATATCGGCACAATCTACAACAGCTTTATGTGAATTTGAGGACAGGTCAGTGATGGTTAGCAGGCCGATCCACGTGCCACCACATTAAGATGCGCTGTAATAGAGGGTTAAAGTGACCCAGAAGCCATCCTGAGAATTGGATCTTTTGTACTGAAAGGTGCAACCATCACACCCAGTCTGTAAACCATGTTTTGTACTGAAATGTGCAGCTATCACCCCCAGTCTGTAAACCATGTTTTGTACTGAAATGTGCAGTTATCATACCCAGTCTGTAAATCATGTTTTGTAATGAAATATACAAAATATCACACCCAGTAAGTACACATCCCTGTCTAGCTTCTTGTTTTATATGTTGAAAAAGGGCTAAATTGATTTCCTACTCTTATTGCTGCTGTTTGTTGCTAGTACATGTTCATGATGATTCTCAAATCCTTGCTGTCGATGTTTAAATTCTCTAGCATGTGTATAACTTCACTATGTTTAACTTTATCAAATGCTTTAGTGTAGTCTATAAAACAGAGGTACAGATCTGATTTTACCTCTATAGACCTCTCTATTAGTGTTCTCAAAATATATATAGCATTGTTGGTACCTTTGCCTTCTACGAAGCCACATTGTTCTGGACTTATTTCTGTTTTTATTTTGTTTCTCACTCTTCATGATGATTCTGAGAAGTATTTTGGTTATTTGTGTCATGACGCTGATTCTACGATGTTCTTCACATTTGGTGGTCCCTGGTTTCTTTGGTAAGGCTATAAATATGGATCTCATTAATTCACCGGACATGTAGCCTTTGTTATATACATCATTCAACAATTTAGTGTTTATTTATACTCAAAAATCTCCTCTAATGTGATATTGTCTGGGCCTGGAACTTTGCCAACCTTTATTAGCCTTTGGGCCTCCCTTTCTTCTGCTGTGAGAATAAATGGTCCCTCTCCATTTTCTTGTATGTTTATTTTAGGTCCATTGCCATTGTGTAACTTGTTTTGCTTATCTTTTCTTCCAGATTCAAGATTGGTATCCTGTGAATAACAGACTGACCTTCTAGATCTGAACTTCAAGGCTCGGCTGTTTCCTAATCTCCCCAGAAGTGGTGATTTTCATCTCGGGGTGATATTTCAAAAAAGTTCATAAAATATCATGAAAACGAGGGTGGGTGTGTAGTTTGTTCAAGACTTTAGAAGTTTATCATATTTTTGGAGTCACTGGAATCAAGTTCGGAGTCACTGAAATCAAGTTTGGAGTCACATACAGTCCTAATGGGACTCCAGAAAGTATATTTGAACACCTCTAGCATCGGACAATGACAAGGCAATGAGCAGTCTCTTGAAAACTAAGTTATGACTCAACATCTTGTCTGAAGACCTTTGAAGCTATAATTATAGTTTTGTATATGAAGATTGCATACGCTAAGAATACCATCTTGTCTATGATTATTTAAATTATGAATGCCATCGCATCACAGATGATCTAAGCCATTAATGCCATCTCATCTAAGATGATCTAAGCCATGAATGCCATCTCATCTAAGATGATCTAAGCCATGAATGCCATCTTGTCTAAGATGATCTAAGCCATGAATGCCATCTTGTCTAAGGTGATCTAAGCCATGAATGCCATCTTGTCTAAGATGATCTAAGCCATGAATGCCATCTCATCTAAGATGATCTAAGCCATGAATGCCATCTTGTCTAAGGTGATCTAAGCCATGAATGCCATCTTGTCTAAGATGATCTAAGCCATGAATGCCATCTTGTCTAAGATGATCTAAGCCATGAATGCCATCTTGTCTAAGATGATCTAAGCCATGAATGCCATCTTGTCTAAGATGATCTAAGCCATGAATGCCATCTCATCTAAGATGATCTAAGCCATTAATGCCATCTTGTCTAAGGTGATCTATGCCATTAATGCCATCTTGTCTAAGGTGATCTAAGCCATGAATGCCATCTCATCTAAGATGATCTAAGCCATGAATGCCATCTTGTCTAAGATGATCTAAGCCATGAATGCCATCTTGTCTAAGATGATCTAAGCCATGAATGCCATCTCATCTAAGATGATCTAAGCCATGAATGCCATCTTGTCTAAGATGATCTAAGCCATGAATGCCATCTTGTCTAAGGTGATCTAAGCCATGAATGCCATCTTGTCTAAGATGATCTAAGCCATGAATGCCATCTCATCTAAGATGATCTAAGCCATGAATGCCATCTTGTCTAAGATGATCTAAGCCATTAATGCCATCTTGTCTAAGATGATCTAAGCCATGAATGCCATCTCATCTAAGATGATCTAAGCCATGAATGCCATCTTGTCTAAGATGATCTAAGCCATGAATGCCATCTTGTCTAAGGTGATCTAAGCCATGAATGCCATCTTGTCTAAGATGATCTAAGCCATGAATGCCATCTCATCTAAGATGATCTAAGCCATGAATGCCATCTTGTCTAAGGTGATCTAAGCCATGAATGCCATCTTGTCTAAGGTGATCTATGCCATGAATGCCATCTTGTCTAAGATGATCTAAGCTATGATTAACAACATGTCTGTATAAATCATGCTAAGCTATGACTAACATCTTGTTTAACAAGTTCTATATTTAACATATCACAATAATAAACAGCTTAAACTTCACTGTCCTGGCTAGTTTGTGTTTTCTCGAATATCATAATAGTACTTACAAGCAGTGAAAAACAATGTTACCACCACAGAGGCACTAGATACACTATTGACATGCAAACAATACAAAGTTCAAGGTGACAATGATGTAATGGAAGCAGGTTTTGTTGAAAATTGGACGGGATATGATAACAGATTTAACAAATTATTACCCAATGCAACATGGACAGCAATACAATAAGGACCACGACAATGCAAATTTAAACAAATGTATGCTTGGAGTTAAGTCCAAAAGGCTTCAGGGTACCAAACTCAAATTGATTTTCAAAAGAGTACCTAGATCTGTCATCCGTGGTGCAGGATCTGAGGGCAGTGACCTGGATATCGAGGGCACCATGATGACCATCACCATTAAATGAATGGTGACATGGGTTGGTTATCTGTGTTTTATGGCATGAAGATGCTTACAGAAGCGGTCACTCTGTGGTGGTAACATTGTTTTTACTGTTTTCGTTGTTTTTCAATGTTTGTTTTATATATTCTTGAGAAAGACTTAATGGTGTGAAATGTTAAAAATGTCCTTCGTATTGTATGTATGTTTTCATGCTTACACCTCATAATCCCTTAGTCTTAGCGATAATCCGTCTTGTTCAAGTGAAACTTTCAAAAACTTGTGTTCTATGTAAGTACTATTATTGTTACGTTCAAGCAGTATTACCTTATAATGATTGTCAAATGTCATACAACAATTCACACATAACTGCCCATACAACAATTCACACATAACTGCCCATACAACAATTCATGTTATAGAAATACATCGGACTGTAGATAGATTTTGAGTAAGGTAATAATCAACCTTTTCAGAATATTTCTAGTACTAATAAGTCAAATTTTTATTCAGATGGAGGGGGGGGGGAGGGGTAACACTCCCATCTTCCTGATTTATCTGCGGGCTAGGAAATGATTAAAGTATAGCAGACAGCATCCTCATGTAACATATTATTTGAAACGATGTACTTGTATCAAAAATGTACTTGTATCAGACATGTACTTGTATTGAACATGTACTTGTATCAGACATGTACTTGTATTGAACATGTACTTGTATCAGACATGTACTTGTATTGAACATGTACTTGTATCAGATATGTACTTGTATCAGACATGTACTTGTATCAGATATGTACTTGTATCAAACATGTACTTGTATTGAACATGTACTTGTATCAAACATGTACGTGTATCAAACATGTACTTGTATCAAACATGTACTTGTATCAAACATGTACTTGTATCAAACATGTACTTGTATCAAACATGTACTTGTATCAGACATGTACCGGTACTTGTATCAGACATGTACTTGTATCAGACATGTACTTGTATCAGATATGTACTTGTATCAACGTTGTGATAATTTTTCCATTCGCCGTCCTTTGATGTTTTGTTTGTGTCTTGATAAAGACCTTTTGGTTGAAACGTTGAATGTGATTTGTGTATTGTAATTTTTATGATTTCTTGTGTGCTCATCATTACCCATCATTACCTACTAGTTTTAGATATAGTCTATCGTGTCCCATTGAAACGGAATATAAACCTGTGTTTTACATAAGTCTAATTGTTGTTACGTTTCACGCAGTTACCTTGTATTGATTGTCATAATGTACTTGCATTGGGCAGGTACTTGAAATAAATGAAAAGAAACTGCCACTACAAGCATTAAAATGGGTACCAGGTGGAAAAAGAGGAAGACCAAGAGAGACTTGGCAGAACAGCCATCACATAGGGTCTCAATAACATGCACGAATTACACACAGTGGCACCACAACGCTCAAACTTGAGAAATATATTTGGTTTCTGTCATAATCTGTAGGAATGAAGGGAGCATGCACGTTTACGATGACCATAGGTACCGGCATTTGTATCCTGACATCATGAACTTGCATCTCGGTGCAGTTCCACCAAGACATGTCCATCATGGAAGCCGTTATACTACTATGTACCAGGGTTGCCTGACCAAGGTGAGTCCGATTGTAGAAGGTTGTCAATCCGGTGGCTGAAATCATGCCTGCCCCAAGGTTTGTCTCTTGCAAAGCGATTATGTCGTCGCTATGAGCTTGTCGAGTGTGGTTCTTCATTGGTTAACGCTCGAGCAGTTCCAGTACAAGATGCACATGTGAGTTCAGCCCAGCCTGTCACACTTAAGATGTTGCCTTCTTACCCCGGCTCTATGTTTCTTCCTCTCCCTCGTCTACGTCCTCGCAGAGGTCGGTGGTCGTCATTGTTTTCTTTATCAACCTGAAATACCATGAGAGAAATTACCTATGCGGAAGTCGGCCAGTGCACGAAGTAGCACGGCCAAGAATCAATGAAAAATTTACATTATAATACAATATACAAGCACATTACAATATAATATGCCAATAAACTAACTATAAAGCTGCACTACAATGCGTAGAATACTAAAAGTTAGCAGTCATATATTCCTAAATATCAAAAGCTGCGATGAGAGTTAACAACACTATAGGTAGATTTCAAAAGATAGAAATGGGTGTCAGGCAAGGTTGTGTAATGTCACTGTTCCTTTTCTCCCTGTATACAGAATACATTATGCGAAATATAGAAGATATGCCCGGAATAAAAGTGGCAGGATACAATATAAATAACTTGAGATATGCTGATGACACAGTACTGATCGCAGGAAGCGAACAAGAACTGCAAGCCCTATTAGATAAAGTAGTGAAAGAAAGTGAAAACAAAGGCCTCAGTTTAAACAAGAAGAAAACAGAAATAATGGTTGTATCAAAGAGACATACACCACCAAGATGTAACATAATAATTAATTACACAAAATTAGCACAAGTTGAAAAAGTGAAATATCGTGGCACCCTGTTAACATCAGAAGGTAGATGCTCAAGTGAGATAAAGAGCCGAACAGCACAAGCCAAATCAGCATTCTAAAAAATGAGAACCATTTTTTGCAATGGAAGTCTATCAATGCAGACCCGAATTCGGGTGCTGAGATGTTATATCGAACCAATTCTTTTTTATGGATGTGAAGCATGGACTATAAACAAGAAAATTCAAAGTGAATTGGAGGCTACAGAAATGTAGTTTCTGAGAAGAATTATGAAAATACCATGGACATCCAAGAAAACTAATGCAGAGGTTCTCATTGATGCTGGCGTAAGAAGATCAATCATATCAAACATTAGGGGCAGACAGTCAAGGTTTCTAGGGCATGTGCTGAGAAGAACACAGCTTGAACACTTAATAACCACTGGAAAGATCAAAGGGAGAAGAGATAGGGGACAACAAAGAGAAAAGTTACTAGATGGGCTTGTATCGTGGCATGGTAGAAGCTCACCAACCGAACTTATTGACAACACAAGAGACAGTCGTGGAGAAACATGATCGCCTACGCCAGTCGGCATGGCACTTGATTGATTGATATATCAAAAGTTATCACAGCACATTTGTCACTGAGCAATGTCAGAATTGTGAATGTCAAGGTTGGTTGTTTGAAACAATAAATAATACATTATTTTTAATATTATCAACCATTTATTTTGTATTCCTGCGGGGGGGGGGGAGCATTTTGTCTTTGCCCAGGGGCCCAACACTATTTCTTTGCCCAAAATGGTGTAAAGACGACTCAGATTCTGAGTACAAACCCCCCCCCCCCCCCCATAATTTTTTATGTTAAAAAATCTTTGATATAACTAAATTGGACTCACCCCTGTAATTTAAAGAGGCGTACCTTACCACTGGGGATCAACACGTGACATATTTTTTCCAGAACGTGGTCTTTCTTATGGCTCTATTGAATTCTCCTCGGTCTTGAGCAAGGTGTACCGCCTCCTTTAGTGCAGACATTCCTGTATGTCTTCTGTCCAACGGCGTCTTGGTCGGCCATTACCCCTGTTACCTTCTATCATTCCTCAAATATCACCATCTCCATACCGTCATGTCTCTTAACATGACCGAAAAAAAAAGTTTTTAATTTACTATGGTTTTCAGGGGGGGGGGGAGCATTTTGTCTTTGCCCAGGGGCCCAACACTATTTCTTTGCCCAAAATGGTGTAAAGACGACTCAGATTCTGAGTACAAACCCCCCCCCCCCCCCCATAATTTTTTATGTTAAAAAATCTTTGATATAACTAAATTGGACTCACCCCTGTAATTTAAAGAGGCGTACCTTACCACTGGGGATCAACACGTGACATATTTTTTCCAGAACGTGGTCTTTCTTATGGCTCTATTGAATTCTCCTCGGTCTTGAGCAAGGTGTACCGCCTCCTTTAGTGCAGACATTCCTGTATGTCTTCTGTCCAACGGCGTCTTGGTCGGCCATTACCCCTGTTACCTTCTATCATTCCTCAAATATCACCATCTCCATACCGTCATGTCTCTTAACATGACCGAAAAAAAAAGTTTTTAATTTACTATGGTTTTCAGAAGCCAGCTCTCTTGTGCGATGATTGTGCTTTGCACCTCCTGGTTTATTTTCCTTGCTGTCCATGATTTTCTCAGAACTCTTCTGTAGCACTTTAATTCAAATGATGTTATTATAGTGGACAATGTTTTATTTGGTGCCCATGCTTCGCATGCTTTGCATTCGTCGTTACTGGAAGCACACATGTTTGTAATAAGCACTTTTTGGTTCTTTTTTGGTTCACAAGGGGATATCATCATAATTTCCAGTTTTTGTACACAGAAATCATGGTCAACCTACGTATGAGCTTTCCATAATAATATTGTAAACATTTTAGACAGATGCATGTAACAGAAAAAAGAACAAACTATTTGTTTAATTCGTGTTAAAATTGAAAATGTTGTAAGAGTAGATTTCTTCACTTTATTTTGATGCAATAATTAGTCTTCTTCTTCTTGTTTGCAGTTTGACATGTCTACACAGAAAGTCCTGTTTTCTTAATAAATGCTGCTGTATTTGAAAGCTCCTCAGTGCTTCCATACATTTTTCTGTGGACATCCATCTCTGTTGGCCAGTGTTCTTCCCTTAACTGGTTTAGTGTATTGCAGTCTTGCAAGATATGTTCAGCGGTATGTGCTGCCTGCCCACAAGGACACAGAGGTGATGGACAAGTCTTAGTCTATTTAAGTGGCTGTTTAATCTGTTGTGTCCTGTTCTGAGGCGGAAAATAATGACCTGCTCTGCTCTGTCGAGATAGTGGTCATTGTCTTTTTGGTGGTCAACTTTCCTGATGGTTTTAATGAGTATCCTCTTTTCTTTGTAATTGCTTGGTCTTTTTGTTCCAGTGTTGCTCAATACTTTGTTAGTCTATCTGCCTCTTCATTTCCTGGTATGCCACAGTGGGATGATAACTAATAAGGGGACAATAATTCGTTAAAACAAATTTATTGACAATTGTTCTTATTATCTCCCTTTGATTGCAAAAGTAAAACCGTCTTTTAGAAAATGGCAAGTTCTCTGTTTACTGTGACTAAATTAGTAGGTTTTTTTTAAAAATAAAGCATTATGTTAAGTGAAAGTGATTATCTAAGACACAATAGTCACATTTTCTTCCTGTAAACAGAGCCCTATTTCGTGATTTAGATTTTAAAAGTTAGATTAGTGGTCAACCCGTGTGGTGTACTGAACTATGTATAGTAGATTAATGGTTAGCCCGTATGATGTGGAGTGTGCTATGTATGATAGACCAGTGATCAGTCCGTGTGGTGCGAAAACCAGAAAATGGAGCAAATATTAGTTGCACTGTTATCTGACATGCACATCGTAAATGGTGACTAAGAAAGTTTCGGGGGTTAAGTTGGCTGACTCATTCCATAGACAGCCAAGTGATACAATGGTCAAAAGTGTAGCTTACGGCTGGAGACGGATTTAACTGATATGTCAAGGCCAACTATCATTTGGAAAAACAAAGTCAATGCTATAGCTTCATACATGTCTACAAGAATCATTACTTTCAATATTAAACGCATGCGGTTGCATCTGTGGGTCCCACAAATTTCCTGTGATACAAACCACCCATGCAACAGAAAACCTTAGTAGATGACATGCCATTATATGGAGGCTCTCTTATGGAAGCTTGTATCGTGTCATCTATACAATTATATACCCCCTCTGAGTATAAATCTCCTTCAATAGACATTGCACTAAGCGGAAAGCTGAAGTCTCCTGGGTATGAAAGAAAGATCAGAAACCCATTCCACTGTACATAAAAAGTAAGAGCTAATAGCTCGCAATTCCTGGGGTTCTGAATCAATCAGTCAATAAATATTAAATTGACAAATATATTTACTTGTATGGTTTATACTTCTATTGATAAGGGTTGGGATGGTTAACTCCTTCCGACTCTTAGGAGATCATAAAATGTTTTTTATTGCTAAGAATTTAGTCAAAAGGTGGGTGAAACACCTCCATTAATGATGTTTTACAAAAAAAGGTCATCACCTTTCTCATGAAAAATATGGAATTATTTCATACAACAACGGACGAATGCCCTTTTTACATTAGTTTTTTTAAGGTAAAATCCCGTCCACACCGAAAACGTCTCTATGGCTCTGATAGCTATCTATGGGTCTTTATGGAACAACAAACTCCATCTCAAAATCCTCTTAGTTGCTGCTTACGAAATGTTTGACAGATAACAGTGTAGATATCCTTTTCTCCCCTTCCAGTCCCGTCAAATATAAATAACCAAATGGTCGGAGGGTGTCCGACAAAGTGGAGGGTGCCGCAGTAACCGAATGAATAAATAGTAAAGACAAGACACCTTCATCTGAAAAAATGTGCATACAAAATTTGTATTAAATTAAAATAAATATGTACAGAGTTTTCAAGTTATAGAAGATTGTTTGACTCAATTTGTCCAGAGTATTCAAGCTCCAGAAGATTGTTCGACTTAATGTTTTCAAAGAATTCAAGTTACAGAAGATTGTTCGACTCAATGTGTCCAGAGTTTTCAAGTTCCAGAAGGTTCCAGAGTTTTCAAGTTCCAGAAGATTGTTCGACTCAATGTTTTCAGAGTTTTTAACTTCAAGAATATTGTTCAACTCAATGTTTTCAGAGAATTCAAGTTCCAGAAGATTGTTCGACTCAATGTGTCCTGAGTTTTCCAGTTCTAGAAGATTGTTCGACTCAATGTGACACTTTGATGCAGTGCCAAATCTTTGTATACTAGCAACCTGCAGTATTCTACTCTGAAGGGGACTCGCAGACATAAAAAATAATTAGAAGTAAGTGGTTATAGAAACATA
This sequence comes from Meghimatium bilineatum, assembly GCA_034231615.1. Classification (NCBI taxonomy): domain Eukaryota; kingdom Metazoa; phylum Mollusca; class Gastropoda; order Stylommatophora; family Philomycidae; genus Meghimatium; species Meghimatium bilineatum. Next base: position 1,007,489 of record CM067302.1, read on the forward strand.
ATTAATACTAGCTTACAGGTACAAACATCAATAATCTCATGCCATACAACACTGTAGGGGAGGAATGTTAGCAGGACGACAGTATTAGATTACCACTTTCCACATCTGGAAAAGGAGGACACCACTTCATACCCATCTAGCAGTTATTTTAGAGTCACCTGATATACAATTTAACCACCAAGGTTATCTTATCCTTGCCAGGGAAAATGAAGCAGAACAATTAGCGGTGAACGTAGATATGCAAAAGTTTGAGTTAGAAGTAATTGTGGCTTGGATTATGTTTTGTGTTTGTGATTAATTTGTTTATGATTCAAAACAAACTTCAACTTTGCTTGTTTGTCACTTTGACCTAAAAAGGAAAATGGCAACACTGTGACCTGACATGCATGTTGTAAAAGACAATTAAGGAGAATTCAGGGTAGAATTGACTGTCCCATCCCATAGGTCAAAGCATGGCCGACTCCAGTATAGATCTATCACCAGAATGTAAACTAGACTTCATTCGTTGCATTTTTTTATTATTTTCATGTTTTTTGTTGGTCACTAGTTATATACTTTGGGTTGCATGCCAAAGAGAGACAAGACTGACCAATGAAATTCATGAAAATGATAAATAATTAGCATTTCAGGTCATGTTTACTTTTTGCACACAGGTCTTTACTGCAGGTGGTTTTGGTCATAGTGACCCAAAAGTCATGCTGAATTCAGATGTATAGGCACATCTATCGAAACCAAGCTGTAAACTACGATAGCACATTCCGTTCTCTAGACTATTATTATGTGGCATTAGATCAAAGAGTTAGAGCTAGTATACAAAGATGTAGATGACAGAAGCACCCTCGGGGGGCATGTTATATATATATGTATGCATATGTGCAGAGTAGCGAAGTGGTTAGTGCACTGGCTTCGCATATGAGTGATCCTGGGTTCATTCTCCAGTTGATGCAGAAATGTTTTTCAGATCGCAACGGCTCCGGTCCCCCAGCCTTAATTGGGTCTATCTATTTTTCCTTCCTCTTTTACCCTTTACAGGTGTCAAGGGAGATACAATGTTCTTGTTCTCGCTTTTCTGGCAGCTTCAGAAAATGTAATTTGGTGTTCGTGTAATCTCTCTTTGATGTTGTCATCCAGCGTACTCTAGGTCTACCTCTCGCTCTTATTTCTGCTTCTCCTCTCTTCATATATGATTTATAAACTAATGAATCACACAGCATTCTTTCCAGATGACCAAACCATTGTATCTGTTGGTTTTGTATGTATTGTAGAATTGATATGACACCCACTCTTTCTCTTATGACATTGTTTCTAATTGTGTGTCTTCTGGTCACCCCTGTGGCCTGGATGATGGAAAACATACTAATTCTAATAACCCAGCCAGATGATACACCAACATTCTAATCCAGAGCCTGGAAAAAAATTAGCTCACCAGATCTTTCCATGGCAACAGATGACTAGACACATTACAAGAACAGTAGAAAGTCAACTGGGAGGAAGGGACCATGTACCAGTTTCCATGTACAGAACCTTACAAGAGGTCTAAATGAAGAAAAAAGAATCCACACTACAAGACTGTCATCAAAGAAGCGGGGAAATTCCACACAGGTAAAATGGCAGCAAACATTTTAGCTGACTTCTATAAGGAAGAAAGTACAACAACACTTTCTCTGTAGGTATCAAAGACGTAAAAACAGAAATTCAAGAAAACTGAATTCAAATCCCAAGCCATGCATGAAGACATCTTTTACCATCGCAGAACTAAATGGTGCCATAGGAAAACTAAAAACAAAAAGGCCCCAGAAAAGGATGGCATAACCAATGATTTGATCAGGAACCTAGTGCCAGTGAGCAGAAACAAGCTCCTTACCATCTTCAACCAGTCATGGAGAACTGGCAAAATTCCAGACTTGGCGTGAAGCTGTCATCATCCCATTCGGTAAAAAAAAACAAAAGAAAAAAAACCAGCAAGTCAAGCTACCGACCAGTCAGCCTCTTGAGTTGCATAGGAAAAAGCAATGGTATGAGGTCAACTCTAGACTGATAAAATACCTAGAAGGAAACCAAAAGCTCACCAAGAGACACAGTCGGCCTATAGAAAAAATCGAAGCACTGAAGACCAGCTCATATACCTAGCACAAGAAATTGAAAATGCTTTTCAAAAGAAGGAAAAAATGCTGGCAACTTTTATGGACTTGAGTAAGGCCTTTGATAAGGTGTGAAAAGATGGAGTCCTCTTCAAGCTTCTCCAAAACAAAATTGAAGGAAGAATGTTTAACTGGGTAAAAGATTTCCTCTGCTACCGCACTGCAAGAGTAAAAGTAGATGGTAAACTAAGCAAACGTGTTTGTACTCCAACAAGGAGGAGTGATCTCTCCTACCCTCTTCCTAGTATTCATCAGTGATATTGGAGAGAAACTGTCACATCATATTTCAAAGACCCTTCACGCAGATGACTTTGCTGGAGTGTGGCAGGCAACCTGTCCACTGCAAAAACAGAATGCAGACCACACTTGACACCCTAAGTGAATGGGCATCTGACTGGGGAGTCCAGATAAACCTCTCCAAAACTGTGAAAAACCATCTTCTCACTTTCAAACCACCAAGAAAAACAAATCTTACCAATAAATGAAAGTGAGTTAGCACATGAGGAGATTATCTCAGGGTCAAACTAGACAAGCGCTTCACCTGGAAACCACACCTGATACCACTGAGCAAAAAGCAACCAGGAAACTATCCTTGATGAAGAAACTTGCAGGCACAAGTTGGGGAGAAAATGGAAGTATTCTCCGAAAAGTCTACATCAGTACAGTCAGACCTGTAGTAGAATGTGGAATAACATCCTGGGCATCAGAATCGAAAACAAATACTGATCACCTATCGAAAGTAAAAAATGCAGGATGTCAAATAATCTCATGAGGGATAAAAACCACTCTAATGCATGCAATGGAAAAACATGTAAACATCCACCCCATTGGATGACAGAAAAAAAGGAAAGAATGCTTGTATAAAGGGGAAAAAAATAAAACGCATGCCAAACCATCTAATGCATAAGTAAATTTCTAAATCAACCACAAGCAGGCAGAATAGAACCAACTTCTGTCACATCTCCAACCATCAGGATCGCCCAACATAAAAAGAGCAGAGAAACCAGACCTGGCCATAGGATACAGATTTGAGGCACAAGCTATGGGGCAATCGCTCTGACCTGGAGTAGACAGTGGACTTTGCCCTGACGACAGGACAGGCCTGACAATATAACGTGACCGTAGATGCTGAACGCAGAAGAAAAAGAAAGAACAGAATACTTCCCCCGCATTTTTATAAAATATACTTCATATGTAAATATGCGACATATTAAGACATTATTTTTTTCTACTATTATTACTCTTTTCTTTTTATGCGATATATAAACACATTCTTTTTCTACTTAGTTCGTATAGTGCAAAATTCAAAAATAAACATTTTTTAAAAATGTAATTTTTTATTTTTATGCGACATATAAACACATTCTATTTCTACTTAGTTCCTATAGTGCAAATATCAGAAGTAAATATTATTATAATATTTGCCTTGTATATAAATATATTACATATAAACACATTCTTTTTCTCCTTAGTTTCTGTAGTGCAAAATTCAAAAATAAACATTTTTAAAAAATGTACTCTTTTCTTTTTATGCAACATATAAACACATTCTTTTTCTACTTAGTTCGTATAGTGCAAAATTCAAAAGTAAACATTTTTAAAAAATGTAATTTTTTCTTTTTATGCGACATATAAACACATTCTTTTTCTCCTTAGTTTCTGTAGTGCAAAATTCAAAAATAAACATTTAAAAAAAATGTACTCTTTTCTTTTTATGCAACATATAAACACATTCTTTTTCTACTTAGTTCCTATAGTGCAAAATTGAAAAATAAACATGAAAAAAATTTACTTGTTTATATTTATGCAACATAAACACATTCTTTTTCTACTTAGATCATATAGTGGAAAATTTAAAAAAACACATTAAAAAAAATTTCCATTTTTATCCGACATACACACATTCTATTTCTACTTATTTCCTATTGTGCAAAAATCAGAAGTTAATATTTTTATAAAATTTACCTTGTATATAAATATATGACATATAAACACATTCTTTTTCTACTTCGTTCCTATAGTGCAAAAATCAGAAGTAAATAACTTCAAGAGTGTTCTGAGCATGAAACGCTGAGGCAGACATATTGGCCAGAGGAAACAACACTGGAATCAAAACTCTATGGGACACTGTATGAACTACAAAAGACCGTGAGTTTTATTAAGGAGACAGAATTACAGGTATAGACATGTTTCAAGTGAATGAAAGAAGAAGAAGAAGTAAATATTTTTATAAAATTTACCTTGTATATAAATATATGACATATAAACACATTCTTTTTCTACTTATTTCCTATAGTGCAAACATCAGAAGTAAATATTTTAATAAAATTTACCTTGTATATAAATAAATGACATATAAACACATTCTTTTTCTACTTATTTCCTATAGTGCAAACATCAGAAGTAAATATTTTTCAAAATTTACCTTGTATATAAATATATGTCATATAAACACATTCTCTTTCTGATTAGTTCCAATAGTGCAAAATTCAGAAGTAAACATTTTTATAAAATATACTTTGTATGTAAATTTGCGCTATATTAACACATTCTTATATACATGTAAAAAAATTTTTCTTTTTATGCGACATATAAACACATTCTATTTCTACTACATTCCTATAGTGCTAAATTCAGAAATAAACATTTGTAAATATCCGACATATTAACGCATTATTTTTTTCTACTTAGTTCCTATAGTGCAAAATTCAAAAATAATTTTTTTTTTAAATTTCCTTTTTTATTCGACATATAACACATTCTTTTTCTACTTAGTTCCTATAGTGCAAAATTCAAAAATAAACATGAAAAAAATTTACTTTTTTATATTTATGCAACATAAACACATTCTTTTTCTACTTAGATCCTACAGTGCAAAATTAAAAAATTAAAATTTTTATAAAATTTCTTTTTTCTTTTTATGCGACATATAAACACATTATTTTTCTACTTAGATTCTATAGTGCAAAATTCAAAAATAAACATTTAAAAAATTTCCATTTTTATGCGACATACACACATTCTATTTCTACTTAGTTCATATAGTGCAAAAATCAGAAGTAAATATTTTTATAAAATTTACCTTGTATATAAATATATGACATATAAACACATTGTTTTTCTACTTAGTTCCTATAGTGCAAAATTCAAAAATAATTTTTTTTTTTAATTTCCTTTTTTATTCGACATATAACACATTCTTTTTCTCCTTAGTTTCTGTAGTGCAAAATTCAAAAATAAACATTTTAAAAAAATGTACTCTTTTCTTTTTATGCGACATATAAAACACATTCTTTTTCTACTTAGTTCCTATAGTGCAAAATTCAAAAATAAACATTAAAAAATTTACTTTTTTATATTTATGCGACATAAACACATTCTTTTTCTACTTAGATACTATAGTGCAAAATTCAATAATAAACATTTAAAAAATATTTCCTTTTTTTTATGCGACATATAAACACATTCTTATTCTACTTATTTCCTATTGTGCAAAAATCAGAAGTAAATATTTTTATAAAATTTACCTTGTATATAAATATATGACATATAAACACATTCTTTTTCTACTTCATTCCTATATTGCAAAAATCAGAAGTAAATAACTTCAAGAGTGTTCTGAGCATGAAACGCTGAGGCAGACATATTGGCCAGAGGAAACAACACTGGAATCAAAACTCTTTGGGACACTGTATGAACTACAAAAGACAGTGAGTTTTATTAAGGAGACAGAATTACAGATATAGACATGTTTCAAGTGAACGAAAGAAGAAGAAAAAGAAGAAGTAAATATTTTTATAAAATTTACCTTGTATATAAATATATGTCATATAAACACATTCTCTTTCTGATTAGTTCCAATAGTGCAAAATTCAGAAGTAAACATTTTTATAAAATATACTTTGTATGTAAATATGCGCCATATTAACACATTCTTATATACATGTAAAAAAATTTTCTTTTTATGCGACATATAAACACATTCTATTTCTACTACATTCCTATAGTGCTAAATTCAGAAGTAAGCATCCCCATCGAGACCAGCACCGTGCAGAGGTGATGGGGCTTAGTTCAGCCATCAGGGGCTGGAAACTAAGACTGGTCGGGCAGTCCCATTCGAGCAGGACCATAGTCCTGCCCAAGTAAGCAGAGTGCTGAAGACGGAGGCATCCAGCCAAAAGGCGCACAGATAATCAGGATGCCATGCACAAAACACAATGGAAACATGTCTTCATCTATAAATAGTTATGGTGCCTGCCCTGTGGCGGACGTTCAGGCAGGGACGGTGCCGGGTCCTATACCTCGAAAGGGCCCAACCTCAGTTACTGGAAGTCCTTCTCAATTGCCCCGAGGAGCCAGGAGGCAAGGGAATAGAGCTACTGGCCAAACAAACAAATGACCAATAAAAATAATGCACTGGAATGCTGAGGGTGTCAACAGTAAAAGAGATGGATACAGCAAAAAATTGGAACTTGAAAATGTCCTCAGTGAAGAACAAGTTAGTATATGCTGTATCCAAGAAACACACCTCAGCAGCGACATAGCCTTCAAAATCAGAGGCTACCAGTGCTACCGGTCTGACAGAAAGGACAGGCGAAAGGGTGGAATTCTGACACTTGTTAAAAACAATATCAGCGCATGTCAGCTGGAAGTATATATGGAAGGGGCAGAATACCAGATGCTCCACCTAAAAACAGACAGTGCAGAATTCCATCTCCTGAACTACTACTGCCCAAATGATAAACCATTGGCACTAGACACAATTCCAGACAAAGAGAGACTTATGGTGTGTGGTGACTTCAACAGCCACTCTCAGAGCTGGGGCTACGATCATATCGACAAGAGAGGTGAGGAACTTGAGAGCTGGCAGGATGAAAATAATCTCATTCTTATTAACCAGCCAGCAGACTCGCCAACCTTCTACTCGAGAGCATGGCACACCACCTCTACACCAGATCTGGCATTCCACTCACCAGGCTTGGAATGGAACATCACATGTGTTGTTGGAAAGCAGCTTGGAGGTAGTGACCACAGACCAGTATTTCTGGAAATCCACAATGAATTTACCAAGGACAGCAGCACGCTCACTAGGTGGAATTATAAAAGGACAGACTGGAAAATGTACCAGCATTTAACCAGTGTTCTAGCTAAGGACATGAACTTGGACAAAGACATCAATAGAGCAGTGAGTGAATTTAATAGATGTATACTACATGCTGCTAGTAAAACCATACCCAGGGGGGCACGCAAAAACTACAAACCCTACTGGAATGATGAACTGGAAAAGCTGCAAAATGAGATGGAAACATCTAGACAGCAGGCTGAGAACAGACCTAGCCAAGAACATCACAACAAATATCAGCAAACAAAGGCTAAATTTCAAAGAGCCAAGTTACAAGCCAGACGGAGCAGCTGGAAAGAAAAAACAGAGTCGCTGAACCTAGAAAGAGATACTAGGAAATTATGGAAACTTGTAAAACAACTAAATGATGAAGGTACAGGGAGAAATACCAGGATCACACTTTATAAAGATAGAGACATTTTAACAGGTAAACATGCAGCTGATTACTTTGCAGATTCCTTTGCAGAAGACAATAACGTCAAAGTCAGCCCAGACAAACAACAGGAGGTTCGAGAGAACCAGCAAAACATTGGACAAGGTGAACCTATACCTGAAGTCATGGAGGCACCAATCACAATGAGAGAACTGGAGCATGCAATATGCAAATTGAAAATGAAAAAGTCCCCTGGAGCTGATGGAGTGTCCAATGAAATGATTAGAAACCTGGGAATTGCAGCAAGAGCAAAGCTACTGCAGATCTTTAACACAAGCTGGTCCACAGGTAATGTACCACAGGCGTGGAGAGAAGCAATAATGATACCACTCCTCAAATCAGGAAAAGATGGCAACACAGTCTCCAACTACAGGCCCATCAGCCTCACAAGCTGTCTATGTAAAACAATGGAACGCATTATCAATCTTGGGATGCAGTGGTACCTTGAAAGTGAAAACCTTCTGGTATCACAGCAAGCAGGTTTCAGACAGTGCTACTCTACTGAAGATCAGGCAACCTACCTCTCCCAAGAGATTGAGGATGCCTTCCAAGAAAAGAAACTGGTACTAGCAGCATGGATAGACCTCAGGAAAGCATTTGATAAGGTCTGGAAAGAAGGGCTCCTAAAGAAATTGCGAAATTGCAGGGTTAGCTCAAGAATGTACAAATGGGTAAAAGCATACCTGCATAATAGAAGAGCCAGGGTACAATTAGATGGTCGCAAGAGCAAGAAAGTTCTACTGCGTCATGGAGTCCCCCAGGGAGGAGTCCTGTCACCCACACTTTTCTTGGTTTACATCAATGACCTAGTTGCTGAACTACCACACGGGATCAAAGTGGCAATGTATGCTGACGACCTGGTGATCTGGTGCACGGAAGAACATGCAACAGTGGCCACTAAACAAATACAAAGAGCTATCGATGCCCTAACATTATGGGCAATTAGATGGTGCGTCAGCATTAACACAGATAAGTGCAGCACTACACTCTTTACCCTCTCACCAAAACAAAAAGCTGGTCATATCAAGATAGATGGAGAGCTCTTGAAAGAAGACAAACAACCCACATACCTCGGAGTTACTTTTGATGATAAGCTGACATGGAAGCAGCACATAAACAAAGCAACAACAAAAGCCAGGAGGAAGCTAGCTATCCTGAGAAAACTAAGTGGAACCACATGGGGAGCCAGTGGAAATATACTCAGTAAAGTTTACCAGCAAGGTATAAGGCCACACCTGGAATATGGTTCAGCTGCGTGGTGTCCTGCATCAAACACCACATTACAAGATCTAGATAAAGTGCAAAACCAGGCACTTAGAATAATGTTGGGAGCAATGAAATCAACACCCATAGCAGAGATGCAGAAAATGGGAAGAATGCAAACACTTGGCGAACGAAGAGACACAAAAGTACTAATTCAAGCGGAAAAGTTTCAGTGTATGCCAAGTCATCCAATGAAGGAAAGATTCCAAAATCTAGCAATGGGGCGACTGAAAAGGAGCAGCTTTATCCATCAAGCTAAACGACTCCGTAGACAACTTACAGACCTACCTAAAGTTGACAGCCCCTTAAGGTCTGTACCAGAACAAACCCCTTGGAGTGAAAGGCATGGAATGCCAATATACATTCAGACCCATGTGAAAGGAATACTAAGCGAGGACGAACAGAACAGTGTGCAGCGAAGGACAGTCACCCTCAGTTTCCTGGATGAAGAATATACACAAGATATATGGGTCAGAGTGTACACAGATGGGTCAGCACAGAATGCTGTGAGGAATGGAGGTGCAGGTGTATATATAGAATATCCACACAAGCCTAGAGATACAATCAGAACACCAACAGGAAAATTCTGCAATAATTATGATGCAGAAATCCAGGCAATTAGTGTGGCAGCTAAAAAACTGCTGAACTCCAACTCTGGCCTACAGCCTGTGGTATTCCTGACAGATGCAAGGTCAATGCTTCAAGCTCTCCAGTCTGGAAAACTAACAGACTTGAAAAAACTACTTAGCGAATTGTCTTACCAGTATAGGATAACCATGCAGTGGATACCCTCTCACTGTGGAATACCAGGAAATGAAAAAGCAGACCAACTGGCTAAAGAAGGTGCTGCCGAAGACCAACCAGATATACCAATCACCTACCATCAGAAAAAACAGATGATCAAGTCAATAAGAAAGCCACAAACACCAACACAAGATGACTATCACATTATGAACAGACCAGAACAAGTTATAATTCTACGTCTCAGAACAGGACACAACCGACTCCGCAGTCACATGTATACAAAGTTCAAGATTGGCAACACGGCCATGTGTACATGTGGACAGGCAGCACAGAGTGCCAAACATATACTTCAAGAGTGTTCTGAGCATGAAACGCTGAGGCAGACATATTGGCCAGAGGAAACAACACTGGAATCAAAGCTCTATGGGACACTGTATGAACTACAAAAGACAGTGAGTTTTATTAAGGAGACAGAATTACAGATATAGACATGTTTCAAGTGAACGAAAGAAGAAGAAGAAGTAAATATTTTTATAAAATATACTTTGTATGTAAATATGCGACATATTAACACATTATTTTTTTCTACTTAGTTCCTATAGTGCAAAATTCAAAAATAAACATATTAAAAAATTTACTTTTTCCTTTTTATGCGACATATACACATTCTTTTTCTACTTAGATCCTATAGTGCAAAATTCAAAAATATTTTTTTTTTTTAATTTCATTTTTTATTCGACATATAACACATTCTTTTTCTATTTAGATCCTATAGTGCAAAATTCAAAAATAAACATGAAAAAAATTTACTTTTTTATATTTATGCAACATAAACACATTCTTTTTCTACTTAGTTCCAATAGTGCAAAATTCAGAAGTAAACATTTTTATAAAATATACTTTGTATGTAAATATATGACATATAAACACATTTTTTTCTACTTAGTTCCTATAGTGCAAAATTCAAAAATAATTTATTTTTAATTTCCTTTTTTATTCGACATATAACACATTCTTTTTCTACTTAGTTTCTATAGTGCAAAATTCAAAAATAAACATGAAAAAAATTTACTTTTTTATATTTATGCAACATAAACACATTCTTTTTCTACTTAGATCCTATAGTGCAAAATTATAAAAATTAAAATTTTTATAAAATTTCTTTTTTCTTTTTATGCGACATATAAACACATTATTTTTCTACTTAGATCCTATAGTGCAAAATTAAAAAATAAACATATAAAAAAATTTCCATTTCTATGCGACATACACACATTCTATTTCTACTTAGTTCATATAGTGCAAAAATCAGAAGTAAATATTTTTATAAAATTTACCTTGTATATAAATATATGACATATAAATACATTTTTTTCTACTTAGTTCCTATAGTGCAAAAATCAGAAGTAAATATTATTATAAAATTTGCCTTATATATAAATATATTACATATAAGCACATTTTTTTTCTCCTTAGTTTCTGTAGTGCAAAATTCAAAAATAAACATTAAAAAAAAATGTACTCTTTTCTTTTTATGCGACATATAAACACATTCTTTTTCTACTTAGTTCCTATAGTGCAAAATTCAAAAATATACATTAAAAAAATTTACTTTTTTATATTTATGCGACATAAACACATTATTTTTCTACTTAGATCCTATAGTGCAAAATTCAATAATAAACATTTTTAAAAATTTCAATTTTTATGCGACATACACACATTCTATTTCTACTTAGTTCGTATAGTGCAAAAATCAGAAGTAAATATTATTATAAAATTTGCCTTGTATATAAATATATTACATATAAGCACATTTTTTTTTCTCCTTAGTTTCTGTAGTGCAAAATTCAAAAATAAACATTAAAAAAAAATGTACTCTTTTCTTTTTATGCGACATATAAACACATTATTTTTCTACTTAGATCCTATAGTGGAAAATTAAAAAATAAACATTTTTATAAAATTTGTTTTTTTCTTTTTATGTGACATATAAACACATTATTTTTCTACTTAGATCCTATAGTGCAAAATTAAAAAATTAACATTTAAAAAAATTTCCATTTTTATGCGACATACACACATTCTATTTCTACTTAGTTCGTATAGTGCACAAATCAGAAGTAAATATTTTTATAAAATTTACCTTGTATATAAATATATGACATATAAACACATTCTTTTTCTACTTAGATACTATAGTGCAAAATTAAAAAATAAACATTTTTATAAAATGTCTTTTTTTCTTTTTATGCGACATATAAACACATTCTTTTTCTACTTATTTCCTATTGTGAAAAAATCAGAAGTTAATATTTTTATAAAATTTACCTTGTATATAAATATATGACATATAAACACATTCTTTTTCTACTTAGATACTATAGTGCAAAATTAAAAAATAAACATTTTTATAAAATGTCTTTTTTTCTTTTTATGCGACATATAAACACATTCTTTTTCTACTTATTTCCTATTGTGAAAAAATCAGAAGTTAATATTTTTATAAAATTTACCTTGTATATAAATATATGACATATAAACACATTCTTTTTCTACTTCGTTCCTATAGTGCAAAAATCAGAAGTAAATAACTTCAAGAGTGTTCTGAGCATGAAACGCTGAGGCAGACATATTGGCCAGAGGAAACAACACTGGAATCAAAACTCTATGGGACACTGTATGAACTACAAAAGACAGTGAGTTTTATTAAGGAGACAGAATTACAGGTATAGACATGTTTCAAGTGAATGAAAGAAGAAGAAGAAGTAAATATTTTTATAAAATTTACCTTGTATATAAATATATGACATATAAACACATTCTTTTTCTACTTATTTCCTATAGTGCACAGATCAGAAGTAAATATTTTAATAAAATTTACCTTGTATATAAATAAATGACATATAAACACATTCTTTTTCTACTTATTTCCTATATTGCAAACATCAGAAGTAAATATTTTTCAAAATTTACCTTGTATATAAATATATGTCATATAAACACATTCTCTTTCTGATTAGTTCCAATAGTGCAAAATTCAGAAGTAAACATTTTTATCAAATATACTTTGTATGTAAATTTGCGCCATATTAGCACATTCTTATAAACATGTAAAAAATTTTTCTTTTTATGCGACATATAAACACATTCTATTTCTACTACATTCCTATAGTGCTAAATTCAGAAATAAACATTTGTAAATATGCGACATGTTAACACATTATTTTTTTCTACTTACTTCCTATAGTGCAAAATTCAAAAATAATTTTTTTTTAAAATTTCCTTTTTTATTCGACATATAACACATTCTTTTTCTACTTAGTTTCTATAGTGCAAAAATCAAAAATAAACATGAAAAAAATTTACTTTTTTATATTTATGCAACATAAACACATTCTTTTTCTACTTAGATCCTATAGTGCAAAATTATAAAAATTAAAATTTTTATAAAATTTCTTTTTTCTTTTTATGCGACATATAAACACATTATTTTTCTACTTAGATCCTATAGTGCAAAATTAAAAAATAAACATTTAAAAAAATTTCAATTTTTATGCGACATACACACATTCTATTTCTACTTAGTTCATATAGTGCAAAAATCAGAAGTAAATATTTTTATAAAATTTACCTTGTATATAAATATATGACATATAAACACATTTTTTTCTACTTAGTTCCTATAGTGCAAAAATCAGAAGTAAATATTATTATAAAATTTGCCTTATATATAAATATATTACATATAAGCACATTTTTTTTCTCCTTAGTTTCTGTAGTGCAAAATTCAAAAATAAACATTAAAAAAAAATGTACTCTTTTCTTTTTATGCGACATATAAACACATTCTTTTTCTACTTAGTTCCTATAGTGCAAAATTCAAAAATAAACATTAAAAAATTTACTTTTTTATATTTATGCGACATAAACACATTCTTTTTCTACTTAGATCCTATAGTGGAAAATTAAAAAATAAACATTTTTATAAAATTTGTTTTTTTCTTTTTATGTGACATATAAACACATTATTTTTCTACTAAGATCCTATAGTGCAAAATTAAAAAATTAACATTTAAAAAAATTTCCATTTTTATGCGACATACACACATTCTATTTCTACTTAGTTCGTATAGTGCACAAATCAGAAGTAAATATTTTTATAAAATTTACCTTGTATATAAATATATGACATATAAACACATTCTTTTTCTACTTAGATACTATAGTGCAAAATTAAAAAATAAACATTTTTATAAAATGTCTTTTTTTCTTTTTATGCGACATATAAACACATTCTTTTTCTACTTATTTCCTATTGTGAAAAAATCAGAAGTTAATATTTTTATAAAATTTACCTTGTATATAAATATATGACATATAAACACATTCTTTTTCTACTGCGTTCCTATAGTGCAAAAATCAGAAGTAAATAACTTCAAGAGTGTTCTGAGCATGAAACGCTGAGGCAGACATATTGGCCAGAGGAAACAACACTGGAATCAAAACTCTATGGGACACTGTATGAACTACAAAAGACAGTGAGTTTTATTAAGGAGACAGAATTACAGGTATAGACAAGTTTCAAGTGAATGAAAGAAGAAGAAGAAGTAAATATTTTTATAAAATTTACCTTGTATATAAATATATGACATATAAACACATTCTTTTTCTACTTATTTCCTATAGTGCACAGATCAGAAGTAAATATTTTAATAAAATTTACCTTGTATATAAATAAATGACATATAAACACATTCTTTTTCTACTTATTTCCTATAGTGCAAACATCAGAAGTAAATATTTTTCAAAATTTACATTGTATATAAATATATGTCATATAAACACATTCTCTTTCTGATTAGTTCCAATAGTGCAAAATTCAGAAGTAAACATTTTTATAAAATATACTTTGTATGTAAATTTGCGCCATATTAGCACATTCTTATAAACATGTAAAAAAATTTTCTTTTTATGTGACATATAAACACATTCTATTTCTACTACATTCCTATAGTGCTAAATTCAGAAATAAACATTTGTAAATATGCGACATATTAACACATTATTTTTTTCTACTTACTTCCTATAGTGCAAAATTCAAAAATAATTTATTTTTTTAATTTCCTTTTTTATTCGACATATAACACATTCTTTTTCTACTTAGATCCTATAGTGCAAAATTCAAAAATAAACATGAAAAAAATTTACTTTTTTATATTTATGCAACATAAACACATTATTTTTCTACTTAGATCCTATAGTGCAAAATTAAAAAATAAACATTTAAAAAAATTTCCATTTTTATGCGACATACACACATTCTATTTCTACTTAGTTCGTATAGTGCACAAATCAAAAGTAAATATTTTTATAAATTTTACCTTGTATATAAATATATGACATATAAACACATTCTTTTTCTACTTAGATACTATAGTGCAAAATTCAAAAATAAACATTTTTATAAATGTACTCTTTTCTTTTTATGCGACATATAAACACATTCTTTTTCTACTTAGTTCCTATAGTGCAAAATTCAAAAATAAACATTAAAAAAATTTACTTTTTTATATTTATGCGACATAAACACATTATTTTTCTACTTAGATCCTATAGTGCAAAATTCAATAATAAACATTTTAAAAAATTTCCATTTTTATGCGACATACACACATTCTATTTCTACTTAGTTCGTATAGTGCAAAAATCAGAAGTAAATATTTTTATAAAATTTACCTTGTATATAAATATATGACATATAAAAACATTTTTTTTCTACTTAGTTCCTATAGTGCAAAAATCAGAAGTAAATATTACTATAAAATTTGCCTTATATATAAATATATTACATACAAGCACATTTTTTTTTCTCCTTAGTTTCTGTAGTGCAAAATTCAAAAATAAACATTAAAAAAAAATGTACTCTTTTCTTTTTATGCGACATATAAACACATTCTTTTTCTACTTAGTTCCTATAGTGCAAAATTCAAAAATAAACATTAAAAAATTTACTTTTTTATATTTATGCGACATAAACACATTCTTTTTCTACTTAGATCCTATAGTGGAAAATTAAAAAATAAACATTTTTATAAAATTTGTTTTTTTCTTTTTATGTGACATATAAACACATTATTTTTCTACTTAGATCCTATAGTGCAAAATTAAAAAATAAACATTTTAAAAAATTTCCATTTTTATGCGACATACACACATTCTATTTCTACTTAGTTCGTATAGTGCACAAATCAGAAGTAAATATTTTTATAAAATTTACCTTGTATATAAATATATGACATATAAACACATTCTTTTTCTACTTTGTTCCTATAGTGCAAAAATCAGAAGTAAATAACTTCAAGAGTGTTCTGAGCATGAAACGCTGAGGCAGACATATTGGCCAGAGGAAACAACACTGGAATCAAAACTCTTTGGGACACTGTATGAACTACAAAAGACAGTGAGTTTTATTAAGGAGACAGAATTACAGGTATAGACATGTTTCAAGTGAATGAAAGAAGAAGAAGAAGTAAATATTTTTATAAAATTTACCTTGTATATAAATATATGACATATAAACACATTCTTTTTCTACTTATTTCCTATAGAGCAAACATCAGAAGTAAATATTTTAATAAAATTTACCTTGTATATAAATAAATGACATATAAACACATTCTTTTTCTACTTATTTCCTATAGTGCAAACATCAGAAGTAAATATTTTTCAAAATTTACCTTGTATATAAATATATGTCATATAAACACATTCTCTTTCTGATTAGTTCCAATAGTGCAAAATTCAGAAGTAAACATTTTTATAAAATATACTTTGTATGTAAATATGCGCCATATTAACACATTCTTATATACATGTAAAAAATTTTTCTTTTTATGCGACATATAAACACATTCTATTTCTACTACATTCCTATTTTGCTAAATTCAGAAATAAACATTTGTAAATATGCGACATATTAACACATTATTTTTTTCTACTTAGTTCCTATAGTGCAAAATTAAAAATAATTTTTTTTTTAAATTTCATTTTTTATGCAACATAAACACATTCTTTTTCTATTTAGTTCCTATAGTGCAAAATTCAAAAATAAACATGAAAAAAATTTACTTTTTTATATTTATGCAACATAAACACATTCTTTTTCTAATTAGTTCCAATAGTGCAAAATTCAGAAGTAAACATTTTTATAAAATATACTTTGTATGTAAATATGCGCCATATTAACACATTTTTATAAACATGTAAAAAAAATTTCTTTTTATGCGACATATAAACACATTATTTTTTTCTACTTAGTTCCTATAGTGCAAAATTCAAAAATAAACATTTTTAAAAATTTACTTTTTCCTTTTTATGCGACATATACACATTCTTTTTCTACTTAGATCCTATAGTGCAAAATTCAAAAATTATTTTTTTTTTAATTTCCTTTTTTATTCGACATATAACACATTCTTGTTCTATTTAGTTCCTATAGTGCAAAATTCAAAAATAAACATGAAAAAAATTTACTTTTTAATATTTATGCAACATAAACACATTCTTTTTCTACTTAGTTCCAATAGTGCAAAATTCAGAAGTAAACATTTTTATAAAATATACTTTGTATGTAAATATGCGCCATATTAACACATTCTTATAAACATGTAAAAAAATTTTCTTTTTATGCGACATATAAACACATTATTTTTTTCTACTTAGTTCCTATAGTGCAAAATTCAAAAATAAACATTTTAAAAAATTTACTTTTTCCTTTTTATGCGACATATACACATTCTTTTTCTACTTAGATCCTATAGTGCAAAATTCAAAAATAATTTTTTTTTTTAATTTCCTTTTTTATTCGACATATAACATTCTTTTTCTATTTAGTTCCTATAGTGCAAAATTCAAAAATAAACATGAAAAAAATTTACTTTTTTATATTTATGCAACATAAACACATTCTTTTTCTACTTAGTTCCAATAGTGCAAAATTCAGAAGTAAACATTTTTATAAAATATACTTTGTATGTAAATATGCGCCATAAAACACATTCTTATAAACATGTAAAAAAAATTTCTTTTTATGCGACATATAAACACATTATTTTTTTCTACTTAGTTCCTATAGTGCTAAATTCAAAAATAAACATTTAAAAAAATTTACTTTTTCCTTTTTTATTCGACATATAACACATTCTTTTTCTACTTAGATCCTATAGTGCAAAAATCAGAAGTAAATATTTTTATAAAATTTACCTTGTATATAAATATATGACATATAAATACATTTTTTTCTACTTAGTTCCTATAGTGCAAAAATCAGAAGTAAATATTACTATAAAATTTGCCTTATATATAAATATATTACATATAAGCACATTTTTTTTTCTCCTTAGTTTCTGTAGTGCAAAATTCAAAAATAAACATTAAAAAAAAATGTACTCTTTTCTTTTTATGCGACATATAAACACATTCTTTTTCTACTTAGTTCCTATAGTGCAAAATTCAAAAATAAACATTAAAAAATTTACTTTTTTATATTTATGCGACATAAACACATTCTTTTTCTACTTAGATCCTATAGTGGAAAATTAAAAAATAAACATTTTTATAAAATTTGTTTTTTTCTTTTTATGTGACATATAAACACATTATTTTTCTACTTAGATCCTATAGTGCAAAATTAAAAAATAAACATTTTAAAAAATTTCCATTTTTATGCGACATACACACATTCTATTTCTACTTAGTTCGTATAGTGCACAAATCAGAAGTAAATATTTTTATAAAATTTACCTTGTATATAAATATATGACATATAAACACATTCTTTTTCTACTTATTTCCTATAGTGCAAACATCAGAAGTAAATATTTTAATAAAATTTACCTTGTATATAAATAAATGACATATAAACACATTCTTTTTCTACTTATTTCCTATAGTGCAAACATCAGAAGTAAATATTTTTCAAAATTTACCTTGTATATAAATATATGTCATATAAACACATTCTCTTTCTGATTAGTTCCAATAGTGCAAAATTCAGAAGTAAACATTTTTATAAAATATACTTTGTATGTAAATTTGCGCTATATTAACACATTCTTATATACATGTAAAAAAATTTTTCTTTTTATGCGACATATAAACACATTCTATTTCTACTACATTCCTATAGTGCTAAATTCAGAAATAAACATTTGTAAATATCCGACATATTAACGCATTATTTTTTTCTACTTAGTTCCTATAGTGCAAAATTCAAAAATAATTTTTTTTTTAAATTTCCTTTTTTATTCGACATATAACACATTCTTTTTCTACTTAGTTCCTATAGTGCAAAATTCAAAAATAAACATGAAAAAAATTTACTTTTTTATATTTATGCAACATAAACACATTCTTTTTCTACTTAGATCCTACAGTGCAAAATTAAAAAATTAAAATTTTTATAAAATTTCTTTTTTCTTTTTATGCGACATATAAACACATTATTTTTCTACTTAGATTCTATAGTGCAAAATTCAAAAATAAACATTTAAAAAATTTCCATTTTTATGCGACATACACACATTCTATTTCTACTTAGTTCATATAGTGCAAAAATCAGAAGTAAATATTTTTATAAAATTTACCTTGTATATAAATATATGACATATAAACACATTGTTTTTCTACTTAGTTCCTATAGTGCAAAATTCAAAAATAATTTTTTTTTTTAATTTCCTTTTTTATTCGACATATAACACATTCTTTTTCTCCTTAGTTTCTGTAGTGCAAAATTCAAAAATAAACATTTTAAAAAAATGTACTCTTTTCTTTTTATGCGACATATAAAACACATTCTTTTTCTACTTAGTTCCTATAGTGCAAAATTCAAAAATAAACATTAAAAAATTTACTTTTTTATATTTATGCGACATAAACACATTCTTTTTCTACTTAGATACTATAGTGCAAAATTCAATAATAAACATTTAAAAAATATTTCCTTTTTTTTATGCGACATATAAACACATTCTTATTCTACTTATTTCCTATTGTGCAAAAATCAGAAGTAAATATTTTTATAAAATTTACCTTGTATATAAATATATGACATATAAACACATTCTTTTTCTACTTCATTCCTATATTGCAAAAATCAGAAGTAAATAACTTCAAGAGTGTTCTGAGCATGAAACGCTGAGGCAGACATATTGGCCAGAGGAAACAACACTGGAATCAAAACTCTTTGGGACACTGTATGAACTACAAAAGACAGTGAGTTTTATTAAGGAGACAGAATTACAGATATAGACATGTTTCAAGTGAACGAAAGAAGAAGAAAAAGAAGAAGTAAATATTTTTATAAAATTTACCTTGTATATAAATATATGTCATATAAACACATTCTCTTTCTGATTAGTTCCAATAGTGCAAAATTCAGAAGTAAACATTTTTATAAAATATACTTTGTATGTAAATATGCGCCATATTAACACATTCTTATATACATGTAAAAAAATTTTCTTTTTATGCGACATATAAACACATTCTATTTCTACTACATTCCTATAGTGCTAAATTCAGAAGTAAGCATCCCCATCGAGACCAGCACCGTGCAGAGGTGATGGGGCTTAGTTCAGCCATCAGGGGCTGGAAACTAAGACTGGTCGGGCAGTCCCATTCGAGCAGGACCATAGTCCTGCCCAAGTAAGCAGAGTGCTGAAGACGGAGGCATCCAGCCAAAAGGCGCACAGATAATCAGGATGCCATGCACAAAACACAATGGAAACATGTCTTCATCTATAAATAGTTATGGTGCCTGCCCTGTGGCGGACGTTCAGGCAGGGACGGTGCCGGGTCCTATACCTCGAAAGGGCCCAACCTCAGTTACTGGAAGTCCTTCTCAATTGCCCCGAGGAGCCAGGAGGCAAGGGAATAGAGCTACTGGCCAAACAAACAAATGACCAATAAAAATAATGCACTGGAATGCTGAGGGTGTCAACAGTAAAAGAGATGGATACAGCAAAAAATTGGAACTTGAAAATGTCCTCAGTGAAGAACAAGTTAGTATATGCTGTATCCAAGAAACACACCTCAGCAGCGACATAGCCTTCAAAATCAGAGGCTACCAGTGCTACCGGTCTGACAGAAAGGACAGGCGAAAGGGTGGAATTCTGACACTTGTTAAAAACAATATCAGCGCATGTCAGCTGGAAGTATATATGGAAGGGGCAGAATACCAGATGCTCCACCTAAAAACAGACAGTGCAGAATTCCATCTCCTGAACTACTACTGCCCAAATGATAAACCATTGGCACTAGACACAATTCCAGACAAAGAGAGACTTATGGTGTGTGGTGACTTCAACAGCCACTCTCAGAGCTGGGGCTACGATCATATCGACAAGAGAGGTGAGGAACTTGAGAGCTGGCAGGATGAAAATAATCTCATTCTTATTAACCAGCCAGCAGACTCGCCAACCTTCTACTCGAGAGCATGGCACACCACCTCTACACCAGATCTGGCATTCCACTCACCAGGCTTGGAATGGAACATCACATGTGTTGTTGGAAAGCAGCTTGGAGGTAGTGACCACAGACCAGTATTTCTGGAAATCCACAATGAATTTACCAAGGACAGCAGCACGCTCACTAGGTGGAATTATAAAAGGGCAGACTGGAAAATGTACCAGCATTTAACCAGTGTTCTAGCTAAGGACATGAACTTGGACAAAGACATCAATAGAGCAGTGAGTGAATTTAATAGATGTATACTACATGCTGCTAGTAAAACCATACCCAGGGGGGCACGCAAAAACTACAAACCCTACTGGAATGATGAACTGGAAAAGCTGCAAAATGAGATGGAAACATCTAGACAGCAGGCTGAGAACAGACCTAGCCAAGAACATCACAACAAATATCAGCAAACAAAGGCTAAATTTCAAAGAGCCAAGTTACAAGCCAGACGGAGCAGCTGGAAAGAAAAAACAGAGTCGCTGAACCTAGAAAGAGATACTAGGAAATTATGGAAACTTGTAAAACAACTAAATGATGAAGGTACAGGGAGAAATACCAGGATCACACTTTATAAAGATAGAGACATTTTAACAGGTAAACATGCAGCTGATTACTTTGCAGATTCCTTTGCAGAAGACAATAACGTCAAAGTCAGCCCAGACAAACAACAGGAGGTTCGAGAGAACCAGCAAAACATTGGACAAGGTGAACCTATACCTGAAGTCATGGAGGCACCAATCACAATGAGAGAACTGGAGCATGCAATATGCAAATTGAAAATGAAAAAGTCCCCTGGAGCTGATGGAGTGTCCAATGAAATGATTAGAAACCTGGGAATTGCAGCAAGAGCAAAGCTACTGCAGATCTTTAACACAAGCTGGTCCACAGGTAATGTACCACAGGCGTGGAGAGAAGCAATAATGATACCACTCCTCAAATCAGGAAAAGATGGCAACACAGTCTCCAACTACAGGCCCATCAGCCTCACAAGCTGTCTATGTAAAACAATGGAACGCATTATCAATCTTGGGATGCAGTGGTACCTTGAAAGTGAAAACCTTCTGGTATCACAGCAAGCAGGTTTCAGACAGTGCTACTCTACTGAAGATCAGGCAACCTACCTCTCCCAAGAGATTGAGGATGCCTTCCAAGAAAAGAAACTGGTACTAGCAGCATGGATAGACCTCAGGAAAGCATTTGATAAGGTCTGGAAAGAAGGGCTCCTAAAGAAATTGCGAAATTGCAGGGTTAGCTCAAGAATGTACAAATGGGTAAAAGCATACCTGCATAATAGAAGAGCCAGGGTACAATTAGATGGTCGCAAGAGCAAGAAAGTTCTACTGCGTCATGGAGTCCCCCAGGGAGGAGTCCTGTCACCCACACTTTTCTTGGTTTACATCAATGACCTAGTTGCTGAACTACCACACGGGATCAAAGTGGCAATGTATGCTGACGACCTGGTGATCTGGTGCACGGAAGAACATGCAACAGTGGCCACTAAACAAATACAAAGAGCTATCGATGCCCTAACATTATGGGCAATTAGATGGTGCGTCAGCATTAACACAGATAAGTGCAGCACTACACTCTTTACCCTCTCACCAAAACAAAAAGCTGGTCATATCAAGATAGATGGAGAGCTCTTGAAAGAAGACAAACAACCCACATACCTCGGAGTTACTTTTGATGATAAGCTGACATGGAAGCAGCACATAAACAAAGCAACAACAAAAGCCAGGAGGAAGCTAGCTATCCTGAGAAAACTAAGTGGAACCACATGGGGAGCCAGTGGAAATATACTCAGTAAAGTTTACCAGCAAGGTATAAGGCCACACCTGGAATATGGTTCAGCTGCGTGGTGTCCTGCATCAAACACCACATTACAAGATCTAGATAAAGTGCAAAACCAGGCACTTAGAATAATGTTGGGAGCAATGAAATCAACACCCATAGCAGAGATGCAGAAAATGGGAAGAATGCAAACACTTGGCGAACGAAGAGACACAAAAGTACTAATTCAAGCGGAAAAGTTTCAGTGTATGCCAAGTCATCCAATGAAGGAAAGATTCCAAAATCTAGCAATGGGGCGACTGAAAAGGAGCAGCTTTATCCATCAAGCTAAACGACTCCGTAGACAACTTACAGACCTACCTAAAGTTGACAGCCCCTTAAGGTCTGTACCAGAACAAACCCCTTGGAGTGAAAGGCATGGAATGCCAATATACATTCAGACCCATGTGAAAGGAATACTAAGCGAGGACGAACAGAACAGTGTGCAGCGAAGGACAGTCACCCTCAGTTTCCTGGATGAAGAATATACACAAGATATATGGGTCAGAGTGTACACAGATGGGTCAGCACAGAATGCTGTGAGGAATGGAGGTGCAGGTGTATATATAGAATATCCACACAAGCCTAGAGATACAATCAGAACACCAACAGGAAAATTCTGCAATAATTATGATGCAGAAATCCAGGCAATTAGTGTGGCAGCTAAAAAACTGCTGAACTCCAACTCTGGCCTACAGCCTGTGGTATTCCTGACAGATGCAAGGTCAATGCTTCAAGCTCTCCAGTCTGGAAAACTAACAGACTTGAAAAAACTACTTAGCGAATTGTCTTACCAGTATAGGATAACCATGCAGTGGATACCCTCTCACTGTGGAATACCAGGAAATGAAAAAGCAGACCAACTGGCTAAAGAAGGTGCTGCCGAAGACCAACCAGATATACCAATCACCTACCATCAGAAAAAACAGATGATCAAGTCAATAAGAAAGCCACAAACACCAACACAAGATGACTATCACATTATGAACAGACCAGAACAAGTTATAATTCTACGTCTCAGAACAGGACACAACCGACTCCGCAGTCACATGTATACAAAGTTCAAGATTGGCAACACGGCCATGTGTACATGTGGACAGGCAGCACAGAGTGCCAAACATATACTTCAAGAGTGTTCTGAGCATGAAACGCTGAGGCAGACATATTGGCCAGAGGAAACAACACTGGAATCAAAGCTCTATGGGACACTGTATGAACTACAAAAGACAGTGAGTTTTATTAAGGAGACAGAATTACAGATATAGACATGTTTCAAGTGAACGAAAGAAGAAGAAGAAGTAAATATTTTTATAAAATATACTTTGTATGTAAATATGCGACATATTAACACATTATTTTTTTCTACTTAGTTCCTATAGTGCAAAATTCAAAAATAAACATATTAAAAAATTTACTTTTTCCTTTTTATGCGACATATACACATTCTTTTTCTACTTAGATCCTATAGTGCAAAATTCAAAAATATTTTTTTTTTTTAATTTCATTTTTTATTCGACATATAACACATTCTTTTTCTATTTAGATCCTATAGTGCAAAATTCAAAAATAAACATGAAAAAAATTTACTTTTTTATATTTATGCAACATAAACACATTCTTTTTCTACTTAGTTCCAATAGTGCAAAATTCAGAAGTAAACATTTTTATAAAATATACTTTGTATGTAAATATATGACATATAAACACATTTTTTTCTACTTAGTTCCTATAGTGCAAAATTCAAAAATAATTTATTTTTAATTTCCTTTTTTATTCGACATATAACACATTCTTTTTCTACTTAGTTTCTATAGTGCAAAATTCAAAAATAAACATGAAAAAAATTTACTTTTTTATATTTATGCAACATAAACACATTCTTTTTCTACTTAGATCCTATAGTGCAAAATTATAAAAATTAAAATTTTTATAAAATTTCTTTTTTCTTTTTATGCGACATATAAACACATTATTTTTCTACTTAGATCCTATAGTGCAAAATTAAAAAATAAACATATAAAAAAATTTCCATTTCTATGCGACATACACACATTCTATTTCTACTTAGTTCATATAGTGCAAAAATCAGAAGTAAATATTTTTATAAAATTTACCTTGTATATAAATATATGACATATAAATACATTTTTTTCTACTTAGTTCCTATAGTGCAAAAATCAGAAGTAAATATTATTATAAAATTTGCCTTATATATAAATATATTACATATAAGCACATTTTTTTTCTCCTTAGTTTCTGTAGTGCAAAATTCAAAAATAAACATTAAAAAAAAATGTACTCTTTTCTTTTTATGCGACATATAAACACATTCTTTTTCTACTTAGTTCCTATAGTGCAAAATTCAAAAATATACATTAAAAAAATTTACTTTTTTATATTTATGCGACATAAACACATTATTTTTCTACTTAGATCCTATAGTGCAAAATTCAATAATAAACATTTTTAAAAATTTCAATTTTTATGCGACATACACACATTCTATTTCTACTTAGTTCGTATAGTGCAAAAATCAGAAGTAAATATTATTATAAAATTTGCCTTGTATATAAATATATTACATATAAGCACATTTTTTTTTCTCCTTAGTTTCTGTAGTGCAAAATTCAAAAATAAACATTAAAAAAAAATGTACTCTTTTCTTTTTATGCGACATAAACACATTCTTTTTCTACTTAGATCCTATAGTGCAAAATTAAAAAATTAACATTTAAAAAAATTTCCATTTTTATGCGACATACACACATTCTATTTCTACTTAGTTCGTATAGTGCACAAATCAGAAGTAAATATTTTTATAAAATTTACCTTGTATATAAATATATGACATATAAACACATTCTTTTTCTACTTAGATACTATAGTGCAAAATTAAAAAATAAACATTTTTATAAAATGTCTTTTTTTCTTTTTATGCGACATATAAACACATTCTTTTTCTACTTATTTCCTATTGTGAAAAAATCAGAAGTTAATATTTTTATAAAATTTACCTTGTATATAAATATATGACATATAAACACATTCTTTTTCTACTGCGTTCCTATAGTGCAAAAATCAGAAGTAAATAACTTCAAGAGTGTTCTGAGCATGAAACGCTGAGGCAGACATATTGGCCAGAGGAAACAACACTGGAATCAAAACTCTATGGGACACTGTATGAACTACAAAAGACAGTGAGTTTTATTAAGGAGACAGAATTACAGGTATAGACAAGTTTCAAGTGAATGAAAGAAGAAGAAGAAGTAAATATTTTTATAAAATTTACCTTGTATATAAATATATGACATATAAACACATTCTATTTCTACTTAGTTCGTATAGTGCAAACATCAGAAGTAAATATTTTTCAAAATTTACATTGTATATAAATATATGTCATATAAACACATTCTCTTTCTGATTAGTTCCAATAGTGCAAAATTCAGAAGTAAACATTTTTATAAAATATACTTTGTATGTAAATTTGCGCCATATTAGCACATTCTTATAAACATGTAAAAAAATTTTCTTTTTATGTGACATATAAACACATTCTATTTCTACTACATTCCTATAGTGCTAAATTCAGAAATAAACATTTGTAAATATGCGACATATTAACACATTATTTTTTTCTACTTACTTCCTATAGTGCAAAATTCAAAAATAATTTATTTTTTTAATTTCCTTTTTTATTCGACATATAACACATTCTTTTTCTACTTAGATCCTATAGTGCAAAATTCAAAAATAAACATGAAAAAAATTTACTTTTTTATATTTATGCAACATAAACACATTATTTTTCTACTTAGATCCTATAGTGCAAAATTAAAAAATAAACATTTAAAAAAATTTCCATTTTTATGCGACATACACACATTCTATTTCTACTTAGTTCGTATAGTGCACAAATCAAAAGTAAATATTTTTATAAATTTTACCTTGTATATAAATATATGACATATAAACACATTCTTTTTCTACTTAGATACTATAGTGCAAAATTCAAAAATAAACATTTTTATAAATGTACTCTTTTCTTTTTATGCGACATATAAACACATTCTTTTTCTACTTAGTTCCTATAGTGCAAAATTCAAAAATAAACATTAAAAAAATTTACTTTTTTATATTTATGCGACATAAACACATTATTTTTCTACTTAGATCCTATAGTGCAAAATTCAATAATAAACATTTTAAAAAATTTCCATTTTTATGCGACATACACACATTCTATTTCTACTTAGTTCGTATAGTGCAAAAATCAGAAGTAAATATTTTTATAAAATTTACCTTGTATATAAATATATGACATATAAAAACATTTTTTTTCTACTTAGTTCCTATAGTGCAAAAATCAGAAGTAAATATTACTATAAAATTTGCCTTATATATAAATATATTACATATAAGCACATTTTTTTTTCTCCTTAGTTTCTGTAGTGCAAAATTCAAAAATAAACATTAAAAAAAAATGTACTCTTTTCTTTTTATGCGACATATAAACACATTCTTTTTCTACTTAGTTCCTATAGTGCAAAATTCAAAAATAAACATTAAAAAATTTACTTTTTTATATTTATGCGACATAAACACATTCTTTTTCTACTTAGATCCTATAGTGGAAAATTAAAAAATAAACATTTTTATAAAATTTGTTTTTTTCTTTTTATGTGACATATAAACACATTATTTTTCTACTTAGATCCTATAGTGCAAAATTAAAAAATAAACATTTTAAAAAATTTCCATTTTTATGCGACATACACACATTCTATTTCTACTTAGTTCGTATAGTGCACAAATCAGAAGTAAATATTTTTATAAAATTTACCTTGTATATAAATATATGACATATAAACACATTCTTTTTCTACTTTGTTCCTATAGTGCAAAAATCAGAAGTAAATAACTTCAAGAGTGTTCTGAGCATGAAACGCTGAGGCAGACATATTGGCCAGAGGAAACAACACTGGAATCAAAACTCTTTGGGACACTGTATGAACTACAAAAGACAGTGAGTTTTATTAAGGAGACAGAATTACAGGTATAGACATGTTTCAAGTGAATGAAAGAAGAAGAAGAAGTAAATATTTTTATAAAATTTACCTTGTATATAAATATATGACATATAAACACATTCTTTTTCTACTTATTTCCTATAGAGCAAACATCAGAAGTAAATATTTTAATAAAATTTACCTTGTATATAAATAAATGACATATAAACACATTCTTTTTCTACTTATTTCCTATAGTGCAAACATCAGAAGTAAATATTTTTCAAAATTTACCTTGTATATAAATATATGTCATATAAACACATTCTCTTTCTGATTAGTTCCAATAGTGCAAAATTCAGAAGTAAACATTTTTATAAAATATACTTTGTATGTAAATATGCGCCATATTAACACATTCTTATATACATGTAAAAAATTTTTCTTTTTATGCGACATATAAACACATTCTATTTCTACTACATTCCTATTTTGCTAAATTCAGAAATAAACATTTGTAAATATGCGACATATTAACACATTATTTTTTTCTACTTAGTTCCTATAGTGCAAAATTCAAAAATTATTTTTTTTTTAATTTCCTTTTTTATTCGACATATAACACATTCTTTTTCTATTTAGTTCCTATAGTGCAAAATTCAAAAATAAACATGAAAAAAATTTACTTTTTAATATTTATGCAACATAAACACATTCTTTTTCTACTTAGTTCCAATAGTGCAAAATTCAGAAGTAAACATTTTTATAAAATATACTTTGTATGTAAATATGCGCCATATTAACACATTCTTATAAACATGTAAAAAAATTTTCTTTTTATGCGACATATAAACACATTATTTTTTTCTACTTAGTTCCTATAGTGCAAAATTCAAAAATAAACATTTTAAAAAATTTACTTTTTCCTTTTTATGCGACATATACACATTCTTTTTCTACTTAGATCCTATAGTGCAAAATTCAAAAATAATTTTTTTTTTTAATTTCCTTTTTTATTCGACATATAACATTCTTTTTCTATTTAGTTCCTATAGTGCAAAATTCAAAAATAAACATGAAAAAAATTTACTTTTTTATATTTATGCAACATAAACACATTCTTTTTCTACTTAGTTCCAATAGTGCAAAATTCAGAAGTAAACATTTTTATAAAATATACTTTGTATGTAAATATGCGCCATAAAACACATTCTTATAAACATGTAAAAAAAATTTCTTTTTATGCGACATATAAACACATTATTTTTTTCTACTTAGTTCCTATAGTGCTAAATTCAAAAATAAACATTTAAAAAAATTTACTTTTTCCTTTTTTATTCGACATATAACACATTCTTTTTCTACTTAGATCCTATAGTGCAAAAATCAGAAGTAAATATTTTTATAAAATTTACCTTGTATATAAATATATGACATATAAAAACATTTTTTTTCTACTTAGTTCCTATAGTGCAAAAATCAGAAGTAAATATTACTATAAAATTTGCCTTATATATAAATATATTACATATAAGCACATTTTTTTTTCTCCTTAGTTTCTGTAGTGCAAAATTCAAAAATAAACATTAAAAAAAAATGTACTCTTTTCTTTTTATGCGACATATAAACACATTCTTTTTCTACTTAGTTCCTATAGTGCAAAATTCAAAAATAAACATTAAAAAATTTACTTTTTTATATTTATGCGACATAAACACATTCTTTTTCTACTTAGATCCTATAGTGGAAAATTAAAAAATAAACATTTTTATAAAATTTGTTTTTTTCTTTTTATGTGACATATAAACACATTATTTTTCTACTTAGATCCTATAGTGCAAAATTAAAAAATAAACATTTTAAAAAATTTCCATTTTTATGCGACATACACACATTCTATTTCTACTTAGTTCGTATAGTGCACAAATCAGAAGTAAATATTTTTATAAAATTTACCTTGTATATAAATATATGACATATAAACACATTCTTTTTCTACTTTGTTCCTATAGTGCAAAAATCAGAAGTAAATAACTTCAAGAGTGTTCTGAGCATGAAACGCTGAGGCAGACATATTGGCCAGAGGAAACAACACTGGAATCAAAACTCTTTGGGACACTGTATGAACTACAAAAGACAGTGAGTTTTATTAAGGAGACAGAATTACAGGTATAGACATGTTTCAAGTGAATGAAAGAAGAAGAAGAAGTAAATATTTTTATAAAATTTACCTTGTATATAAATATATGACATATAAACACATTCTTTTTCTACTTATTTCCTATAGAGCAAACATCAGAAGTAAATATTTTAATAAAATTTACCTTGTATATAAATAAATGACATATAAACACATTCTTTTTCTACTTATTTCCTATAGTGCAAACATCAGAAGTAAATATTTTTCAAAATTTACCTTGTATATAAATATATGTCATATAAACACATTCTCTTTCTGATTAGTTCCAATAGTGCAAAATTCAGAAGTAAACATTTTTATAAAATATACTTTGTATGTAAATATGCGCCATATTAACACATTCTTATATACATGTAAAAAATTTTTCTTTTTATGCGACATATAAACACATTCTATTTCTACTACATTCCTATTTTGCTAAATTCAGAAATAAACATTTGTAAATATGCGACATATTAACACATTATTTTTTTCTACTTAGTTCCTATAGTGCAAAATTAAAAATAATTTTTTTTTTAAATTTCATTTTTTATGCAACATAAACACATTCTTTTTCTATTTAGTTCCTATAGTGCAAAATTCAAAAATAAACATGAAAAAAATTTACTTTTTTATATTTATGCAACATAAACACATTCTTTTTCTAATTAGTTCCAATAGTGCAAAATTCAGAAGTAAACATTTTTATAAAATATACTTTGTATGTAAATATGCGCCATATTAACACATTCTTATAAACATGTAAAAAATTTTTCTTTTTATGCGACATATAAACACATTATTTTTTTCTACTTAGTTCCTATAGTGCAAAATTCAAAAATAAACATTTTAAAAAATTTACTTTTTCCTTTTTATGCGACATATACACATTCTTTTTCTACTTAGATCCTATAGTGCAAAATTCAAAAATAATTTTTTTTTTTAATTTCCTTTTTTATTCGACATATAACATTCTTTTTCTATTTAGTTCCTATAGTGCAAAATTCAAAAATAAACATGAAAAAAATTTACTTTTTTATATTTATGCAACATAAACACATTCTTTTTCTACTTAGTTCCAATAGTGCAAAATTCAGAAGTAAACATTTTTATAAAATATACTTTGTATGTAAATATGCGCCATAAAACACATTCTTATAAACATGTAAAAAAAATTTCTTTTTATGCGACATATAAACACATTATTTTTTTCTACTTAGTTCCTATAGTGCTAAATTCAAAAATAAACATTTAAACAAATTTACTTTTTCCTTTTTTATTCGACATATAACACATTCTTTTTCTACTTAGATCCTATAGTGCAAAAATCAGAAGTAAATATTTTTATAAAATTTACCTTGTATATAAATATATGACATATAAAAACATTTTTTTTCTACTTAGTTCCTATAGTGCAAAAATCAGAAGTAAATATTACTATAAAATTTGCCTTATATATAAATATATTACATATAAGCACATTTTTTTTTCTCCTTAGTTTCTGTAGTGCAAAATTCAAAAATAAACATTAAAAAAAAATGTACTCTTTTCTTTTTATGCGACATATAAACACATTCTTTTTCTACTTAGTTCCTATAGTGCAAAATTCAAAAATAAACATTAAAAAATTTACTTTTTTATATTTATGCGACATAAACACATTCTTTTTCTACTTAGATCCTATAGTGGAAAATTAAAAAATAAACATTTTTATAAAATTTGTTTTTTTCTTTTTATGTGACATATAAACACATTATTTTTCTACTTAGATCCTATAGTGCAAAATTAAAAAATAAACATTTTAAAAAATTTCCATTTTTATGCGACATACACACATTCTATTTCTACTTAGTTCGTATAGTGCACAAATCAGAAGTAAATATTTTTATAAAATTTACCTTGTATATAAATATATGACATATAAACACATTCTTTTTCTACTTTGTTCCTATAGTGCAAAAATCAGAAGTAAATAACTTCAAGAGTGTTCTGAGCATGAAACGCTGAGGCAGACATATTGGCCAGAGGAAACAACACTGGAATCAAAACTCTTTGGGACACTGTATGAACTACAAAAGACAGTGAGTTTTATTAAGGAGACAGAATTACAGGTATAGACATGTTTCAAGTGAATGAAAGAAGAAGAAGAAGTAAATATTTTTATAAAATTTACCTTGTATATAAATATATGACATATAAACACATTCTTTTTCTACTTATTTCCTATAGTGCAAACATCAGAAGTAAATATTTTTCAAAATTTACCTTGTATATAAATATATGTCATATAAACACATTCTTTTTCTGATTAGTTCCAATAGTGCAAAATTCAGAAGTAAACATTTTTATAAAATATACTTTGTATGTAAATATGCGCCATATTAACACATTCTTATAAACATGTAAAAAAAAATTCTTTTTATTCGACATATAAACACATTCTATTGCTACTTAGTTCCTATAGTTCATAATTCAAAAATAAACATTAAAAAAAAATGACTCTTTTATTTTTATGCAACAAATAAACACATTCTTTTTCTACTTAGATCCTATAGTGCAAAATTCAAAAATAATCATGAAAAAAATTTACTTTTTTATATTTATGCAACATAAACACATTCTTTTTCTACTTAGATCCTATAGTTCAAAATTCAAAAATAAACATTTTTAAAAAAATTCCTTTTTTATGCGTCATATAAACACATTCTATTTCTACTTAGTTCCTATAGTGCATAATTCAAAAATAAACATTTAAAAAAAAATTACTCTTTTTTTTTATGCGACATATAAACACATTCTTTTTCTACTTAGATCCTATCGTGCAAAATTCAAAAATAATCATGAAAATAATTTACTTTTTTATATTTATGCAACATAAACACATTCTTTTTCTACTTTGATCCTATATTTCAAAATACAAAAAATAAACATTTAAAAAAAATTTACTTTTTTCTTTTTATGCGACATATATAAACACATTCTATTTCTACTTAGTTCGTATAGTGCAAAAATCAGAAGTAAATATTTTTATAAAATTTACCTTGTATATAAATATATGGCATATAAACACATTCTTTTGCTACTTAGTTCCAATAGTGCAAAATTCAGAAGTAAACATTTTTATAAAATATACTTTGTATGTAAATATGCGACATATATAACACATTCTTTTTCTACTTAGTTCATATAGTGCAAAATTGAAAAATAAACATTAAAAAAATTTACTTTTTCTTTTATGCGACATATAAACACATTCTATTTCTACTTAGATCCTATAGTACAAAATTCAAAAATAAAATTTTTTACAAAATTTCCTTTTTTATGCGACATATAAACACATTCTATTTCTACTTAGTTCCTATAGTGCAAAAATCAGAAGTAAATATTATTATAAAATTTGCCTTGTATATAGATATGAACATCAGATGGCAAGACAAGATTCCAGATACCACTGTCCTTGATAGAGCTGTTATCTCAAGCATTGACACGATCTTGATGCAGACACAGATTCGTTGGGCAGGTCATTTGGTGCGTATGCCAGACCATCATCTGCCAAAGATACTTCTCTATGGTGAGTTAGAGAAGGGTATACGATCTCAAGGTGGCCAAAGGAAGAGCTACAAGGACTCGTTAAAGGACTCACTGAAAGCCTTTGAAATAGACCACGATACATGGGAAGAACTTGCACAAAATAGATCTACATGGCGTTCTAAAATAAAAAAGAGCGCATCATCTTGTGAAAAGAAGAGAAATGCAGCAGCTCAACAGCGGAGAGCAGCTAGAAAGTCACGGATAGACCAAGATCCGTCTACAGTCGTTATTCCATGTCCAAACTGTCCAAGGACATTTACAGCTTGAATAGGGCTCATTAGCCATCTACGAACTCATAATCAAGGACATAACTAAAATTGAATTTTCAAAAGTGGATATAACAAATGGTCATCATCACTTGTGATGAACGAACAACATTACATATAAACACATTCTTTTTCCACTTAGTTCCTATAGTGCTAAATTCAGAAGTAAACATTTTTATAAAATATACTATGTATGTAAATATGTGACATATTAACACATAATTTTTTCTGCTTAGTTCCTATAGTGCAAAAAATCGGAAGTAAATATTTTTATAAAATTTGCCTTGTATATAAATATATGACATATAAACACAATCTTTTTCGACTTAGATCCTATAGTGCATAATTCAAAAATAAAATTTTTTACAAAATTTCCTTTTTTATGCGACATATAAACACATTCTATTTCTACTTAGTTCCTATAGTGCAAAAATCAGAAGTAAATATTTTTATAAAATTTACAGTGTATATAAATATATGACATATAAACACATTCTTTTTCTACTTAGTTCCTATAGTGCATCATTCAGAAGTAAACATTTATATAAAATATACTGTGTATGTAAATATGCGACATATTAACACATTTTTTTTTCTACTATTATTACTCTTTTCTTTTTATGCGATATATAAACACATTCTTTTTCTACTTAGTTCGTATAGTGCAAAATTAAAAAATACACATTTTAAAAAAAAATCCTTTTTTATGCGACATATAAACACATTCTATTTCTACTTAGTTCCTATAGTGCATAATTCAAAAATAAACATTAAAAAATTTACTTTTTTATATTTATGCGACATAAACACATTCTTTTTCTACTTTGATCCTATATTTCAAAATACAAAAAATAAACATTTAAAAAAAATTTACTTTTTTCTTTTTATGCGACATATAAACACATTCTATTTCTACTTAGTTCGTATAGTGCAAAAATCACAAGTAAATATTTTTATAAAATTTACCTTGTATATAAATATATGGCATATAAACACATTCTTTTTCTGATTAGTTCCAATAGTGCAAAATTCAGAAGTAAACATTTTTATAAAATATACTTTGTATGTAAATATGCGACATATATAACACATTCTTTTTCTACTTAGTTCATATAGTGGAAAATTGAAAAATAAACATTAAAAAAAAATTTACTTTTTTTTAATGTGACATAAACAAATTCTTTTTCTACTTAGATCCTATAGTGCAAAATTCAAAAATAAACTTTTTTTTTTAAAATTCCTTTTTTATGCGACATATAAACACATTCTATTTCTACTTAGTTCCTATAGTGCAAAAATCAGAAGTAAACATTTTTATAAAATATACTTTGTATGTAAATATGCGCCATATTAACACATTCTTATAAACATGTAAAAAAAATTTATTTTTATGCGACATATAAACACATTCTATTTCTACTACATTCCTATAGTGCAAAATTCAGAAGTAAACATTTTAAAAAATTTACTTTTTCCTTTTTATGCGACATAAACACATTCTATTTCTACTTAGTTCCTATAGTGCAAAAATCAGAAGTAAATATTATTATAAAATTTGCCTTGTATATAAATATATTACATATAAACACATTCTTTTTCTCCTTAGTTTCTGTAGTGCAAAATTCAAAAATAAACATTTTAAAAAAATGTACTCTTTTCTTTTTATGCAACATATAAACACATTCTTTTTCTACTTAGATCCTATAGTTCATAATTCAAAAATAAACATTAAAAAAAAATTACTCTTTTCTTTTTATGCAACATATAAACACATTCTTTTTCTACTTAGATCCTATAGTGCAAAATTCAAAAATAAACATTTAAAAAAAATTTACTTATTTCTTTTTATGCGACATATAAACACATTCTATTTCTACTTTGTTCGTATAGTGCAAAAATCACAAGTAAATATTTTTTAAAAATTTACCTTGTATATAAATATATGGCATATAAACACATTCTTTTTCTGATTAGTTCCAATAGTGCAAAATTCAGAAGTAAACATTTTTATAAAATATACTTTGTATGTAAATATGCGACATATATAACACATTCTTTTTCTACTAGTTCATATAGTGGAAAATTGAAAAATAAACATTAAAAAACTTAGATCCTATTGTGCAAAATTCAAAAATAAACTTTTTTTAAAAAAATTCCTTTTTTATGCGACATATAAACACACTCTATTTCTACTTAGTTCCTATAGTGCAAAAATCAGAAGTAAACATTTTTATAAAATATACTTTGTATGTAAATATGCGCCATATTAACACATTCTTATAAACATGTAAAAAAAATTTATTTTTATGCGACATATAAACACATTCTATTTCTACTACATTCCTATAGTGCAAAATTCAGAAGTAAACATTTTAAAAAATTTACTTTTTCCTTTTTTATGCGACATAAACACATTCTTTTTCTACTTAGTTTCTATAGTGCAAAAATCAGAAGTAAATATTTTTATATAATTTACCTTGTATATAAATATATGACATATAAACACATTCTTTTTCTACTTAGTTCCTATGGTGCAAAATTCAGACGTAAACATTTTTATAATATATACTTTGTATGTAAATATGTGACATATTAACACATTCTCTTTTCTACTTAGTTCCTATAGTGTAAAATTTAAAAATAAACATTAAACAGATTTTACTCTTTTCATTTTATGCGACAGATAAACAAATTATTTTTCTACTTAGATCCTATAGAGCAAAATTCAAAAATAAACATTTTTTTTAAAACTCCTTTTTTATGCGACATATAAACACATTCTATTTCTACTTAGTTCCTATAGTGCAAAAATCAGAAGTAAATATTTTTATAAAATTTACCTTGTATATAAATATATGACATATAAACACATTCTTTTTCTACTTAGTTCCTATAGTGCATCATTCAGAAGTAAACATTTATATAAAATATACTTTGTATGTAAATATGCGACATATTAACACATTTTTTTTTTCTACTATTATTACTCTTTTATTTTTATGCGATATATAAACACATTCTTTTTCTACTTATTTCGTATAGTGCAAAATTAAAAAATAAACATTTTTTAAAAAAGTATTTTTTTCTTTTTATGCGACATATAAACACATTCTATTTCTACTTAGTTCCTATAGTGCAAAAATCAGAAGTAAATATTATTATAAAATTTGCCTTGTATATAAATATATTACATATAAACACATTCTTTTTCTACTTAGATCCTATAGTTCATAATTCAAAAATAAACATTAAAAAAAAATTACTCTTTTCTTTTTATGCAACATATAAACACATTTTTTTCTACTTAGATCCTATAGTGCACAATTCAAAAATTATCATGAAAAAAATTTACTTTTTTATATTTATGCAACATAAACACATTCTTTTTCTACTTAGATCCTATAGTGCAAAATTCAAAAATAAACATTTTAACAAAAATTCCTTTTTTATGCGACATATAAACACATTCTATTTCTACTTAGTTCCTATAGTGCATAATTCAAAAATAAACATTTAAAAAAAAATTACTCTTTTCTTTTTATGCGACATATAAACACATTCTTTTTCTACTTAGTTCCTATAGTGCAAAATTCAAAAATAATCATGAAAAAAATTTACTTTTTTATATTTATGCAACATAAACACATTCTTTTTCTACTTAGATCCTATAGTGCAAAATTCAGAAGTAAACATTTTAAAAAAAATTCCTTTTTTATGCGACATATAAACACATTCTTTTTCTACTTAGTTCCTATCGTGCAAAATTCAAAAATAATCATGAAAAAAATTTACTTTTTTATATTAATGCAACATAAACACATTCTTTTTCTACTTAGATCCTATAGTGCAAAATTCAAAAATAAACATTTTTAAAAAAATTCCTTTTTTATGCGACATATAAACACATTCTTTTTCTACTTAGTTCCTATCGTGCAAAATTCAAAAATAATCATGAAAAAAATTTACTTTTTTAAATTTATGCAACATAAACACATTCTTTTTCGACTTTGATCCTATATTTCAAAATACAAAAAATAAACATTTAAAATAATTTACTTTTTTCTTTTTATGCGACATATATAAACACATTCTATTTCTACTTAGTTCCTATAGTGAAAAATCAGAAGTAAATATTTTTATAAAATTTACCTTGTATATAAATATATGACATATAAACACATTCTTTTTCTACTTAGTTCCTATAGTGCATCATTCAGAAGTAAACATTTATATAAAATATACTTTGTATGTAAATATGCAACATATTAACACATTTTTTTTTCTACTATTATTGCTCTTTTCTTTTTATGCGATATATAAACACATTCTTTTTCTACTTAGTTCGTATAGTGCAAAATTAAAAAATAAACATTTTAAAAAAAGTATTTTTTTCTTTTTATGCGGCATATAAACACATTCTATTTCTACTTAGTTCCTATAGTGCAAAAATCAGAAGTAAATATTATTATAAAATTTGCCTTGTATATAAATATATTACATATAAACACATTCTTTTTCTCCTTAGTTTCCGTAGTGCAAAATTCAAAAATAAACATTTTTTAAAAATGTACTCTTTTCTTTTTATGCAACATATAAACACATTCTTTTTCTACTTAGATCCTATAGTTCATAATTCAAAAATAAACATTAAAAAAATTACTCTTTTCTTTTTATGCAACATATAAACACATTCTTTTTCTACTTAGATCCTATAGTGCAAAATTCAAAAATAATCATGAAAAAAATTTACTTTTTTCATATTTATGCAACATAAACACATTCTTTTTCTACTTAGATCCTATAGTGCAAAATTCAAAAATAAACATTTTAAAAAAAATTCCTTTTTTATGCGACATATAAACACATTCTATTTCTACTTAGTTCATATAGTGCAAAATTCAAAAATAAACATTTTTAAAAAATGTACTCTTTTCTTTTTATGCAACATATAAACACATTCTTTTTCTACTTAGATCCTATAGTTCATAATTCAAAAATAAACATTAAAAAAAATTACTCTTTTCTTTTTATGCAACATATAAACACATTCTTTTTCTACTTAGATCCTATAGTGCAAAATTCAAAAATAATCATGAAAAAAATTTACTTTTTTATATTTATGCAACATAAACACATTCTTTTTCTACTTAGATCCTATAGTGCAAAATTCAAAAATAAACATTTAAAAAAAATTACTCTTTTCTTTTTATGCGACATATAAACACATTCTTTTTCTACTTAGTTCTTATCGTGCAAAATTCAAAAATAATCATGAAAAAAATTTACTTTTTTATATTTATGCAACATAAACACATCCTTTTTCTACTTTGATCCTATATTTCAAAATACAAAAAATAAACATTTAAAAAAAATTTACTTATTTCTTTTTATGCGACATATATAAACACATTCTATTTCTACTTAGTTCGTATAGTGCAAAAATCACAAGTAAATATTTTTTTTAAATTTACCTTGTATATAAATATATGGCATATAAACACATTCTTTTTCTGATTAGTTCCAATAGTGCAAAATTCAG
Organism: Meghimatium bilineatum; assembly: GCA_034231615.1. Classification (NCBI taxonomy): domain Eukaryota; kingdom Metazoa; phylum Mollusca; class Gastropoda; order Stylommatophora; family Philomycidae; genus Meghimatium; species Meghimatium bilineatum. The sequence continues at coordinate 1,047,126 of CM067302.1, forward strand.
AAGTAAACATTTTTATAAAATATACTTTGTATGTAAATATGCGACATATATAACACATTCTTTTTCTACTTAGTTCATATAGTGGAAAATTGAAAAATAAACATTAAAAAAAAATTTACTTTTTTTTTAATGTGACATAAACACATTCTTTTTCTACTTGATCCTATAGTAAAAATTAAAAAATAAAATTTTTTTTTAAATTCCTTTTTTATGCGACATATAAACACATTCTATTTCTACTGTTCCTATAGTGCAAAAATCAGAAGTAAACATTTTTATAAAATATACTTTGTATGTAAATATGCGACATATAACACATTCTTTTTCTACTAGTTCATATAGTGCAAAATTCAAAAATAAACTTTTTTTTTTAAAATTCCTTTTTTATGCGACATATAAACACACTCTATTTCTACTTAGTTCCTATAGTGCAAAAATCAGAAGTAAACATTTTTATAAAATATACTTAGTATGTAAATATGCGCCATATTAACACTTTCTTATAAACATGTAAAAAAAATTTATTTTTATGCGACATATAAACACATTCTATTTCTACTACATTCCTATAGTGCAAAATTCAGAAGTAAACATTTTAAAAAATTTACTTTTTCCTTTTTATGCGACATAAACACATTCTTTTTCTACTTAGTTTCTATAGTGCAAAAATCAGAAGTAAATATTTTTATAAAATTTACCTTGTATATAAATATATGACATATAAACACATTCTTTTTCTACTTAGTTCCTATAGTGCATCATTCAGAAGTAAACATTTATATAAAATATACTTTGTATGTAAATATGCGACATATTAACACATTTTTTTTTTCTACTATTATTACTCTTTTCTTTTTATGCGATATATAAACACATTCTTTTTCTACTTAGTTCGTATAGTGCAAAATTAAAAAATAAACATTTTAAAAAAAAGTATTTTTTTCTTTTTATGCGACATATAAACACATTCTATTTCTACTTAGTTCCTATAGTGCAAAAATCAGAAGTAAATATTATTATAAAATTTGCCTTGTATATAAATATATTACATATAAACACATTCTTTTTCTACTTAGATCCTATAGTTCATAATTCAAAAATAAACATTAAAAAAAATTACTCTTTTCTTTTTATGCAACATATAAACACATTTTTTTCTACTTAGATCCTATAGTGCAAAATTCAAAAATAATCATGAAAAAAATTTACTTTTTTATATTTATGCAACATAAACACATTCTTTTTCTACTTAGATCCTATAGTGCAAAATTCAAAAACAAACATTTTAACAAAAATTCCTTTTTTATGCGACATATAAACACATTCTATTTCTACTTAGTTCCTATAGTGCATAATTCAAAAATAAACATTTAAAAAAAAATTACTCTTTTCTTTTTATGCGACATATAAACACATTCTTTTTCTACTTAGTTCCTATAGTGCAAAATTCAAAAATAATCATGAAAAAAATTTACTTTTTTATATTTATGCAACATAAACACATTCTTTTTCTACTTAGATCCTATAGTGCAAAATTCAGAAGTAAACATTTTTAAAAAAATTCCTTTTTTATGCGACATATAAACACATTCTTTTTCTACTTAGTTCCTATCGTGCAAAATTCAAAAATAATCATGAAAAAAATTTACTTTTTTATATTTATGCAACATAAACACATTCTTTTTCTACTTAGATCCTATAGTGCAAAATTCAAAAATAAACATTTAAAAAAAAATTCCTTTTTTATGCGACATATAAACACATTCTTTTTCTACTTAGTTCCTATCGTGCAAAATTCAAAAATAATCATGAAAAAAATTTACTTTTTTAAATTTATGCAACATAAACACATTCTTTTTCTACTTTGATCCTATATTTCAAAATACAAAAAATAAACATTTTAAAAAATTTACTTTTTTCTTTTTATGCGACATATATAAACACATTCTATTTCTACTTAGTTCCTATAGTGAAAAATCAGAAGTAAATATTTTTATAAAATTTACCTTGTATATAAATATATGACATATAAACACATTCTTTTTCTACTTAGTTCCTATAGTGCATCATTCAGAAGTAAACATTTATATAAAATATACTTTGTATGTAAATATGCAACATATTAACACATTTTTTTTTCTACTATTATTACTCTTTTCTTTTTATGCGATATATAAACACATTCTTTTTCTACTTAGTTCGTATAGTGCAAAATTAAAAAATAAACATTTTAAAAAAAGTAATTTTTTCTTTTTATGCGGCATATAAACACATTCTATTTCTACTTAGTTCCTATAGTGCAAAAATCAGAAGTAAATATTATTATAAAATTTGCCTTGTATATAAATATATTACATATAAACACATTCTTTTTCTCCTTAGTTTCCGTAGTGCAAAATTCAAAAATAAACATTTTTTAAAAATGTACTCTTTTCTTTTTATGCAACATATAAACACATTCTTTTTCTACTTAGATCCTATAGTTCATAATTCAAAAATAAACATTAAAAAAATTACTCTTTTCTTTTTATGCAACATATAAACACATTCTTTTTCTACTTAGATCCTATAGTGCAAAATTCAAAAATAATCATGAAAAAAATTTACTTTTTTATATTTATGCAATATAAACACATTCTTTTTCTACTTAGATCCTATAGTGCAAAATTCAAAAATAAACATTTTAAAAAAAATTCCTTTTTTATGCGACATATAAACACATTCTATTTCTACTTAGTTCATATAGTGCAAAATTCAAAAATAAACATTTTTAAAAAATGTACTCTTTTCTTTTTATGCAACATATAAACACATTCTTTTTCTACTTAGATCCTATAGTTCATAATTCAAAAATAAACATTAAAAAAAATTACTCTTTTCTTTTTATGCAACATATAAACACATTCTTTTTCTACTTAGATCCTATAGTGCAAAATTCAAAAATAATCATGAAAAAAATTTACTTTTTTATATTTATGCAACATAAACACATTCTTTTTCTACTTAGATCCTATAGTGCAAAATTCAAAAATAAACATTTTAAAAAAAATTCCTTTTTTATGCGACATATAAACATATTCTATTTCTACTTAGTTCCTATAGTGCATAATTCAAAAATAAACATTTAAAAAAAATTACTCTTTTCTTTTTATGCGACATATAAACACATTCTTTTTCTACTTAGTTCTTATCGTGCAAAATTCAAAAATAATCATGAAAAAAAATTTACTTTTTTATATTTATGCAACATAAACACATTCTTTTTCTACTTAGTTCGTATAGTGCAAAAATCACAAGTAAATATTTTTATAAAATTTACCTTGTATATAAATATATGGCATATAAACACATTCTTTTTCTGATTAGTTCCAATAGTGCGAAATTCAGAAGTAAACATTTTTATAAAATATACTTTGTATGTAAATATGCGACATATATAACACATTCTTTTTCTACTTAGTTCATATAGTGGAAAATTGAAAAATAAACATTAAAAAAATATTTACTTTTTTATATTTATGCAACATAAACACATTCTTTTTCTACTTAGATCCTATAGTGCAAAATTCAAAAACAAACATTTTAACAAAAATTCCTTTTTTATGCGACATATAAACACATTCTATTTCTACTTAGTTCCTATAGTGCATAATTCAAAAATAAACATTTAAAAAAAAATTACTCTTTTCTTTTTATGCGACATATAAACACATTCTTTTTCTACTTAGTTCCTATAGTGCAAAATTCAAAAATAATCATGAAAAAAATTTACTTTTTTATATTTATGCAACATAAACACATTCTTTTTCTACTTAGATCCTATAGTGCAAAATTCAGAAGTAAACATTTTTAAAAAAATTCCTTTTTTATGCGACATATAAACACATTCTTTTTCTACTTAGTTCCTATCGTGCAAAATTCAAAAATAATCATGAAAAAAATTTACTTTTTTATATTTATGCAACATAAACACATTCTTTTTCTACTTAGATCCTATAGTGCAAAATTCAAAAATAAACATTTAAAAAAAAATTCCTTTTTTATGCGACATATAAACACATTCTTTTTCTACTTAGTTCCTATCGTGCAAAATTCAAAAATAATCATGAAAAAAATTTACTTTTTTAAATTTATGCAACATAAACACATTCTTTTTCTACTTAGATCCTATAGTGCAAAATACAAAAATAAACATTTAAAAAAAAATTCCTTTTTTATGCGACATATAAACACATTCTTTTTCTACTTAGTTCCTATCGTGCAAAATTCAAAAATAATCATGAAAAAAATTTACTTTTTTAAATTTATGCAACATAAACACATTCTTTTTCTACTTTGATCCTATATTTCAAAATACAAAAAATAAACATTTTAAAAAATTTACTTTTTTCTTTTTATGCGACATATATAAACACATTCTATTTCTACTTAGTTCCTATAGTGAAAAATCAGAAGTAAATATTTTTATAAAATTTACCTTGTATATAAATATATGACATATAAACACATTCTTTTTCTACTTAGTTCCTATAGTGCATCATTCAGAAGTAAACATTTATATAAAATATACTTTGTATGTAAATATGCAACATATTAACACATTTTTTTTTCTACTATTATTACTCTTTTCTTTTTATGCGATATATAAACACATTCTTTTTCTACTTAGTTCGTATAGTGCAAAATTAAAAAATAAACATTTTAAAAAAAGTAATTTTTTCTTTTTATGCGGCATATAAACACATTCTATTTCTACTTAGTTCCTATAGTGCAAAAATCAGAAGTAAATATTATTATAAAATTTGCCTTGTATATAAATATATTACATATAAACACATTCTTTTTCTCCTTAGTTTCCGTAGTGCAAAATTCAAAAATAAACATTTTTTAAAAATGTACTCTTTTCTTTTTATGCAACATATAAACACATTCTTTTTCTACTTAGATCCTATAGTTCATAATTCAAAAATAAACATTAAAAAAATTACTCTTTTCTTTTTATGCAACATATAAACACATTCTTTTTCTACTTAGATCCTATAGTGCAAAATTCAAAAATAATCATGAAAAAAATTTACTTTTTTATATTTATGCAACATAAACACATTCTTTTTCTACTTAGATCCTATAGTGCAAAATTCAAAAATAAACATTTTAAAAAAAATTCCTTTTTTATGCGACATATAAACACATTCTATTTCTACTTAGTTCATATAGTGCAAAATTCAAAAATAAACATTTAAAAAAAATTACTCTTTTCTTTTTATGCGACATATAAACACATTCTTTTTCTACTTAGTTCTTATCGTGCAAAATTCAAAAATAATCATGAAAAAAAATTTACTTTTTTATATTTATGCAACATAAACACATTCTTTTTCTACTTAGTTCGTATAGTGCAAAAATCACAAGTAAATATTTTTATAAAATTTACCTTGTATATAAATATATGGCATATAAACACATTCTTTTTCTGATTAGTTCCAATAGTGCGAAATTCAGAAGTAAACATTTTTATAAAATATACTTTGTATGTAAATATGCGACATATATAACACATTCTTTTTCTACTTAGTTCATATAGTGGAAAATTGAAAAATAAACATTAAAAAAATATTTACTTTTTTTTTAATGCAACATAAACACATTCTTTTTCTACTTAGATCCTATAGTGCAAAATTCAAAAATAAAATTTTAAAAAAAATTTCTTTTTAATGCGACATATAAACACATTCTATTTCTACTTAGATCGTATAGTGCAAAATTCAAAAATAAAATTTTTTACAAAATTTCCTTTTTTATGCGACATATAAACACATTCTATTTCTACTTAGTTCCTATAGTGCAAAAATCAGAAGTAAATATTATTATAAAATTTGCCTTGTATATATATATGAACATCAGATGGCAAGACAAGATTCCAGATACCACTGTCCTTGATAGAGCTGGTATCTCAAGCATTGACACGATCTTGATGCAGACACAGATTCGTTGGGCAGGTCATTTGGTGCGTATGCCAGACCATCATCTGCCAAAGATACTTCTCTATGGTGAGCTAGAGAAGGGTATACGATCTCAAGGTGGCCAAAGGACGAGCTACAAGGACTCGTTAAAGGACTCACTGAAAGCCTTTGAAATAGACCACGATACATCGGAAGAACTTGCACAAAATAGATCTACATGGCGTTCTAAAATAAAAAAGAGCGCATCATCTTGTGAAAAGAAGAGAAATGCAGCAGCTCAACAGCGGAGAGCAGCTAGAAAGTCACGGATAGACCAAGATCCGTCTACAGTCGTTATTCCATGTCCAAACTGTCCAAGGACATTTATAGCTCGAATATGGCTCATTAGCCGTCTACGAACTCATAATCAAGGACATAACTCAAATTAAATTTTCAAAAGTGGATATAACAAATGGTCATCATCACTTGTGATGGACGAACAACATTACATATAAACACATTCTTTTTCAACTTAGTTCCTATAGTGCAAAATTGGAACATAAACATTTTAAAAAATTTACTTTTTTTTTATGCGACATAAACACATTCTTTTTCTACTTAGATCCTATAGTGCAAAATTCAAAAATAACATTTTTTAAAAAATTTCCTATTTTATGCGACATATAAACACATTCTATTTCTACTTAGTTCCTATAGTGCAAAAATCAGAAGTAAATATTTTTATAAAATTTACCTTGTATATAAATATATGACATATAAACAAATTCTTTTTCTACTTAGTTCCTATGGTGCAAAATTCAGACGTAAACAATTTATAATATATACTTTGTATGTAAATATGAGTCATATTAACACATTCTCTTTTCTACTTAGTTCCTATAGTGTAAAATTTAAAAATAGACATTTAAAAAAATTTACTTATTTCGTTTTATGCAACATATAAACACATTCTTTTTCTACTTAGTTCGATAAGTGCAAAATTAAAAAATAAACATTTAAAAAAAATGTATTTCTTTCTTTGTATGCGACATATAAACACATTCTTTTTTCTACTTGGTTCCTATAGTGCAAAAATTAGAAGTAAATATTTTTTATAAAATTTACCTTTTATATAAATATATGACATATAAAAACATTCTTTCTCTACTTAGTTCCTATAGTGCAAAATTCAGAAGTAAACATTTTTATAAAATATACTTTGTATGTAAATATGCGACATATTAACACATTATATTTTTCTACTTAGTTTCTATAGTGCAAAATTCAAAAATAAACATTAAAAAAGTGTACTTTTTTCTTTTTATGCGACATAAACAAATTTTATTTCTACTTAGTTCCTATAGTACAAAAATCAGAAGTAAATTTTTTTATAAAGTTTACCTTGTATATAAATATATGACATATAAGCACATTCTTTTTCTGATTAGTTCCTATAGTGCAAAATTCAAAAATAAACATTTAAAAAAAATTTACTGTTTTCTATTTATGCGACATATAAACACATTCTTTTTCTACTTAGTTCCTATAGTGCAAAATTCAGAAGGAAACATTTTTATATTATATACTTTGTATATAAATATGCAACATATTAACACATTATTTTTTCTACTTAGTTCCTATAGTGCAAAATTCAGAAGTAAACATTTTAATGAAATGTACTTTGTATGTAAATATGTGACATATAAACAATGGCTTCTAAACTATTCTACTGTACCAAGGGCTACTAAACTTTTCTACTGTACCAAGGGCTACTAAACTATTCTACTGCACCTAGGACTATGAAACTAGTCTACTGCACCATCATCAAGTGTCGTCTCCACAACGAAGGTTGGCTGCAACAGACCTCCAACATCCCATGTCTCTTGTTTTGGTGGTGCACTCTTCTAGACTAACCTGTCCATCTTGAGATGTTACTCTCCCACTTATATCTCTGTCTACCTCGTGCTCGCCTCCTTTCAAATCTTCAAGAAGGTGTCATGTCTTTTAATGTGTCAAAAATATTTTATTTGCCTGATCGTTGTTTCCTTTAATAATTCCTCCTTCGTTCTAAGTGTTTGTTAGAACCTCTTTGTTTTCTTCTCTTTCCATGATGTTCTTCCTATTCTTCTATATATCCACATCTCAAAAGCATAAATTTTGTCTTATTGTTTGTTCAGTGTCCATGTTTCTGGACCATACATTAATATAGATTACATGTAACTTTTTATAATTCTCATTTTTAGCTTGTTTGTCATTTGTTTACATGCTAATATTTACCTCATGTAAAAGTATTTTTAGCCATTCCTATTCTCCTTTTGCAACAAATCCTATGCAACAAGTCCATATAGATGGATACTAGAAAATGTGTTCTCAAATGCTACATTGAACCAGTGCTACACTATGGAAGTGAAGCATGGACTATAAATAAGACATCACAAAAATCATTGGAGGCAGCGGAAATGTGATTTATTCGAAGAACGTTACACATTCCTTGGACAGCAAAGATTACTAATGAAGAATGTCTTAGAAGGATGGATGTGAAAATATGCATTATTGATAATATAATAAAAAGACAGTCAACATTTATTGGGCACATAATGAGAAGAGGAGGCATTGAGAATATAGTGACAAAAGGAAAGATAGAAGGGAAAAGATCAAGGGGAAGACCTAGAGAAAAGATATTGAACAGTTTGACTAAATGGCTTCGATTGACGACACCAACAGAGATGATGACATATATGGGGAATCGATGTACATGGAGAGATATGATCGCCAACGTCATTCGACACAGCACTTGATGATGATAATTCTCCTTTTAACTTCTGTTTCAAATATCTTTTTGGCTGCGATAGCCAATGGGTTAAAAGTCAAAACAGAGAATTAATTCTTATCTATACTATAATGTAATTCATCAACTTGTTAGCTGAATCATTATTGAACCCATCTAACAAATACAAATCTGTCAAACTCGCTCGGAGTTCAAAACCTGATCATGAACATTGTGCTGTTGATACAATTGGATGTATTGTGGTACAATTGGATACATTGGTGGTACAGTTGGATGTATTGGTGGCACAATTGAATGTATTGGTGGTATAATTGGATGCATTAGTGTACAATTGGATGTATTGGTGGTACAATTGAATGTATTGGTGGTACAATTGGATGTATTGGTGGTATAACTGGATGTATTGGTATAATTGAATGCATTGGTGGTAAAACTGAATGTATTGGTGGTATAATTGGACACATTAGTGGTACAATTGGATGTATTGATGATATAATTGTATGCATTTGTGGTACAATTGGATGTAATGTTGGTATAATTGAATGCAATTGTGGTACAATTGGATGCATTGTTGGTATAATTGAATGCATTGCTGGTACATTTTGATGTATTGGTGGTATAATTGAATGCATTGGTGGTACAATTGGATGTAGTGGTGGTATAATTGGATGTAGTGGTGGTACAATTGGATGTAATGTTGGTATAATTGAATGCATTGGTGGTACAATTGGATGTAATGTTGGTATAATTGAATGCAATTGTGGTACAATTGGATGTAGTGGTGGTATAATTGGATGTAGTGGTGGTATAATTGGATGTAGTGGTGGTATAATTGGATGTAGTGGTGGTATAATTGGATGTAGTGGTGGTATAATTGGATGTAGTAGTGGTATAATTGGATGTAGTGGTGGTATAATTGGATGTAGTGGTATAATTGGATGTAGTGGTGGTATAATTGGATGTAGTGGTGGTACAATTGGATGTATTGGTGGTATAATTGAATGTATTTGAGGTACCTAAATATTTCAGAATAGTGAAAAATTATATTGAGGCAACAGAGATGTGGTTTTATAGAAGAATATTAAGAACACCGTGGACATATAGAAGAGCGTAATGAAGAATACTTGAAAGAAATTTTATTTTTTTTTAAAGCTGCTCACCCGCATCAGAAAGAGACAGTCCACATTTTTTGGACATGTCATGAGAACAGGAAAGAGGGAAAACACCATGACAACAGACAAGTTGAGAAGGAAGAAGGGTCAGTCAGTCAGTTCCTCTTTTGCCAAGTTTGGCACATAGGACGGATGTCATAGTTCTCCATGCCTGCCGGACAGTTGCTAGGAATTGGAGATCTTGCACATTTATGCCTGTTGATTTTAATACATTCATAAATTAGAAGGGTAGGGGAAGACAAAGAGAGAAGATGCTGGACAACCTAGCATTGTGGCATGGGAGAACATCCGTATTGAAAATTATTGACTGCACATGAAACAGAAAACCATAGAGAGACATACTAAACAATGCCACATGGCATGAACCATAAGAAGAAATGATTGACAGCACACGTAATATTTGAATTATTTACAGAATATATTTGAATTATTATTATTAGATATTTATTTTGTTTGTAAAGGTGACACTTCCCTGCCTATCTTTGTTAAATGAATGATATAGTATTTTGCATTTTAGTGTATATAGTTGTCTTGCTATGACCTGATCTGTCTGCATACTGAATTTACAAACCAATATTTTGGTTTTTGTTTCATAATTTCTCTTACCTTGTATCCCTCTTTTCAGATAAAAACTGCTTGGGCTGGCTACAATGACTACAATTTCTTTGACCAGAACCCGGTTGTTGGACCTCATCCTTACCTGAAAAAATTCATTTTTGTCAATGGATTGGGTGGACATGGGTTGCAACATGCTATTGGCATCGGTCGTGCAATCACAGAGTTTATTTTTGATGGAAATTATGTAACAATTGATTTGGAGAAGTTTCATTTTGACAGATTTTTAACAAGGGATCCAGTAAAAGAGGAGATGAATCTTCATTGTAGAAGATAGTTTTAATTGTGTATCTCCGCCAATGTTTTTTAAAAGAAAAAGTATTGTTATATTTATAACTGACTGTAAGAATGGAAGATTTATTGACATACAGTTTTATGAGTGTCTCCGCCAAGGTTTTTTAAAAGAAAAAGTAGTGTTATATTTATAACTGACTGTAAGAATGGAAGATTTATTGATGTATAGTTTTATGAGTGTCTCCGGCAAGTTTTTTTTTTAGAAAAAGTATTGTTATATTTATAACTCACTGTACGAATGGAAGATTTATTGACGTACAGTTTTATGAGTGTCTCCGCCAAGGTTATTTTTAGAAAAAGTCTTGTTATATCTAGAACTCACTGTAAGAATGGAAGATTTATTGACTTACAGTTCTGTGAGTGTCTCCATCAAGATTTTTTCAGGCCTGTCATATTTAGAACTCACTGTAAGAATGTAAGATTTATTGACTTACAGTTCTGTGGATGTCTCCGCAAAGGTTTTTTAGTCTTGTCACATGGAAATATACAGCTGTAAGTTGTAGTCTGAACTTATTCTTGCCACCTTAGCTCTACAAACATTTGCTACAGTATTTGGTAACCAATTTTACTTCTAGAGCAGAAGAGGCACACCTAATTTTGTCAGCTAGCTAAATTTAAAATTGCACATCAAGCAAACCTTTTAGTTCTATGAAGTGCCAATAAAGTCACAGTTTTCACCAACTGCCAAACAAATCAGGAGACTTCCTGCCTTGGAAGTCAAATTTGTTGTTTCATTGTTGAACATCAAACGTTTGCAGTGGGCACTATCACCAGAAGTCTATTCTGTTCTGAACACTGTTTGAAAACACACATTTTCTCCATATGTTGACTCAGTGGTAGAGGGGTTATTTGGTTCACTTCACAGACACAACTTGGTTGAATTAGCTTGTGGTTTGAAAGCGAATCGTTCACATTGTACTAGCGATATGATTGGATGAAAGCCAACCATTCATATTGTACTGGCGATGTCATTGCATGCATTAGTTGCATCATAAAATTTGATCATAGTTAAATGGCAATGGTAGGAGAAGATAAGGTGGGCAAAAGATACTGATATAATAATAACACCCATAGTCCGTCAGGGTCGTAGGAGTGTCACATTGATATCCGTCAGGGTCGTAGGAGTGTCACATTGATATCCGTCAGGGTCGTAGGAGTGTCACATTGATATCCGTCAGGGTCGTAGGAGTGTCACATTGATATCCGTCAGGGTCGTAGGAGTGTCACATTGATATCCGTCAGGGTTGTAGGAGTGTCACATTGATAAATTTGGTACAGAAAGATCTCCATACATCTCTATCCTCTACCATCCTGATGAGAGTTGAAACTTCACTCCCTGCCCAGTCATTGATATTATCTAGCCATGTCTTCTTCTGGCCTCATAGTCTTCTTTCAACCTCCACCATACCATGAAGAACGCCTCATGTCAATGGACACAACACGGAAAGGGACAGTTTACAAGTTTCAATTTCTCTTAAATTTGTGGGAGTTCACTACAAGTCACTCATTTCAGTGAGAGCAGCAATTTGGTTGTACTGGTCAGCTAACACCTGGCATAATCTGCACTGCTATTAGGTGTTGCCCATTATTTCTGCCTGCCTCATTGGACACATGTAAATAGATGAAACATGGGGAAACTGATTTTAATAATGTATAGTACCTAGACAAAACAAGCAATCAGTAATACTCCGACTAGGTACATGGAATGCAAGAACCATATGCTTTAGACTTAACACCTCTGACATGACAAATGAACCATCTATTCATAAACCCATAATCTGGCAGGGTCATTGCGGTACTACATTAGATGCACCTCCTTTGTAGTATTTCTTTAGGCGTACAGTATAATTGGTCATAACATTTTTCTATCTTGCACAGCATACTTTGAGAGTTCAATAAAATCACTGAGTCTGTTGGTGATTGCGTCGCCAGCCAAGTGAGATCTGCTGTCACTACCTCTATCTCCATTCTCATACTTGATGTTATAGTGGGATATGCAGCTCACTTCTTAGCTAATTTCCTGCCATTTTGGTAGGCCATGAAACCCCATGTGTGTTTCTTGTGTTACTGAGCCATCTGTGTAAATTATATGTGGCTTCAAGTGCTGAAGTATGAGTTCTTGGATCATCCCTCTGTTCTGTTGACAGCCCAGACACTATACTCTTTTGCCAGCTGAATCACAGCTGTTGTCAATAACTTTCTATCTTTGCTAAATGCCACCCATTCACAGCCTCTTCCCACTTCCTCCAGCTCACAAACTCTTAGGTCTGTGATGGCCAAAGTACTGGGTTCAAATCTCACCGCAGACAATCGTATATTCATATTGTTCAGAGAGATGGCAAACTACTGAATGTATTTATATTGCATAGAAAATAAATAAAACCAAAAATTGCTGGGTTGATGCTATGTCCTGAATAGAATAACTAAACAAAAAAATATTGATGAAGAAGCACTCTGAGAAACTAGATTTTGAGTTTCTTAGTACCATCAAAGATAAACTAGACAAGAGTCTTGGTACCATCAAGGATAAACTAGACAAGAGTCTTGGTACCATCAAGGATAAACTAGACAAGAGTCTTGGTACCATAAAGGATAAATTAGACAAGAGTCTTGGTACCATCAAGGATAAACTAGACAAGAGTCTTGGTACCATCATGGATAAACTAGACAAGTCTTGGTACCATCAAAGATAAACTAGACAAGTCTTGGTACCATCAAGGAGAAACTAGACAAGAGTCTTGGTACCATCAAGGATAAACTAGACAAGTCTTGGTACCATCAATGAGAAACTAGACAAGTCTTAGTACCGTCAATGAGAAACAGTTATTACTTGAATGTTTTATGTAAAGAACAATCAAGAATGGAATTGGTTTCACCATAAGAATAACATGCATCAACTACATAAACATTCACAATGATATAGTACATGAGGAAAGAAATGTTAGTGTGTGAGGAAAGAAATGTTAGTGTGTGAGGAAAGAAATGTTAATGTGTGAGGATAGAAAAGTTAGTGTCAAATCTAAATACATTTTGAACCAAAAAATGCAATGTTTGTTTTCTGTTTATCTGTTTATACACTATGTAGGTCTTTTTTTATTCTGTTTGTTCTCAAACTCCCATGGATCTCGCTTATAGTAGCACAGTGATTCTACAAGATTTCCAACAGAATGTAGTTCACACAGCGGAAATGTGTTGTGTTGACGTTTATTTGCACCAATGGCCTGACACCTTTGGCTTTGGTAACTAATACATTCAATGTTTTTACCACATCTGCTGAACAGTGTACGTCTGTGATTATATCGATAGTATAATCGACCAGCCATACAAGAGAGAATATTGCTGAAATGACTAATGTCTTTCACAACAGGGTAATCATACTATATTATGGATCTGAAACATGGACAACCTACACAAGACATGAGAGGAGACTAAACACCTTTCAGCTAAGATGTCTCAGCAAAATCTTACATTAAATGGCACGATAAAATTACCTATATAGAACTTGTACGCCACGCTCAGCTACCATCTACCATGGAAACACTTAATAAAAAAAGATTGCAAGGGCTGGACCATGTCCACAGAATGCCAAACTGTCGCATTCCACAATAAGTACTATTCAGAGAAGCTTCTGATGGCCTGTGGTAGTCCAATGCTGAGGTACAAAGACATTTGTAAGTCCTCAATGAAAAATTTCTCCAAAATCTGGTAAACATGGCCAAAACTTGAGCTGTCTGGAGGCACAATCTGCATGCTGGGATGATTGTTTAGGAACAATGTAATAAAAGATATGAAAGATAAAATGGAAAGATGAAAACAAACATCTTCTATTGCTTTGACAACATGATCACTTATAAAGTCTTCCATTCCTGAGAAAAAGGCTCATTGACTTGTTTTTGTTTGTTTTCTTAATGATTGTCTGCAAGATGCAAAAAGTCATTCAGTCCATTCAAAATATTACAGAAAGTTATGCTATATTTTTATATGGAAAATTAGCTGCTCGTGTTACAGTGATTCAATGGTAGAGCAAAAACTAATAATACTACAATCTGCCATGTATGCTATCAGAGGCAATTAAGAAAGTGTAGGGTTTATTATAGTGGAATCCCCTTATAACAACTTGGTCCAGACCAACAAAATATGTATGTAATAACAGAAATTTACCATGTACAGTACAGACAATAAAGAATAAATATAATTGGGGATTTTTAAATGTGTTGCTATATAGGGAAATTTGTTATAAAAGGATTCTTTATAGAGGAATTCCACTTTACCAATCCTCATGATTTTTTTCTGCAATGACTTCTGGTAGGGAATCAACCCTTTTTACCTAACAGTTTGTCTCAAAAATGCAGGATGGTCACAGCAAAGACCTCTCTAAAGTAAAAGACTTCCCAGATCCTAGCATTGCTCCCTACAATTAAACCAGTCATCTTGGACTTGCTCCCTACAGTTACATTTAACCAGTCAGTCATCTTGGACTTGATTCATACAGTTACATTTAACCAGTCATCTTGGACTTGCTCCCTATAGTTACATTTAGCCAGTCATCTTGGACTGGATCCCTACAGTTACATTTAACCAGTCATCTTGGACTGGATCCCTACAGTTACATTTAACCAGTCATCTTGGACTGGATCCCTACAGTTACATTTAAACAAAATGGTCAGGTAGCATCAATTAATAATGTACCATATTGTGAAACATGAAACATTTATAGTTTTCACATTGTGCTAGCAAGGAAACCAAAGTAAACGCTGAATAAAATACTATCTTGGTTAACAGCGAAGGTACAGAAGCACAAACCAACAACATGATAAATGGGCATATAAATTTGAGGACGTGAATATTTTCAAATACCTGGGATCCTGCATAGGCCTATGCAGCGATGGAAAACGCAAAACAGACAGAGTTAGGTCCCTAAGGCTAGAGATAGGTGTAGCGGATATGTCAAGGTTAACTTTAATGTGGAAAAGCAAAGTCAGTGTTTGTGTGAAAAACTAACTTTGTCACTTATGTTGTCTATTGTGTTGTGTTGGTGTGAAAGCTGAACACTCACTGCAGTCATGGAGAGAAGATACAGACCTTCGAATACAAATGTTACAGATGAATTCTGCACATCTCCTATAGAGAGCAAAAGACAAATGTGTCAATCAATCAAGTGCCATGCCGATTGGCATAGGCGATCATGTTTCTCCACGACTCTGCCTCTCATGTTGTCAATAAGCTTGGTTGGTGAGCTTTTACCAAGCCACAATACTAGTCCATCTAGAGACAAATGTGTATGTTAGAAATAAACTAGATTCATACAGGTCTATAAGAATCATTACTGCCAATAGTAAAGCGACAAGTATATCTACTTGTTTATAGGTCTGTTGTTAAGGGAGGTGGGTGTTCAACTCCCCCCTCCCACCTTTAGATATTTTTTTTTATTGCTAGGAATTTAGTCAAATGGTGGGTGAAACCCTACATTAACAATTTTTCACAAAATGGTCATCTTTCTCATCAAAAAAGTCATCACTTTATCATCAAAAAACCATCAGTTTTCACATCAAAAAAGTCATCAGCTTTCTCATCAAAAAAGTCATCATTTTTCTCATCAAAAAAGTCAGCTTTCTTTCTCATCAAAAAAATCAGTTTTCTCATCAAAAAATTCAACAGTTTTAGCATCAAAAAGTCATCAGTTTTCACATCAAAAAAGTTATCAGCTTTCGCATACAAGAAGTTGTCTCCTTTCGCATCAAATAAGTCATCAGCTTTCTCATCAAAAAAGTCATCAGTTTTCTCATCAAAAGGAAGGAATTAAACATGGATGAATGCCTTTTTTCACATTATTTTATAGGTAAATCCCCTTCCTCAATGAAAACTTGTCTGCGGCTCTTATGGTTTTTTTAGATGTGTGATATGATTATTCGTTATAAACTAAACTACAGGGAACAGTCGAGGTTAGAAGAAGCAGACGAAGACTAAGAAAATCATGGACAGGCAGCCTCAAGGTATTTTCACTCATCTGCGTTGCTGAAAGAATTCGCTGGAGAACTCTGGGTGTTGTTTCATCCAATGTGGTACTACTGTGAACCTGGCAGGGTATAGCAGTTTTACCCAACCTTTTCTTTAAACCTTTCCCCGCCCTCAATCTTTCAAAAATTCTGATGCCACCCCCTTACCCCCCCCCCACCCCCAGTCCTACATTTTGTATAGGTCTATTCAAAAAATAACTTATTCCATAAATGAAACCTAATTATAACTTGTTCAGGACACAAGACTTGCGTTTTAGGAAGAAAACACTAGAAATTTATTAGAAGAAAAAAACCAGTTAAATAGGCTAAATTTTCAAAACATTAAATGGACAACTAAATCTCAAGTACAAAATATTTTTTTTCAAGTGTCCCCCTAAACAAGGAAATTTCCTCCCCCCCCCCTTTCCACCTTTGGGGCGTGTGCCACAACACCCGGTTATAGGCTTATAGTATGGTGTGATAGCAGGGAGACGAACATGAGGTAAATGGGAACTGTTGCTGACCTTTCGTGCGAAGACTATACCTCATCTGTAATGAATAGGCTATTGGAAGTATTGTAATGTTAAACTTCTGTCATGTTTATGGGGAAATGTCACTTTAAAAAAAAAAAAAAGGAACGTGCCAACTCTGATTAAGAACCTCGAATAAATAGGTCAGACTTAGGCCTGTTCAATCAATCGTCTTATTTTATCCCCACGGTAACCCTACCCCCCCCCCACCACAAAAACCCAACAACCGAGAAATACAGGAATACTCAAAAACGTATACACTGTAAACTAATAACGATGTACACAGGAGACACAATCACGTGACATTTACAGTGTATGAATAAATGTCTCCTTAGTTGATGATTGGTCGATAAGGGATTACAACCTTTTGGTTAAGGTATGTTGACATCATGGACTTAGAATATCATGGCCTGTCAGAAAAACTAATGTGTAAGTGTTGAAAGAGTCAAATGCGAAACGGACCCTAATACATAATATAAGAAAAAGACAATCTTCATATTTTTGACCACTTCATGAGACAGGGAGGTTTGAATATAGTCACAACAGGCAAGATTGAAGGCAACAGAGACAGATGGCTACAACGTGAAAATATATTATAGAAACAACAACGAGCTTGATACATAATACTTTAGACAGAAAGATATGGAGAGCCATGGTCGCCTACGTCAGCCGGCATGGCACCTGATGATAATGTTGATATCGTCTTAGCGTAAATAGGCTTCAATTTCTAGCAAGTGTAATTGCGTTACAGCAAACACACACATCGTTAGAATGTTTGTTGTTTGGTTAAGGCTCCACTGGCTTCGTGAACTGTTATTCCACGTGATCTGGTGGTAAAAGTCCATTCGAACCACTGATTGTGGATTATTTTGATCGTCTGTGTCATGAAAATGTTCGGAGATAAACTCCGTGAACACGTCATTCATTCACATTCATATGTTTATCAATGAACTCTCTAGTGATTGCAAAGATAGTCTTGAAAAAAATAATCCATTCTTCACCAAGATCGATGCCTTCTGGTGCACACATCTGTTCTAGATGCCTTCTGGTGCACACATCTGTTCAAGATAGATGCCTTCTGGTGCACACATCTGTTCAAGATAGATGCCTTCTGGTGCACACATCTGTTCAAGATAGATGCTTCTGGTGTAAACATATTTTCAACTTCTTGTTTCATCTTCTGTATCCAATCTCAAGCTCCTGCAGATCAGCAGGATATAGTCCAGATAAAATTTGTGCCATAATTGACAGCTTAACTGACAAATCGAACTTCAGCATAGCTTCTATGTCAATTTGACACTGTGGGATGAGACCAGTGTTATGAATATATTATAAAGTAGGGGAGGGGGGGGGGGGTAATTCCCTTTAAAAAAGTCATTCGTGTATCAGATCTTCTTCATGTGATGTTCCTTTTGTGAAAATCTCTACGGGGGAGGGGGGGGGAGACTTTTTACCCGCATTTTGGCCAAATTTCTAATGCTAAAAGGCATAGACCTATTCTGATTTGCTAAAGGACGGGAAGTTGAATATCTCAACACTACAACCTCCTTATCTACGGGTCTTTATGGGACAACAAACTCCACCTTAAATTCATCTTAGTTGCTGCTTACGATATGCTTGACAGGTAACAGTTTAGCTCCCCATGCTCCCCTTTCAGACCCGCCAACCAAGGACGATTTCTATTGGAAATTAAGTTTATCTATCACTACGTTTAGATTTTTATTTACTAGAAACAGATTCTTGAAGAGATTCTTTCTTTTTAATTATATCAAAGAACACATGTCAGCTGTGTTGGAAATTTAATTTATTTATTGGATGATCTCCGTGACAGAAGACACATGGCAATCACATAATACTGTGAATTAATTAAATACGTCTACAGAAAATACCTTATAACCACTAATCTATGTATACATAAATCAAAGTCTTCACGCTCGACCGCATTTAGGGTTACCAAGCGTGTTTATTCGCTTGAACGAAGCGATACCAAGTGTGTTAATTTTAACACGTAACACATTTGTTGTATTTGTAAACTGTTATAGAAACTGGGACATAGGCAAAACAGGGCGAAATATAAGTTAGTTTTATAAAACCAAGACAATCTTGGTGATACCTGGACACATCTTTACACTCAATACATACAATTACAATACATACAATTACAATACATACAAGTACAATACATATGTGCCATTAACATAAACATATGTATATTTCCGCAATTTTAGTAAGCAATGTATCAAGTCAAAATATTTTGAGTTTACATTTTTTTAAACTCAGCTGACACATGTGGATGTCGTTATATTGTGAAATTGCTATAGTGTTGAAAGTAAATTTTCTCTAAAAAAATGAAGCATTTTAAAACTCACAAATTGCAATCCCAATTGTTTCCTTTTTGAATATTAAATTTATTTTCTTTTGTTAACGAAATTATAATTAGATTATTAATATCTTTTAAATTACGAATTAAGAATTATGGCCATAAAAACTGTAAGACTACATTACTACTTTTTATCAAAATACTTTATTTATTCTTTCCAATAAATAGCAGTATCCAAATGTTAAATCAAAAATACGTTTAAGTGTAGAGAAGTAAGTAACCGTGTAAATACAAATAATACTAAAATTTTCGTAATTCCAAAGTTATTTCATGACAAAAAAGTCGAGTGAAGTACTTTCTAAGCAGCTCTCCTATACCCCCGTAATCCTCTCTCGAGGCGGTATGACATAGCAGGCGCCGACAATCGAAAGCCACTCGGACGCTGAGTATAGCTCACCACTCAGCTGAGCACGTTTATGCTGTTAACATTCCGTACGACCGAAAACTTCACCCCGGTGACTTCGTCCTGTCTTAACATGTCATATGGGGAGGAACCAGCCTAGATCCCAAGCGGTACTGTGACGAGCGAGCTGACTCGACACTGGCTGAACCTTGACCCCGCGGTGGAGTCTAAGACATGTGAACGGACTACTGACACTAGTTCCCATACAAAGTCAAGAGCCAACTTTTGTAGGAAAGTTCCGCGGGGAACTTGAACCTTATACGGACATTATCCCTTAACATCCAAAAGTTTATGTGCCACACTTTTGTTCACCATGTCAACAGTTAGGGAAGAATGTCGTGCATATTGTTTTCAAAAAACGTTTTTATAAATAGTAGAACGGGGAAGAGTTACATAAAATCACTCAAAATAAATTAGAGTTGTTTATTAAAATTATATTACCACATGATCAGATCAAAATATTTGTGTTCTTATGATTTATTAATACATTTGCACATATTAATACATTTCCCATGTATTACATCCCCTTATCTGATAGTATCTGCGAGGTTATGCCCCTTAATGAATAATGGAAATGTCCACTCTCTATAGCCCTGCTATCCTAGACAGAGCCTCAAAATATATTTCACAAAATTATTTTTCCATACAGAGCCTCAGTTTTTATCCTATTTTTGCATTGCAATCACGTTTTTATCTTTTTAAAACGTCAAGTTCCAAAAAGAGTCATGTTTTTATGTTGTGAGTTTAATTCAAGTACAATTAGTTTTCGCAAAAACAAAACACTTGACATTTGTTTGGACAATCATTCAATCATGACTATTACATTTTTGTTTGTAAATGTTTGTAAGGTGTCTTTTGCTAGGTCATATTGACTTACTGTACCGTGTCTCTCGTCAAATACAGTCACGTGAACTCATTCTTCTAAATGACTTTACTTGACATTGATTTGTCATTGGCTGTCGACACAATGTATACAAAAGTGACCAATGAAAATCACTGTAATGGTTAAATAATGTGACTTCAGATGGATTATTTTCACATAGTCCATACAACTAATTGAGAGACAAGATTATACAGTGTAACAATGTGTAATGGGGAATTGTTGATACCACACCGGTATATTCTGGTCATTTCTATTTGTACTGTCGTTCAGCAGACAGGGGTTACATGCGATCTGTTGCATTCTTTATCTTTATAATAACTAATGAAACCAGTATTCTGGTTTTCACACTTTTCTTTTATTAATATATGATATACAAGTTGTTTGGGAAAATTAGCAGTATATTGCCCCGAATGATTGATGCACAAAATAACCATCTTTTAATACGTATTGTGTTTAGGCAAGTGCCACCAACTCGTTCCGTCAAAAGCACTAGACAACACAAATTGTTTTTAAAAAGTCACACACCATTAGTTGTTTTTTTTTAATCTCGAGAGGGGAACAAAGAATAGCAATACTGTTTGCCTTTCATGTATATTTTAAGAAGCGACTAAGGAGGTTATATGGCGGAGTTGGCTGCCCCCTCCTATATAAGGTCAAAATGATCCAGTGCCATTATAAAGTCGAATGTGTTAAGTCAAAAGCGAAGATCTCGCATCAATGTTGTGAACAATGACAAAACGCATTAAGAACTACACCCTGCTATTCTGCAGGACTTTGAGAAAAAACGCAGAAACTCAATTATCCAGAATGAGAACTAAGATGGAAAGCATCTATGTCTTGTTGACCAGATCTCAATGTCCTTTTTATCTCCTGTTACCAGGATTGATCACATCGTCCGTAATATCACTCCCTTAATACCCACTTGTGCTTTACTTCTTTCTCTCCCACTTTCATCATTCCTTGCCTCCCATTTCGTCATATGTGTGTTTCTATTCATTGTTAGTCAGCTATCGTTTGTCCTGATGATGGTTTCTTTTTCAAAACGTCGTATGTATTTGCGCCTATTCGCTAGTATGTCGTGCGTATACATATTGATAACATTTGTATCTAAATCCGTTTTTCCTTATATTGCACTGTGTTGTCCCAGCCCTCGTATTTCCAGCCGATGTGTTGTTCCCGGTACTAGAGACTAATTCCTATAGACCAGAAAAAAGCTTGTCATCTTTCCACAAGGATTATTACTATCGTATATCTTATGCATCGCATAATTCTTTTCTCCTTCTTCCTCGTTTTTCAGAAGGTCAGATGCTGATATGGATTCCATCAAAGAACTGAACTGTTCAAAGAACAGCTCCAGTGCAGCAGTTAGACAGTGCAGCAGTTAGACAGTGTAGCAGTTAGACAGTGCAGCAGTTACACAGTGCAGCAGTTAGAAAGTGCAGCAGTTAGACAGTGCAGCAGTTAGACAGTGCAGTAGAGCTTTCCGCCAGAGCTGTTTCAGATAGCCATCGTTTCCCCTTTGTGCTATGATATAGTGGGCAGTTTTGTAAAAGAATAGAAGCATTCAAAAACTTATTTTTATGTCGCAGATCTGGAAGAATCTGCGCAATAGTTTCATTTTTTTTGTGAAATTACCCCCCCCCTCCCCTCCCTTCAAATATATAGCCCCAAACGTGAACCTAATTACATTTTGAGAACCACTGATCTTTATCTGCTTCCTCTTTTTATGCGTTCGTCTTCAAACTCCTGTATGTTATCAGGATGTAATCCGGAGAATGGAATGTGGTATGTCATAATTTACATCGTGGTTGCGATATCTGCGCCTTTCGATCTGACACACCCTATTCAGCATGACTTCAGGATAACATGATCCTCTATTGAATAGGAGAGCCAACTCAACCTCCCAAAACCTTCTTAGTCACATTTTACGATGTGCATGGTAGACAACAATAACAGTACCACTAACTTTGCTTGATTTTTCCACACCACATTGGCACCACTGATCAAAACCACATAGCACAGTCCACGTCACGCATTGTTTGTATTTTGGTTTTTCTTACTGGTCCTAATGTTGACATCTTAAGAGCAATCTTACTTTCGTGAACTGTGTTCACGAGATAGAAATAGGGCTCTGTTTACTGGAAGAAAACTTGACTAATGTGTCTTAGATAGTCACACTGACTAAACATAATGCTTCATTAATAAAATATAATTTAGTCACAGTAAACAGGGAACTTGCCACTTTATAGAAAGTGGTTTTCACTTTATAGAAGGTGGTTTTACGTTTGCAATGAAGGGGAGATAATATACACAGTTGTCAACAGATTTGTTTTAATTAATTATTGTGTCACAACAAAGTTGAGAAATCTACTCCTGATGTACTTTCACTTTAAATTTGCATTTACCAATTAGTGTATTATTTTTTTAATTGTATGCATCTGTCTAAAATATTTTTACAAATTATTGTTTCCTATATACAAAAATGAGAAATTTGGATGAGATCCCCTTGTTCTATCAATTTAAAAAAAACCATAGGGTTACTGTTTCATTGTTACAGTTACTCTTACTGCAATTACTGTTACTTATTGAAGCACCTGCCATCTGATGTTAAAATGGTGCTAAGATACTTGACTTTATCCCCATGATTTAATGTTGAATCATAGATAGTAATGCTGTATTCTGGCGGTGTGTATTTCTTGAAACAACCATTACTTCTGGTTTCTTCTGGTTTAGACTGAGAGTTTTGTTTTCACTTTTTTTTATTACCATGTCTAACAAGGTTTAAATTTCTTGTTCTCTCCCTGTAATCAGAACTGTATCGTCAGCATATCTTAGATTATTCAGATTTTGTAACATCCAACTGCTATTCCTAGCATGTTTTCTAAGTTTCACATAATATCCTCTGTATACAGAAAGAAAAGATCTGGTGACATTACACATCCTTGTCTGATGCCCATCTCTATCTTTTGAAATTCTCCTACATTACCGTCAACCCTCGTTTGTTTCCAATACATGTTTCTTACTACTATCTTTAGATCTTTTCCATCAACATAGCTGTCGTCTTATTTTTACATACAGTCATATGTAGTAGAATTTATATGCGTATTCTTATACAACTTCTGATTTATGAAACAACAGAGAATGAACAACGTAAAAAAAAACTCAGTAAACTGCTTTTCGCTGACGATAAAAATATCATGTATGATGACGAAGAAAAACTGCAAACTCACATCAACTCACTATCAAGAATATGCAATAAATACAACAAGCGAATCAATAGATAAAAAGCAGAAACTATGCAAATAACGAGATCAACAGAGCATTTAATCATTCAAATAGAGAACACAAAAATAATACAAGTCAAAGAGTTCAAGCACCTACGAAGTATCTTCACAGAAGAAGGACGAGTCAATTGAGATAGATAGAAACAAAATGTCAAAATGAAAATATTGTGATATAGCAGATGTCACTTTTGCTAAAGCACACCAAAAACAACATGGAAGTAAAGAAACTCATAAGTAAGATCATCTTTGTGTCAACATTATGCTACCAATGTCAGACTTGGCAACTAACACCTAGACATAAGTAAGATCATCTTTGTGTCAACATTATGCTACCAATGCCATCTCGGCAACTAACACCTACACATAAGTAAGATCATCTTTGTGCCAACACTATGCTACCAATGCCAGACTTGGCAACTAACACCTACACATAAGTAAGATCATCTTTGTGTCAACATTATGCTACCAATGCCATCTCGGCAACTAACACCTACACATAAGTAAGATCATCTTTGTGCCAACACTATGCTACCAATGCCAGACTTGGCAACTAACACCTACACATAAGTAAGATCATCTTTGTGTCAACATTATGCTACCAATGCCAGACTTGGCAACTAACACCTACACATAAGTAAGATCATCTTTGTGTCAACACTATGCTACCAATGCCAGACTTGGCAACTAACACCTATACATAAGTAAGAGCATCTTTGTGTCAACACTATGCTACCAATGCCATCTCGGCAACTAACACCTACACATAAGTAAGATCATCTTTGTGTCAACACTATGCTACCAATGCCAGACTTGGCAACTAACACCTACACATAAGTAAGATCATCTTTGTGTCAACATTATGCTACCAATGCCATCTCGGCAACTAACACCTACACATAAGTAAGATCATCTTTGTGCCAACACTATGCTACCAATGCCAGACTTGGCAACTAACACCTACACATAAGTAAGATCATCTTTGTGTCAACATTATGCTACCAATGCCAGACTTGGCAACTAACACCTACACATAAGTAAGATCATCTTTGTGTCAACACTATGCTACCAATGCCAGACTTGGCAACTAACACCTATACATAAGTAAGAGCATCTTTGTGTCAACACTATGCTACCAATGCCATCTCGGCAACTAACACCTACACATAAGTAAGATCATCTTTGTGTCAACACTATGCTACCAATGCCAGACTTGGCAACTAACACCTACACATAAGTAAGATCATCTTTGTGTCAACACTATGCTACCAATGCCAGACTTGGCAACTAACACCTACACATAAGTAAGATCATCTTTGTGTCAACACTATGCTACCAATGCCAGACTTGGCAACTAACACCTATACATAAGTAAGAGCATCTTTGTGTCAACACTATGCTACCAATGTCAGACTTGGCAACTAACACCTATACATAAGTAAGAGCATCTTTGTGCCAACATTATGCTACCAATGCCAGACTTGACAACTAACACCTAGACATAAGAGAAAGATGGAAACATGCGAAATGTCTAAGTAAGACTATTTGAATCATCAGATTCGACAAGTTGCGCAATTAGAACATCAGACGGATACTAAGTAGAACATAGTGCATCAAGTATATAGAGAAACAACAGATACAATTGTTTTGACGTCTTATGAGGATGAACGGTCCCATAAGAGCATATAACAAGATTTAAATAATGATACAAAGCTAAGGGCAGACCTAGGAAAAGATAGATAGACAACATCAAGACCATCCTGAATAAACATGACTTCACTACAACCATAGCAACACACCTGGCTCTGGAACACAGACTACATCTTCTGTACAAACCTCTACGCTCAGCGGCACGTGTGGACGTTATGACAATAGACAATTCTTATAAAAACGTCCGCGTTGGTAATAATTACTGAAATTTAAACCCCCTCCCTCCATTATCCAATTATTTTATCTTTTGTTTCTATATATATTCTATGCATCGTGTTTTATCTATTATCTTTCTCATGTTCTCATTGCGTATTTTGGTTGAGTCTGGTGATTCCAATGGCCTTCTTCAGACATTTCATTTTGCAAGTTTTGATCTTAAATAAATCAAAAATCCTGTATACCATTCAACATAACTGCAGAATGTTCACAGTGCTCAACAATTACATACTTGGGTTATACATTGTTCACTTTCTCCACCTTGGATTCATTTATGGATCACATTTATGGATTTAGAAATTATTCATCTGACATTGGACTATTCAACAATCTCAAAAACATTAATCTATTGTTTCTTTTGATCCATGTGCTCGCTTTTATTGCAGCTTTCTTTGCCAGAGAAACTTCTACCATTTATTCAATTTAACACAGGTGGGAGAGTTGTAAGGAATATAATTTTAACACAGGTGGGAGATATATATATATATAAATATGCATACACAGGGAAAAAAGGTGGGTATACGGCGTTTACAGAAGTGGATGGTCAATGCTTTAACATGAATGGTCACCACCTCTACTCCCCCCCCCCCATATGGCCGTCATACTTTGCACATAGGGAGTTTAGCAGAAAAAAAAACCCCAAGCTTACGTATGAAACATTTTGAGTAATCACATAATTTTCCTATAGTTCTACTGTCATAATATAAAACGGGCGGCGGTGTGGTTTGTTGTGTATTCTCCGTAGCGTTAATTATGAGGTTACGTTATCTAAAGAGGAAGGGTTCAATTATTTCGTGTGTTTACAGTGTCAGAAGGAGGAGCGAAGAATATTAACACTCTGATCTGCCATGTATGTCATAAGAGACTACTAATAGGTTTGAGGTTAGTGTTGAGTATGAGAACTAGCAACAAAAAGAACCACTCAAACCTTCCCATATATATATATATGGGCCTCACAATCTCCACCCATACAGACATACATACAGACACACATAAATACCGACATAAATGCACTAATATAATGCTTACTTTAACTAGGTTTATAATAAAGGTGTATTAAAAAGGTGTAATAATGGTATATTTAAAAATAATATAATAATTTATCCGTGCCTTTATAAAGTTCAATATTTCTATTTCTTTCATTGCCATTTTAATCAGTTGCTGCCTGGTGCCCAAAAAGCCGTCGTTGTTTTAGTGAAGCCCCCAAGCTGTCATGGGAACAGAACACATTAGGTGATCATCTTTTCTATCTCTATTGTAAATAGGAATTCCTTGGAAAATTAGAGACTTGGCAACTTGTACAGCTTTCTGGCAGTACTGTCCGGGTTATAACAGCCTCTCTACAAACAAATGTATAGTGTGCTTAATTGCTTTATTGGCACTATTTAAATTTATGTTTCATTCTTGCGATATCAGGCTTAGTTCAGAAAGCTCTTGAAGTACATCACACATCGATCTTAAGTCTAGAATAAACTCCACAGTAGCAATCTTCTTCATCAATCCCTGATATGTGCACCTATCCTTTTTAAAATCTCTGAAATTATCATCTTTAGCATTTCTAAAATGACACACTAAGTCTTTATAATCCTACCAAACTGCAGATACTGAGCGAAAGCTGGATGTTACCCAACTAATGCTTAATATTCGTTCAATTTTCAACAACTGCGCTTCCAGTGAAGTGGCACATACATGGAGTTCGCGATTATTCTTTGGTCGATGCATGATTTTTAAAAAAACGTGTCAATACACGATTTGAATCTATTAATTCCAGAAATTTTCTTATCAGCATCGTGGACAGATAATTCCAGATTATGCGTAGCACAGTATCAAACAATTAATGATGGAAATTTATCTTTTAGTAACTTTATTTTACTACGAGAACCCAACATCGCCGTTGTACCATCACAAGCAACATAAAGTAAACATTCATTCAGGCATTCTTCTGTCAATCCAATAGAATGAAGACATCTAATCAAAGCGGAGAAGATGCATGCGGGTGGTACATCTTCTAGTTCAGCTAAGTCAATAAATAAATTAACTAGTCAGATCATTTCACAACCTGAAATTATTGCGCGAATATACTGTGAATATACATATTGTGCAATGGTTAGTAATCCTTCCTGGAGACAGAATGTGGACAAATCAGCAATTTTTGGAGACATATTGCAAGATCATTTGCCACAAATGATGATTCTACAGATTCTGGTTGGAAAAACAGTCCTGAGAATGATGCGTCTAACACAGGTAAATTTTTTGTTTAGTTTGTAATTTTAAGTATTGCAATTAAAGATTTCTATGGAAAGGTTGAATATGATTTGGAAAAGTAAGATCAGTATTACAGTAAACATCAATTTATACAGGTCACTAGTGTTGTATTCTTTTTTTACTGAAGTGAAAGCCAAATACTTAATACAGAAATGTAAAGAAGATTCAGGTTTTTTAATGTACCTTAAGTGCTACAGATGATTGTTAAAAATAAGTTATATAATCACCATCATCATGTTACATATTCTTTCCAGAACGTGATCTTCCTTATGGATTCTCTGAACACTCCACAATTCTGGGTGAGTTGGCTTACCGCAGCTCGAGACAAGTTTAAGCTATCTGATATATCACTGCATCATTGTCGTCTTGGATGTCCTCTTTCCCTGTTGCCGTTAACTCTGCCTTCATCTATTAATTTTTCCATGCTGTTATGTCTCTTTATACAACCAAAAAAAACACAGCTTTCTTGTTAAGATGTTATCAAGGAGTCAGCCCTCTTCTACGTTTATTGATCTTCTTAACACTTCTTGATTTGTCTTTATATGTCCATGGTATACGTAAAATTCTTCTGTAGCATCTCATTTCTAAAGCAGTGATTCTCTTTGCTATTGTTTTATTTATTATCCATGCTTCACAACTGTATATTGCAACTGGAAATATGCATATTCTGATCATACATATTTTGGCTATGCTGCTGGCATATAGATTACAAGACAAATATATTTACCCGGCAGCAAATAAACAAACTCGCAGGTTATTAAGAACCACTTTTGGCAGTGGTGAAACGAAGTAAACTTGTTTCGTTTCTTCATGTAATGAGACATGGACAACTTTCAAAAACTATTTTGCAAGGAAATGTTGAGGGAGAAAAGGCCCACAAAGAAAATCCTGAATTGACAACACCAAAGAATAGTCTGAACATGATTTTTCAATACTTGTCCCAATGTCTGAAGACGATGGTGTTTAGAGGACATTTTATGCTGATATCTTCATTGTTGCACTCCTACGACCTTGAAGGGTTGTGTTGTTGTTATTATTATTATTATGTCCGCCGAAGACGGATGTGTCAGGCCATTGGCGCAAATAAAACGGCGACACAACGCATTTCCATTCTCTGGACTACATCCTGCTCGAAATCTAGTGGGACCATGGTCCTGCTACAAAGGAGATCCAGCGGGAGTTTGAGAATAAACGCTGAAGAAGAAGAAGATTATTATTATTGATGTTGTTGTTATTATTATTAGTTATAAATATTAATATAAATGTAAAAGGTAACAATTATAGTATGAGGATTATCGATTAAATTACGTAATTATGGGACATGTTTTTTTTATGCGAAAGTTTAAACTTACAGACTAGTTAGCTCCATCTCCTTCAAAGTAGGCACAATTTGTGATTGTATAAACTTATTCCATCACTCCTGCAACTGAAGGAAGCATCTCTGGTAGACACAATGTGTGATTGTATACACTTATTCCATCACTCCTGCAACTGAAGGAAGCATCTCTGTTAGGCACAATTTGTGATTGTATACACTTATTCCATCACTCCTGCAACTGAAGGAAGCATCTCTGTTAGGCACAATTTGTGATTGTATACACTTATTCCATCACTCCTGCAACTGAAGGAAGCATCTCTGGTAGACACAATGTGTGATTGTATACACTTATTCCATCACTCCTGCAACTGAAGGAAGCATCTCTGTTAGGCACAATTTGTGATTGTATACACTTATTCCATCGCTCCTGCCACTGAAGGAAGCATCTCTGGTAGACACAATTTGTGATTGTATACACTTATTCCATCACTCCTGCCACTGAAGGAAGCATCTCTGGTAGACACAATTTGTGATTGTATACACTTATTCCATCACTCCTGCCACTGAAGGAAGCATCTCTGGTAGACACAATTTGTGATTGTATACACTTATTCCATCACTCCTGCCACTGAAGGAAGCATCTCTGGTAGACACAATTTGTGATTGTATACACTTATTCCATCACTCCTGCAACTGAAGGAAGCATCTCTGGTAGACACAATTTGTGATTGTATACACTTATTCCATCACTCCTGCAACTGAAGGAAGCATCTCTGTTAGGCACAATTTGTGATTGTATACACTTATTCCATCACTCCTGCAACTGAAGGAAGCATCTCTGGTAGGCACAATTTGTGATTGTATACACTTATTCCATCACTCCTGCAACTGAAGGAAGCATCTCTGGTAGACACAATTTGTGATTGTATACACTTATTCCATCACTCCTGCAACTGAAGGAAGCATCTCTGTTAGGCACAATTTGTGATTGTATACACTTATTCCATCACTCCTGCAACTGAAGGAAGCATCTCTGGTAGGCACAATTTGTGATTGTATACACTTATTCCATCACTCCTGCAACTGAAGGAAGCATCTCTGGTAGACACAATTTGTGATTGTATACACTTATTCCATCACTCCTGCAACTGAAGGAAGCGTCTCTGGTAGACACAATTTGTGATTGTATACACTTATTCCATCACTCCTGCAACTGAAGGAAGCATCTCTGGTAGACACAATTTGTGATTGTATACACTTATTCCATCACTCCTGCAACTGAAGGAAGCATCTCTGGTAGGCACAATTTGTGATTGTATACACTTATTCCATCACTCCTGCAACTGAAGGAAGCATCTCTGGTAGGCACAATTTGTGATTGTATACACTTATTCCATCACTCCTGCAACTGAAGGAAGCATCTCTGTTAGGCACAATTTGTGATTGTATACACTTATTCCATCACTCCTGCCACTGAAGGAAGCATCTCTGGTAGACACAATTTGTGATTGTATACACTTATTCCATCACTCCTGCCACTGAAGGAAGCATCTCTGGTAGACACAATTTGTGATTGTATACACTTATTCCATCACTCCTGCAACTGAAGGAAGCATCTCTGGTAGACACAATTTGTGATTGTATACACTTATTCCATCACTCCTGCAACTGAAGGAAGCATCTCTGGTAGACACAATTTGTGATTGTATACACTTATTCCATCACTCCTGCAACTGAAGGAAGCATCTCTGGTAGGCACAATTTGTGATTGTATACACTTATTCCATCACTCCTGCAACTGAAGGAAGCATCTCTGGTAGGCACAATTTGTGATTGTATACACTTATTCCATCACTCCTGCAACTGAAGGAAGCATCTCTGTTAGGCATTATTTGTGATTGTATACACTTATTCCATCACTCCTGCCACTGAAGGAAGCATCTCTGGTAGACACAATTTGTGATTGTATACACTTATTCCATCACTCCTGCCACTGAAGGAAGCATCTCTGGTAGACACAATTTGTGATTGTATACACTGATTCCATCACTCCTGCCACTGAAGGAAGCATCTCTGGTAGACACAATTTGTGATTGTATACACTTATTCCATCACTCCTGCCACTGAAGGAAGCATCTCTGGTAGACACAATTTGTGATTGTATACACTGATTCCATCACTCCTGCAACTGAAGGAAGCATCTCTGGTAGGCACAATTTGTGATTGTATACACATATTCCATCACTCCTGCCACTGAAGGAAGCATCTCTGGTAGACACAATTTGTGATTGTATACACTGATTCCATCACTCCTGCCACTGAAGGAAGCATCTCTGGTAGACACAATTTGTGATTGTATACACTTATTCCATCACTCCTGCAACTGAAGGAAGCATCTCTGGTAGGCACAATTTGTGATTGTATACACTTATTCCATCACTCCTGCAACTGAAGGAAGCATCTCTGTTAGACACAATTTGTGATTGTATACACTGATTCCATCACTCCTGCAACTGAAGGAAGCATCTCTGTTAGACACAATTTGTGATTGTATACACTGATTCCATCACTCCTGCAACTGAAGGAAGCATCTCTGTTAGACACAATTTGTGATTGTATACACTGATTCCATCACTCCTGCAACTGAAGGAAGTATCTCTGGTAGACACAATTTGTGATTGTATACACTTATTCCATCACTCCTGCCACTGAAGGAAGCATCTCTGGTAGACACAATTTGTGATTGTATACACTGATTCCATCACTCCTGCAACTGAAGGAAGCATCTCTGTTAGGCACAATTTGTGATTGTATACACTGATTCCATCACTCCTGCAACTGAAGGAAGCATCTAAGGTAGACACAATTTGTGATTGTATACACTTATTCCATCACTCCTGCCACTGAAGGAAGCATCTCTGGTAGGCACTTTTTGGAATAACCCTCATTTGTCTCATCGGTTGAGTAAACAAGAAAAAAGTCACATGGAGAACGACCTGGTAAGTATGGAGGCTGTGGGAGCAATAAAATATTGTGTTGTGTCAAAAATGTGTTCGTTGTGATAGACTTGTGTGCGAGGGTATTATGATGGATCCAACTGCCTGTGTAATACTTCTCATGGCAATGCCTGCATGTAGCATCAAGGACACATTACAGTTCTGTTCAAACATCTATCAGAGCATAGGATTTCTTGCAAAGTGCCATGTTCTTGTCAGTGTGGTAGGTGGATGGTCACATCTTCAAAGGATGTGAGTCCACTTTTGAAACACCAGTGTTTTTTTTATATGGACCTAGCCAGGGTTTTCTGAAAACTTGTTGCAACATTTTAAAATTTTCAGAAGTTTTGTTCAAGACACAAGTGGAAATACATGCTTGCATACTGTTGAATATCGATGTACATTTTTGAAATGCGATGATAATTACTAGGTCACCTCCACTTATTGGATTATACACAGAGCATTTACGAAGTTACTGACTTCTAGCAAGGAAGAGTTGAGATGGAAGGAGAAGAGGCAGCAACAGTAAATCTTTGGTTGGCAATATCAAAGAATGGCACAGACATGATTTTTCTACACTCATGCAAATAACTGAGGACAGAGGTTATTCAATGGCTATTTATACTAAAGCCTCCAATGTGACACCCCCCTGACCCTGACGGGTTGCAAGTCTTATTATGATTAACCATCTGATGTATCTGTATCTTGCCATCAGCTAATCTTTATATTTATTCTATAAAATAGTCAGGTACAAATCACCATGGAAGATTCAGAAAGAAAAGAGTCAAGGTATTGAGGCAACAGTGTCCGAACATGAAATACCCAAAGAAACAGATATTCTTATCATTGGGGGAGGAGTCATTGGTTCATCTGTTGCTTATTGGATGACGTAGCAGAACCCAAAAGCATCAAGTATTACAATTATTGAAAGGGATCCAGTGGTAGGAGTAATTGTCAGTCTTAATTGTGTGATAACATTATCAAATATTGAAATTATTTTTAAGATAAAATAATAAAATAGTGAAATTATTTTTAAGATAAAATAATAAAATATTGAAATTATTTTTAAGATAAAATTATAAAATATTGGAATTATTTTTAAGATAAAATTATAAAATATTGAAATTATTTTTAAGATAAAATAATAAAATATTGGATTTATTTTTAAGATAAAATTATAAAATAGTGAAATTATTTTTAAGATAAAATTATAAAATATTGGAATTATTTTTAAGATAAAATTATAAAATATTGAAATTATTTTTAAGATAAAATAATAAAATATTGGATTTATTTTTAAGATAAAATTATAAAATAGTGAAATTATTTTTAAGATAAAATTATAAAATATTGGAATTATTTTTAAGATAAAATTATAAAATAGTGAAATTATTTTTAAGATAAAATTATAAAATATTGGAATTATTTTTAAGATAAAATTATAAAATAGTGAAATTATTTTTAAGATAAAATTATCAAATATTGGAATTATTTTTAAGATAAAATTATCAAATATTGAAATTATTTTTAAGATAAAATTACTAGAAAGATTCACTAATTACACATTAAAATTCATTAAAGATTCACATTAAGTGCCATCTCCTGAATGAAGGTTGGCTGCAACAGTCATCCAACATCTCCTGTCTGTTGCCTTGGTGGTGCACTCTGTTAGACTGTAACATGTCCATCTTATGATGTTTGTTTCCCATTTGTATCTTTGCTTACCTCTTGCTCACCTCCTAGAAAGATATACTTACCGTAACACTTTACTGATCTTCGTTCCAGAATATACTTATGTTCCATTAGCAAGGGTATTTGCACATTTTTTAGACATTAATCCTCGCCATCTTTAAAAGTATGTATAAAATCTATCACATGACATAGAGCTTTGAAATTGTCAATGTGTTGTAATGAATGTTTCCATTTTCTAATTTAATTTGAAAGTCCCAGAGTTATTTCAAGAGTGAAATTCTACTTATTATAATGCTGGGTGTGATTTTAGGATTCTAAATGTGAGGATTAGTTAATAGTGTTTTTCGCCAGTGAATACATGTGTAAGAGATACTGCGTTAATAGTGTTTTTCACCAGTGAATACATGTGTAAGAGATACTGCCAAATGAAATTCTTCATATATATAAAAAAGCTCATTTTCCAGAATTTTGAATTTTTCAAGAATAATACTCACAAACATTGTCAACAGACTGTATTATGTGGGTGTAGCCATTTTAGAATAATGTGCTATTCTAGATGAGTTAGTCTTAGTAATATTATCACTATGGTTGCTATATTTGCTATATTTCTTAAATATAGCAACAGTTTTCACGATCAATGAAGTTTGTCACTAAGGTTGTAGAGTGGAATCCTGTTATAACAACGTGGTCCGGACCGACAAAATGTGTATGTAATAACAGAAATTCTTTATATACAGTACAAACAATAAAGAATAAATATAATTGGGGATCTTGGAAAGTGTTGTTATATAGGGAAATTTGTTATAATAGAATTGGTATAAAGTAATTTCCATTGTATAACTAAATATAAATCATAAAATTCAGTCAGTTAATGTTTGTAATGACAGTCTATTTTCATTAACTCTTGGTTGCTGATCCAGCGTCCATGGGCTCATGCCCTTTGACCCACTGCTATTGTGGGATATATGCATGTGTTTGTTGTTAGCTGTTGTTTTGTTCCATATATTATTTGTTTCATTTATCTGGCCCTGGAGGGAGTAGCATTTTCCTGTTGTCCTCCAGTGCTGGGCATTAAAAAATGTGGTCGTCAACAGTTTTATAGAGATGAGTGCACATCCGGCACCCTGGAGTGTGTTGTGATTGTATTCTGTTCAGGTGATTATTAAGCTGTACATGTTGTGTGCACATTCTGAAGATGATACTCTGGTTTTTCCTTCCCAGGAGGTTGTTTATGTTGTCTTTAGGATTTGGGCTGGTCATATATTTATAGATTTCCCTCCCAGTGTTTCCCATGGCCAATCTGTTCATCCAATTTTCTTTGTTCACAGATTTCAACATCATTTTAACTGTGTGTATGGTGTTTGTGTATATGGCTGTTCTTGTTGTGCTCCCTTCTTTGCTCCCTTATCATTGCCAGGTGTGTTTGAGTGGCCAGGAATCCACTGCATAACAAAGCTGACTTCATACGATGTAAGCAGTTGGTTTGCATGGTGATATATTTCAACTAGCTCAGGTTTACAATTTCTATCACATTCTAGTGTCTGAAGAGCAGACATAGAATCTGTAAAAATCACAATATTTTGGACTTTTGTTGGAAAGGTATCAAATATGGTCTTCAGGTGGTACAAGGAAACTTCTAGTGGTATTTCAGCTTCATAGTTAGAACATATCTCCCCACAGGCATCAAACAACTCATCAGATGTTTTGTCTGAATATTCTATATAGACACCATAATCTGCTTTGATAGTGGCTTTAAAAGCAGACCCATCTGTATAGACATGGATCCATTGTTCTGGGTAGGTGTCTATTGATTTCTGTGTTGCTTTCATAAGACTTACTGGGTCTGAACTTTTTGTTGAATTATCTCTTGTGTCTTGATTTCCGGTAATTTAAAACTTGCGTGTGGTGGTAAATATTTTTCTACTCTTTGCAGTTCTTGTCTGGGAAGCCCCCATCGAGACCAGCACCGTGCAGAGGTGATGGGGCTTAGTTCAGCCATCAGGGGCTGGAAACTAAGACTGGTCGGGCAGTCCCATTCGAGCAGGACCATAGTCCTGCCCAAGTAAGCAGAGTGCTGAAGACGGAGGCATCCAGCCATAAGGCGCACAGATAATCAGGATGCCACGCACAAAACACAATGGAAACATGTCTTCATCTATAAATAGTTATGGTGCCTGCCCTGTGGCGGACGTTCAGGCAGGGACGGTGCCGGGCCCTATACCTCGAAAGGGCCCAACCTCAGTTACTGGAAGTCCTTCTCAATTGCCCCGAGGAGCCAGGAGGCAAGGGAATAGAGCTACTGGCCAAACAAACAAACGACCAATAAAAATAATGCACTGGAATGCTGAGGGTGTCAACAGTAAAAGAGATGGATACAGCAAAAAATTGGAACTTGAAAATGTCCTCAGTGAAGAACAAGTTAGTATATGCTGTATCCAAGAAACACACCTCAGCAGCAACATAGCCTTCAAAATCAGAGGCTACCAGTGCTACCGGTCTGACAGAAAGGACAGGCGAAAGGGTGGAATTCTGACACTTGTTAAAAACAATATCAGCGCATGTCAGCTGGAAGTATATATGGAAGGGGCAGAATACCAGATGCTCCACCTAAAAACAGACAGTGCAGAATTCCATCTCCTGAACTACTACTGCCCAAATGACAAACCATTGGCACTAAACACAATTCCAGACAAAGAGAGACTTATGGTGTGTGGTGACTTCAACAGCCACTCTCAGAGCTGGGGCTACGATCATATCGACAAGAGAGGTGAGGAACTTGAGAGCTGGCAGGATGAAAATAATCTCATTCTTATTAACCAGCCAGCAGACTCGCCAACCTTCTACTCAAGAGCATGGCACACCACCTCTACACCAGATCTGGCATTCCACTCACCAGGCTTGGAATGGAACATCACACGTGTTGTTGGAAAGCAGCTTGGAGGTAGTGACCACAGACCAGTATTTCTGGAAATCCACAATGAATTTACCAAGGACAGCAGCATGCTCACTAGGTGGAATTATAAAAGGGCAGACTGGAAAATGTACCAGCATTTAACCAGTGTTCTAGCTAAGGACATGAACTTGGACAAAGACATCAATAGAGCAGTGAGTGAGTTTAATAGATGTATACTACATGCTGCTAGTAAAACCATACCCAGGGGGGCACGCAAAAACTACAAACCCTACTGGAATGATGAACTGGAAAAGCTGCAAAATGAGATGGAAACATCTAGACAGCAGGCTGAGAACAGACCTAGCCAAGAACATCACAACAAATATCAGCAAACAAAGGCTAAATTTCAAAGAGCCAAGTTACAAGCCAGACGGAGCAGCTGGAAAGAAAAAACAGAGTCGCTGAACCTAGAAAGAGATACTAGGAAATTATGGAAACTTGTAAAACAACTAAATGATGAAGGTACAGGGAGAAATACCAGGATCACACTTTATAAAGATAGAGACATTTTAACAGGTAAACATGCAGCTGATTACTTCGCAGATTCCTTTGCAGAAGACAATAACGTCAAAGTCAGCCCAGACAAACAACAGGAGGTTCGAGAGAACCAGCAAAACATTGAACAAGGTGAACCTATACCTGAAGTCATGGAGGCACCAATCACAATGAGAGAACTGGAGCATGCAATATCCAAATTGAAAATGAAAAAGTCCCCTGGAGCTGATGGAGTGTCCAATGAAATTATTAGAAACCTGGGAATTGCAGCAAGAGCAAAGCTACTGCAGATCTTTAACACAAGCTGGTCCACAGGTAATGTACCACAGGTGTGGAGAGAAGCAATAATGATACCACTCCTCAAATCAGGAAAAGATGGCAACATAGTCTCCAACTACAGACCCATCAGCCTCACAAGCTGTCTATGTAAAACAATGGAACGCATTATCAATCTTAGGATGCAGTGGTACCTTGAAAGTGAAAACCTTCTGGTATCACAGCAAGCAGGTTTCAGACAGTGCTACTCTACTGAAGATCAGGCAACCTACCTCTCCCAAGAGATTGAGGATGCCTTCCAAGAAAAGAAACTGGTACTAGCAGCATGGATAGACCTCAGGAAAGCATTTGATAAGGTCTGGAAAGAAGGGCTCCTAAAGAAATTGCGAAATTGCAGGGTTAGCTCAAGAATGTACAAATGGGTAAAAGCATACCTGCATAATAGAAGAGCCAGGGTACAATTAGATGGTCGCAAGAGCAAGAAAGTTCTACTGCGTCATGGAGTCCCCCAGGGAGGAGTCCTGTCACCCACACTTTTCTTGGTTTACATCAATGACCTAGTTGCTGAACTACCACATGGGATCAAAGTGGCAATGTATGCTGACGACCTGGTGATCTGGTGCACGGAAGAACATGCAACAGTGGCCACTAAACAAATACAAAGAGCTATCGATGCCCTAACATTATGGGCAAATAGATGGTGCGTCAGCATTAACACAGATAAGTGCAGCACTACACTCTTTACCCTCTCACCAAAACAAAAAGCTGGTCATATCAAGATAGATGGAGAGCTCTTGAAAGAAGACAAACAACCCACATACCTCAGAGTTACTTTTGATGATAAGCTGACATGGAAGCAGCACATAAACAAAGCAACAACAAAAGCCAGAAGGAAGTTAGCTATCCTGAGAAAACTAAGTGGAACCACATGGGGAGCCAGTGGAAATATACTCAGTAAAGTTTACCAGCAAGGCATAAGACCACACCTGGAATATGGTTCAGCTGCGTGGTGTCCTGCATCAAACACCACATTACAAGATCTAGATAAAGTGCAAAACCAGGCACTTAGAATAATGTTGGGAGCAATGAAATCAACACCCATAGCAGAGATGCAGAAAATGGGAAGAATGCAAACACTTGGCGAACGAAGAGACACAAAAGTACTAATTCAAGCAGAAAAGTTTCAGTGTATGCCAAGTCATCCAATGAAGGAAAGATTCCAAAATCTAGCAATGGGGCGACTGAAAAGGAGCAGCTTTATCCATCAAGCTAAACGACTCCGTAGACAACTTACAGACCTACCTGAAGTTGACAGCCCCTTAAGGTCTGTACCAGAACAAACCCCGTGGAGTGAAAGCCATGGAATGCCAATATACATTCAGACCCATGTGAAAGGAATACTAAGCGAGGACGAACAGAACAGTGTGCAGCGAAGGACAGTCACCCTCAGTTTCC
Source organism: Meghimatium bilineatum (assembly GCA_034231615.1). NCBI lineage: Eukaryota > Metazoa > Mollusca > Gastropoda > Stylommatophora > Philomycidae > Meghimatium > Meghimatium bilineatum. The sequence goes on from CM067302.1 coordinate 1,086,786, forward strand.
TGGATGAGGAATATCCACAAGATATATGGGTCAGAGTGTACACAGATGGGTCAGCACAGAATGCTGTGAGGAATGGAGGTGCAGGTGTATATATAGAATATCCACACAAGCCTAGAGATACAATCAGAACCCCAACAGGAAAATTCTGCAATAATTATGATGCAGAAATCCAGGCAATTAGTGTGGCAGCTAAAAAAACTGCTGAACTCCAACTCTGGCCTACAGCCTGTGGTATTCCTGACAGATGCAAGGTCAGTGCTTCAAGCTCTCCAGTCTGGAAAACTAACAGACTTAAAAAAACTACTTAGCGAATTGTCTTACCAGTATAGGATAACCATGCAGTGGATACCCTCTCACTGTGGAATACCAGGAAATGAAAAAGCAGACCAACTGGCTAAAGAAGGTGCTGCCGAAGACCAACCAGATATACCAATCACCTACCATCAGAAAAAACAGATGATCAAGTCAATAAGAAAGCCACAAACACCAACACAAGATGACTATCACATTATGAACAGACCAGAACAAGTTATAATTCTACGTCTCAGAACAGGACACAACCGACTCCGCAGTCACATGTATACAAAGTTCAAGATTGGCAACACGGCCATGTGTACATGTGGACAGGCAGCACAGAGTGCCAAACATATACTTCAAGAGTGTTCTGAGCATGAAACGCTGAGGCAGACATATTGGCCAGAGGAAACAACACTGGAATCAAAGCTCTATGGGACACTGTATGAACTACAAAAGACAGTGTGTTTTATTAAGGAGACAGAATTACAGATATAGACATGTTTCAAGTGAACGAAAGAAGAAGAAGAAGAAGGTCTGGGAAGTGATAGCTGTCTTTTATTTCATTGACATAGCTAAGGACTGACTTTTGTTTTAATCTGTAGTTTGGTTGCCAGTTTTCTACAAGTTGTTTATTTGAGTGTTCTTTCATAAGCTTCCATTGCAGCCATATCTCTCCGCATCTCAAGGGGTTCTACATTTGTATGTATTTCATATGCAGCCATTGGTAGAACCGTAATTATTTGCACCCCGATTGGCCACTTGTGGTCAGGATGTCCGAGGTCAAGCACATCCGTTTTCGTCAATCCTTTATTTCGGATTTGGTCGCTAGTCCGTGACAGCCTCTATCTGTCGCTGGGCACGCTGGTGTGTAGTGCCTCTTCGCCAAGACGTCTGTCGAGCGCGTCCATCTGGCACAAGATGCTCCACCGTCCATGAATCCATCTCGTGCAAATGGAAAAACTATGCCTGTGTCCATCGGGTACTGAACCATTTCTCATCCACGAGCCTGGTTCTGTATGAGGAAGAACTCGCCAGAAGAGTTGGACCCTGGCTCGTTCACCCTCCCACCCGAGGCGTCGTTCACAGACATCGTGAACCCCTCGCACAAGTTTGATTCTCACACCATGCGTTTGAGAGCAAGGCGTTCTCGAGTTGAGCGACCTTCAGGTACTGAACCCTTTCTTTCTGCAAATGTATTTCCGGTATAGGAAATTTTGACAGTAGAGTTGGGCCAGGACTGCCATCTTTGTCCCTTTCTTGCCTAAGCCCATCGGGTTCGGAACCCTTTCTCTTCGCGTGCATATTTCCGGTATAGGAAGGCTTGACATTAGAGTTGGTTTAGGTCTTCTTGCTTTTCCAAACGCCCACGATTGGGTCTGGGTCTCTGCCTATAAGGATCACAGGTAACTAGAAGCTCGTCTCGAGCTAACAGAGCTTATAGTTACCCTTTCCTAGGAACTTTTCACTTTTCATTTGCGGTTCGCGCTGCCCTCTGGCGCTGATCTGCCCTTTCATTATATCATTGTACTCATTATGACATATTTTTTTCTTTCCATGCATCCACCTTTACATGCCTTTGACATTGGCTGCCCCTCCAATGTTCTGACTGGACTAACAGGCGTCACTGTATGTCGACAGTGTCACTGTATGTGGTGATACAAATGGTGTCGGAGATATTGTCTGTCTCTTTTGCAGTCAAATCTCTTTCCATCTGCTTCCTCCACATTCTCGGACACAATCCCCAAATTATTTGGCCAGAATCAGCTCGAGCTGCTGTTTTCTGTTACCAGGGTGCACCGCGAGGAGGTACATTTAGGATCTTGGTTATCTGATAACCCTGCGTCCGCCTAGAGCAATGCGTTCCCTTTGCACCCCTGGTGTCAATTCTTCTTGTATATCTAGAAGTGTGGTAAATAAGTTTTTTTATCTCGATGTTATATTCGCATGGAATGCTGGATGTATCATATCTAATCACGTGGGTGTTCTTGTTTATATTCTTTATTTTTTCTTTAAATTTCGCCATCAGCAGTTCGTGGTCCGTGTCGCAGTCTGCTCCTGGTAATGTTTTACTTAAGGGAATGCTTGTTTTCCATCTTTGTTAGATCAGTATGTAATCTATTTGAAGTTTATACTTTCCATCTGTGTTAGATCAGTATGTAATCTATTTGAATTTATACTTTCCATCTTTGTTAGATCAGTATGTAATCTATTTGAAGTTTATACTTTCCATCTTTGTTAGATCAGTATGTAATCTATTTGAAGTTTATACTTTCCATCTTTGTTAGATCAGTATGTAATCTATTTGAAGTTTATACTTTCCATCTTTGTTAGATCAGTATGTAATCTATTTGAAGTTTATACTTTCCATCTTTGTTAGATCAGTATGTAATCTATTTGAAGTTTATACTTTCCATCTTTGTTAGATCAGTATGTAATCTATTTGAAGTTTATACTTTCCATCTTTGTTAGATCAGTATGTAATCTATTTGAAGTTTATACTTTCCATCTTTGTTAGATCAGTATGTAATCTATTTGAAGTTTATACTTTCCATCTTTGTTAGATCAGTATGTAATCTATTTGAAGTTTATACTTTCCATCTTTGTTAGATCAGTATGTAATCTATTTGAAGTTTATACTTTCCATCTTTGTTAGATCAGTATGTAATCTATTTGAAGTTTATACTTTCCATCTTTGTTAGATCAGTATGTAATCTATTTGAAGTTTATACTTTCCATCTTTGTTAGATCAGTATGTAATCTATTTGAAGTTTATACTTTCCATCTTTGTTAGATCAGTATGTAATCTATTTGAAGTTTATACTTTCCATCTTTGTTAGATCAGTATGTAATCTATTTGAAGTTTATACTTTCCATTTGGTGATCTCCTCGTATAGTATACTGGGATGTTGTTCAAAAAATGTATTCATGATTGCTAGATTCATGATTGCTAGATTCATGATTGCTAGATTGTTTACCAAGCAAATATTGAGCAATAGTTCATCTCTTTCGTTTCTATTTCTTAAGCCATATTTCCCTTGGGATCTCATTTCGTGGTGTGGTCTTTCTTTCCCTACTTTAGCGTTGAAAGCCTCCATGACTATAATAATGTCTCCATGACTAGAGTGTGATGTAGTTGTTCGTAGAAAGTGTCAGTCTCTTGGTCATCTGCTGTTGTTGTGGGTGTGTAGATTTGGTCATCTGCTGTTGTTGTGGGTGCGTAGATTTGGTCATCTGCTGTTGTAGGTGCGTAGATTTGGTCATCTGCTGTTGTTGTGGGTGCGTAGATTTGGTCATCTGCTGTTGTTGTGGGTGCGTAGATTTGGTCATCTGCTGTTGTTGTGGGTGCGTAGATTTGAGCAATAGAGATATTTTTCTTTTTACCCTTGATTCTGATGGTAATAATACGGTCGTTCTTAGGATAGTACCCTAACGAAAAGATTTTATATTTGGACAGATAAAATCCGACCCCTCGCTGACCTCCTGTCTCGCTGACTGAAAACACATGCATTTCTCCTGACGCTAATGAAAAATATCCATTATCTGTGCTCTGACATACCCAATATGCCTGTGTTTAGTCTGTCATTTCGTTAGTTACCATGAATTGTTTCCTGTGATTTAATCTTCTTACGTTCCATGTTCCTATTTTTATACTCCTGTTGACTAATTGTGCCTAACCTGTTCTTGATTCACTGCACACGACGTGGTCGGATTGATGTTTACCTTTAACACATTACTGCTGACACTGACACCTCTTCTATCTCGTCTGTTGTTAGAACCCTAGATCTATCAAGGTATTCTGTAATATTCAGCCCGTTGTCTTGTGTAAATGGTTCAACCAATTACATTTCTTGTTATTATAGCCATAAGTGGAAGCAAATAATAGTAGCACTATAACCTGCCATGCATGTCATAAGAGATGAATAAGGAAGGTTTTACTTGTGGTTGGACATATGGATAGATACACATCCTGTAAAAGATTATTGGTAGCATTTGCTATTCAGGATGTAACCATCAACCCAGCATTTTCTGGCAGTAGAGATCTTCTAGGCAATATAACTATATTTAGTAGTTTGCCTTTGCTTTCTGAAGGGTCTGACTACACAATTGCTGTGGCGGGATTCGAACCCGGTACTTTGATCGTTAAAGACGTGCCCTGTACCTCTCCACTACAGATCTAGACAAATATTATAGGGCCTCAAAAAATTGCTATCCTGAAGTAGGATATGTCGAACCAAAATATCTCCAGCTAAGCAAATATCTCCAGTCAAACTGTAAATTACAACACGACAGATTCTAATCTCTGAACTATATCCTGCTCAGTGGTGAAAGTTTGAAAACAGGTGCAGAAGAAGAAGCTGATGACACAGCTCTCTATTTGTTACAAATGTTACATCTCTACAACCCTAATAGGATGTCTCCAATGTGGATCCCCTACACCCTAGTAGGATGTCACCAATGTGGATCCCCCTACACCCTAATAGAATGTCACCAATGTGGATCCACTACAACCCTAATAGGATGTCTCCAATGTGGATCCCCTACAACCCTAATAGGTTATGTGTTTTCTTATCCTATACCTTATCCTTTAATCACTATCAATTGTAATCTCTTATCTGTAGACTTTCAAATGCTGCCATGGCCAAGTATGATGAGATCAAGACTCAGACTACAGCAGGTGTTGTGCACATGATGTCTGAGAGGAAGTACGCAGACATTGAGAGGTTCATCTCATGCCATCTTACATCATCGTGAAGGAAAAAGGAGAATTGAAAAAGTATGTGACCAGTTTTTTATTGTGATGAGATATTGTTTGTGCTGGAGAAGTTAGCTCCCAACATTTCCAAATCAATGTAAAATTATTGTTTTAATTATCTTGTGAGATTTGTGATTCATGTGGTGTTTCATAGATTTGTGATTCATGTGGTGTTTTATAGATTTGTGATTCATGTGATGTTTCATAGATTTGTGATTCATGTGGTGTTTCATAGATTTGTGATTTATGTGGTGTTTCATAGATTTGTGATTCATGTGGTGTTTCATAGATTTGTGATTTATGTGGTGTTTCATAGATTTGTGATTCATGTGGTGTTTCATAGATTTGTTATTCATGTGGTGTTTCATAGATTTGTGATTCATGTGATGTTTCATAGATTTGTGATTTATGTGGTGTTTCATAGATTCGTGATTCATGTGGTTTTTCATAGATTTGTGATTCATGTGGTTTTTCATAGATTTGTGATTCATGTGATGTTTCATAGATTTGTGATTCATGTGGTTTTTCATATATTTGTGATTCATGCGATGTTTCATAGATTTGTGATTCATGTGGTTTTTCATAGATTTGTGATTCATGTGGTTTTTCATAAATTTTGTGATTCATGTGGTTTTTCATAGATTTGTGATTCATGTGGTTTTTCATAGATTTGTGATTGATGTTTTCATTTTTCATCACATATTTTCTCGTTGATGTTTGTGGGTGTCTGGCTAGGTCAACAGTGACACAAGCAGCAACAAAAGGTCAAGCACGTTTGACCGTGGTTAGCATCTTGGCAGTAATCACTGTTTTTGTGTGTGTGGTTATTTTCTATCTTCATTTGCAATAACATAATTTGTGTTTGTTCTCTGTCCTGCATATTTTCCTTCATAAAGACCTTATTGTTTAAATGTAGATTCCAGTCTATATTGTATGATATTTTATTTGTCCATGTCTGTCTTATTTCTATCTATCTATCCATCCATCCTTCCATCCATCCATCCATCCATCCATCCATCCATCCATCCATCCATCCATCCTTCCATCCATCCTTCCTTCCATCCATCCTTCCATCCATCCATCCATCCTTCCATCCATCTTTCCATCCATCTATCGTCTTTTCTCTACTTGTGCTGTAAGACATCTTAAGATTGAATGTCGAATCAGTTTTTGGGTTATGGCACATTTGGTTGCTTGTATAACACATGAAGTATTATTGTGATGTCTTAGAGTGTTGGTAACCATCTTGCTGTTTCCATTTTCATGTTGTGTGCTCTTGCTGCATACCTGTAAGGGTTCATTCTCATTAGGTGGCCGAACCATTTCAATCTCTGTTTTTCAATATATTTGACTACAGATGTTGTTCCAACAGTTCTTGTAATCTCCTCATTTCTCACATGATCTCTTCTTGTTCCAACAGTTCTTGTAATCTCCTCATTTCTCACATGATCTCTTCCTGTTTTATTTGCTGATTTTCATAGAACATCTTATTTCACGAGTAGTAAACTTTCTCTCTTGTTCTTTAATTAGTTTCCTTGGAATGAATATTGAATTTATGATTTATCTGTTGGTTTCCATCAGGATAGATTTGTGCTTCAAAATTAGTGTAAGTCTATCCAGATTAAATGCTGGTGTGGCAACCTGGGCCTGGACTCTTAATTCAGGGTGCAAAGAATAGGGCCACTGTCTTCTTTCCAGACATGTTGTAGGAGACAACTAAGGAAATTATGTGACAGGCTGATAAACTGTGGAAAAAATATTATTGTCACATCTTGTCTACATTTTTTACTTTTAATTCTATGCAATAAATCTCATGGATGACAAAGCGATGCAGACCAGCAGACAATCCAATTTCGTCATATTGTGGCAGACCCCCTAGTCTGTGGGGAATACTACATGAGACATCCTAGTCTGTGAGGAATACTAGATGAGACACCCTAGTCTGTGGGGAATACTAGATGAGACCCCCTAGTCTGTGGGGAATACTAGATGAGACCCCCTAGTCTGTGGGGAATACTAGATGAGACCCCTAGTCTGTGGGGAATACTAGATGAGACACCCTAGTCTGTGGGGAATACTAGATGAGACACCCTAGTCTGTGGGGAATACTAGATGAGACACCCTAGTCTGTGGGGAATACTAGATGAGACACCCTAGTCTGTGGGGAATACTAGATGAGACACCCTAGTCTGTGGGGAATACTAGATGAGACACCCTAGTCTGTGGGGAATACTAGATGAGACCCCCTAGTCTGTGGGGAATACTAGATGAGACACCCTAGTCTGTGGGGAATACTAGATGAGACACCCTAGTCTGTGGGGAATACTAGATGAGACCCCCTAGTCTGTGGGGAATACTAGATGAGACCCCCTAGTCTGTGGGGAATACTAGATGAGACCCCTAGTCTCTGGGGAATACTAGATGAGACACCCTAGTCTGTGGAGAATACTAGATGAGACACCCTAGTCTGTGGGGAATACTAGATGAGACCCCCTATTCTGTGGGGAATACTAGATGAGAACCCCTAGTCTGTGGGGAATACTAGATGAGACACCCTAGTCTGTGGGGAATACTAGATGAGACACCCTAGTCTGTGGGGAATACTAGATGAGACCCCCTAGTCTGTGGGGAATACTAGATGAGACACCCTAGTCTGTGGGGAATACTAGATGAGACACCCTAGTCTGTGGGGAATACTAGATGAGGCACCCTAGTCTGTGGTGAATACTAGATGAGACCCCCTAGTCTGTGGGGAATACTAGATGAGAACCCCTAGTCTGTGGGGAATACTAGATGAGACGCCCTAGTCTATGGGGAATACTAGATGAGACACCCTAGTCTGTGGGGAATACTAGATGAGACACCCTAGTTAGTGGGGAATAATAGATGAGACACCCTAGTCTGTGGGGAATACTAGATGAGACACCCTAGTCTGTGGGGAATACTAGATGAGACACCCTAGTCTGTGGGGAATATTAGATGAGACACCATAGTCTGTGGGGAATACTAGATGAGACCCCCTAGTCTGTGGGGAATACTAGATGAGACACCCTAGTCTGTGGGGAATACTAGATGAGACACCCTAGTCTGTGGGGAATACTAGATGAGACCCCCTAGTCTGTGGGGAATACTAGATGAGACACTCTAGTCTGTGGGGAATACTAGATGAGACACCCTAGTCTGTGGGGAATACTAGATGAGACACCCTAGTCTGTGGGGAATACTAGATGAGACACCCTAGTCTGTGGGGAATACTAGATGAGACACCCTAGTCTGTGGGGAATACTAGATGAGACACCCTAGTCTGTGGGGAATACTAGATGAGACCCCCTAGTTTGTGGGTAATACTAGATGAGACACCCTAGTCTGTGGGGAATACTAGATGAGACACCCTAGTCTGTGGGGAATAATAGATGAGACACCCTAGTCTGTGGAGAATACTAGATGAGACACCTTAGTCTGTGGGGAATACTAGAAGAGACACCCTAGTCTGTGGGGAATACTAGATGAGAACCCCTAGTCTGTAGGGAATACTAGATGAGACACCCTAGTATGTGGGGAATACTAGATGAGACACCCTAGTATGTGGGGAATACTAGATGAGACACCCTAGTCTGTGGGGAATACTAGATGAGACACCCTAGTCTGTGGGGAATACTAGATGAGACACCCTAGTCTGTGGGGAATAATAGATAAGACACCCTAGTCTGTGGAGAATACTAGATGAGATACCCTAGTCTGTGGGGAATACTAGATGAGACACCCTAGTATGTGGGGAATACTAGATGAGACACCCTAGTCTGTGGGGAATACTAGATGAGACACCCTAGTCTGTGGGGAATACTAGATGAGACCCCCTAGTCTGTGGGGAATACTAGATGAGACCCTTAGTCTGTGGGGAATACTAGATGAGACCCCCTAGTCTGTGGGGAATACTAGATGAGACACCCTAGTCTGTGGGGAATAATAGATAAGACACCCTATTCTGTGGGGAATACTAGATGAGACAGCCTAGTCTGTGGGGAATACTAGATGAGACACCCTAGTCTGTGGGGAATACTAGATGAGACACTCTAGTATGTGGGGAATACTAGATGAGACACCCTAGTCTGTGGGAAATACTAGATGAGACACCCTAGTCTGTGGGGAATACTAGATGAGACCCTTAGTCTGTGGGGAATTCTAGATGAGACCCCCTAGTCTGTGGGGAATACTAGATGAGACACCCTAGTCTGTGGGGAATACTAGATGAGACACCCTAGTCTGTGGGGAATACTAGATGAGACACTCTAGTCTGTGGGGAATACTAGATGAGACATCCTAGTCTGTGGGGAATACTAGATGAGACACCCTAGTCTGTGGGGAATACTAGATGAGACACCCTAGTCTGTGGGGAATACTAGATGAGACACCCTAGTCTGTGGGGAATACTAGATGAGACACCCTAGTCTGTGGGGAATACTAGATGAGACATCCTAGTCTGTGGGGAATACTAGATGAGACCCCCTAGTCTGTTGGGAATACTAGATGAGACCCCCTAGTCTGTGGGGAATACTAGATGAGACATCCTAGTCTGTGGGGAATAATAGATGAGACACCCTAGTCTGTGGGGAATAATAGATGAGACATCCTAGTCTGTGGAGAATACTAGATGAGACCCCCTAGTCTGTGGGAAATACTAGATGAGACATCCTAGTCTGTGGGGAATAATAGATGAGACACCCTAGTCTGTGGGGAATAATAGATGAGACATCCTAGTCTGTGGGGAATACTAGATGAGACACCCTAGTCTGTGAGGAATACTAGATGAGACACCCTAGTCTGTGAGGAATACTAGATGAGACACCCTAGTCTGTGGGGAATAGTAGATAAGACATCCTAGTCTGTGGTGAATACTAGATGAGACACCCTAGTCTGTGGGGAATACTAGATGAGACCCCCTAGTCTGTTGGGAATACTAGATGAGACCCCCTAGTCTGTGGGGAATACTAGATGAGACCCCCTAGTCTGTGGGGAATACTAGATGAGACACCCTAGTCTGTGGGGAATACTAGATGAGACCCCCTAGTCTGTGGGGAATACTAGATGAGACCCCCTAGTCTATGGGGAATACTAGATGAGACACCCTAGTCTGTGGGGAATACTAGATGAGACACCCTAGTCTGTGGGGAATGCTAGATGAGACACCCTATTCTGTGGGGAATACTAGATGAGACACCCTAGTCTGTGGGGAATACTAGATGAGACACCCTAGTCTGTGGGGAATATTAGATGAGACCCCCTAGTCTGTGGGGAATACTAGATGAGACACCCTAGTCTGTGGGGAATACTAGATGAGACACCCTAGTCTGTGAGGAATACTAGATGAGACACCCTAGTCTTCTGGGAATACTAGATGAGACACCCTAGTCTGTGGGGAATACTAGATGAGACACCCTAGTCTGTGGGGAATACTAGATGAGACCCCCCATAGTATGTGGGGAATACTAAATGAGACACCCTCGTCTGTGGGGAATACTAGATGAGACACCATAGTCTGTGGGGAATACTAGATGAGACATCCTAGTCTGTGGGGATTAATAGATGAGACACCCTAGTCTGTGGGGAATAATAGATGAGACATCCTAGTCTGTGGGGAATATTAGATGAGACACCCTAGTCTGTGGGGAATACTAGATGAGAACCCCTAGTCTGTGGGGAATACTAGATGAGACACCCTAGTCTGTGGGGAATACTAGATGAGACACCCTAGTCTGTGGGGAATACTAGATGAGAAACCCTAGTCTGTGGGGAATACTAGATGAGACACCCTAGTCTGTGGGGAATACTAGATGAGACACCCTAGTCTGTGGGGAATACTAGATGAGACCCCCTAGTCTGTGGGGAATACTAGATGAGACCCCCTAGTCTGTGGGGAATACTAGATGAGACCCCCTAGTATGTGGGGAATACTAGATGAGACCCCCTAGTCTGTGGGGAATACTAGATGAGACACCCTAGTCTGTGGGGAATACTAGATGAGACACCCTAGTCTGTGGGGAATACTAGATGAGACACCCTAGTCTGTGGGGAATACTAGATGAGACACCGTAGTCTGTGGGGAATAATAGATGAGACACCCTAGTCTGTGGAGAATACTAGATGAGACCCTTAGTCTGTGGGGAATACTAGATGAGACACCCTAGTCTGTGGGGAATACTAGATGAGCCACCATAGTCTGTGGGGAATACTAGATGAGACACCCTAGTCTGTGGGGAATACTAGATGAGACACCCTTGTCTGTGGGGAATACTAGATGAGACCCCCTAGTCTGTGGGGAATACTAGATGAGACCCCCTAGTCTGTGGGGAATACTAGATGAGACACCCTAGTCTGTGGGGAATACTAGATGAGACACCCTAGTCTGTGGGGAATAATAGATGACACCCTAGTCTGTGGAGAATACTAGATGAGATACCCTAGTCTGTGGGGAATACTAGATGAGACACCCTGGTATGTGGGGAATACTAGATGAGACACCCTAGTCTGTGGGGAATACTAGATGAGACACCCTAGTCTGTGGGGAATACTAGATGAGACACCCTAGTCTGTGGGGAATACTAGATGAGACACCCTAGTCTGTGGGGAATAATAGATGAGACACCCTAGTCTGTGGAGAATACTAGATGAGATACCCTAGTCTGTGGGGAATACTAGATGAGACACCCTAGTATGTGGGGAATACTAGATGAGACACCCTAGTCTGTGGGGAATACTAGATTAGACACCCTAGTCTGTGGGGAATACTAGATGAGACCCCCTAGTCTGTGGGGAATACTAGATGAGACCCTTAGTCTGTGGGGAATACTAGATGAGACCCCCTAGTCTGTGGGGAATACTAGATGAGACACCCTAGTCTGTGGGGAATAATAGATAAGACACCCTAGTCTGTGGAGAATACTAGATGAGATACCCTAGTCTGTGGGGAATACTAGATGAGACACCCTAGTATGTGGGGAATACTAGATGAGACACCCTAGTCTGTGGGGAATACTAGATGAGACACCCTAGTCTGTGGGGAATACTAGATGAGACCCCCTAGTCTGTGGGGAATACTAGATGAGACCCTTAGTCTGTGGGGAATACTAGATGAGACCCCCTAGTCTGTGGGGAATACTAGATGAGACACCCTAGTCTGTGGGGAATAATAGATAAGACACCCTATTCTGTGGGGAATACTAGATGAGACAGCCTAGTCTGTGGGGAATACTAGATGAGACACCCTAGTCTGTGGGGAATACTAGATGAGACACTCTAGTATGTGGGGAATACTAGATGAGACACCCTAGTCTGTGGGGAATACTAGATGAGACACCCTAGTCTGTGGGGAATACTAGATGAGACCCTTAGTCTGTGGGGAATTCTAGATGAGACCCCCTAGTCTGTGGGGAATACTAGATGAGACACCCTAGTCTGTGGGGAATACTAGATGAGACACCCTAGTCTGTGGGGAATACTAGATGAGACACTCTAGTCTGTGGGGAATACTAGATGAGACATCCTAGTCTGTGGGGAATACTAGATGAGACACCCTAGTCTGTGGGGAATACTAGATGAGACACCCTAGTCTGTGGGGAATACTAGATGAGACACCCTAGTCTGTGGGGAATACTAGATGAGACACCCTAGTCTGTGGGGAATACTAGATGAGACATCCTAGTCTGTGGGGAATACTAGATGAGACCCCCTAGTCTGTTGGGAATACTAGATGAGACCCCCTAGTCTGTGGGGAATACTAGATGAGACATCCTAGTCTGTGGGGAATAATAGATGAGACACCCTAGTCTGTGGGGAATAATAGATGAGACATCCTAGTCTGTGGAGAATACTAGATGAGACCCCCTAGTCTGTGGGAAATACTAGATGAGACATCCTAGTCTGTGGGGAATAATAGATGAGACACCCTAGTCTGTGGGGAATAATAGATGAGACATCCTAGTCTGTGGGGAATACTAGATGAGACACCCTAGTCTGTGAGGAATACTAGATGAGACACCCTAGTCTGTGAGGAATACTAGATGAGACACCCTAGTCTGTGGGGAATAGTAGATAAGACATCCTAGTCTGTGGTGAATACTAGATGAGACACCCTAGTCTGTGGGGAATACTAGATGAGACCCCCTAGTCTGTTGGGAATACTAGATGAGACCCCCTAGTCTGTGGGGAATACTAGATGAGACCCCCTAGTCTGTGGGGAATACTAGATGAGACACCCTAGTCTGTGGGGAATACTAGATGAGACCCCCTAGTCTGTGGGGAATACTAGATGAGACCCCCTAGTCTATGGGGAATACTAGATGAGACACCCTAGTCTGTGGGGAATACTAGATGAGACACCCTAGTCTGTGGGGAATGCTAGATGAGACACCCTATTCTGTGGGGAATACTAGATGAGACACCCTAGTCTGTGGGGAATACTAGATGAGACACCCTAGTCTGTGGGGAATATTAGATGAGACCCCCTAGTCTGTGGGGAATACTAGATGAGACACCCTAGTCTGTGGGGAATACTAGATGAGACACCCTAGTCTGTGAGGAATACTAGATGAGACACCCTAGTCTTCTGGGAATACTAGATGAGACACCCTAGTCTGTGGGGAATACTAGATGAGACACCCTAGTCTGTGGGGAATACTAGATGAGACCCCCCATAGTATGTGGGGAATACTAAATGAGACACCCTCGTCTGTGGGGAATACTAGATGAGACACCATAGTCTGTGGGGAATACTAGATGAGACATCCTAGTCTGTGGGGATTAATAGATGAGACACCCTAGTCTGTGGGGAATAATAGATGAGACATCCTAGTCTGTGGGGAATATTAGATGAGACACCCTAGTCTGTGGGGAATACTAGATGAGAACCCCTAGTCTGTGGGGAATACTAGATGAGACACCCTAGTCTGTGGGGAATACTAGATGAGACACCCTAGTCTGTGGGGAATACTAGATGAGAAACCCTAGTCTGTGGGGAATACTAGATGAGACACCCTAGTCTGTGGGGAATACTAGATGAGACACCCTAGTCTGTGGGGAATACTAGATGAGACCCCCTAGTCTGTGGGGAATACTAGATGAGACCCCCTAGTCTGTGGGGAATACTAGATGAGACCCCCTAGTATGTGGGGAATACTAGATGAGACCCCCTAGTCTGTGGGGAATACTAGATGAGACACCCTAGTCTGTGGGGAATACTAGATGAGACACCCTAGTCTGTGGGGAATACTAGATGAGACACCCTAGTCTGTGGGGAATACTAGATGAGACACCGTAGTCTGTGGGGAATAATAGATGAGACACCCTAGTCTGTGGAGAATACTAGATGAGACCCTTAGTCTGTGGGGAATACTAGATGAGACACCCTAGTCTGTGGGGAATACTAGATGAGCCACCATAGTCTGTGGGGAATACTAGATGAGACACCCTAGTCTGTGGGGAATACTAGATGAGACACCCTTGTCTGTGGGGAATACTAGATGAGACCCCCTAGTCTGTGGGGAATACTAGATGAGACCCCCTAGTCTGTGGGGAATACTAGATGAGACACCCTAGTCTGTGGGGAATACTAGATGAGACACCCTAGTCTGTGGGGAATAATAGATGACACCCTAGTCTGTGGAGAATACTAGATGAGATACCCTAGTCTGTGGGGAATACTAGATGAGACACCCTGGTATGTGGGGAATACTAGATGAGACACCCTAGTCTGTGGGGAATACTAGATGAGACACCCTAGTCTGTGGGGAATACTAGATGAGACACCCTAGTCTGTGGGGAATACTAGATGAGACACCCTAGTCTGTGGGGAATAATAGATGAGACACCCTAGTCTGTGGAGAATACTAGATGAGATACCCTAGTCTGTGGGGAATACTAGATGAGACACCCTAGTATGTGGGGAATACTAGATGAGACACCCTAGTCTGTGGGGAATACTAGATTAGACACCCTAGTCTGTGGGGAATACTAGATGAGACCCCCTAGTCTGTGGGGAATACTAGATGAGACCCCATAGTCTGTGGGGAATACTAGATGAGGCACCCTAGTCTGTGGGGAATACTAGATGAGACACCCTAGTCTGGGGAATATTAGATGAGACACCCTAGTCTGTGGGGAATACTAGATGAGACATCCTAGTCTGTGGGGAATACTAGATGAGACACCCTAGTATGTGGGGAATACTAGATGAGACACCCTAGTCTGTGGGGAATACTAGATGAGACACCCTAGTCTGTGGGGAATACTAGATGAGACATCCTAGTCTGTGGGGAATACTAGATGAGACACCCTAGTCTGTGGGGAATACTAGATGAGACACCCTAGTCTGTGGGGAATACTAGATGAGACACCCTAGTCTGTGGGGAATACTAGATGAGACACCCTAGTCTGTGGGGAATACTAGATGAGACATCCTAGTCTGTGGGGAATACTAGATGAGACCCCCTTGTCTGTTGGGAATACTAGATGAGACACCCTAGTCTGTGGGGAATACTAGATGAGACACCCTAGTCTGTGGGGAATACTAGATGAGACCCTTAGTCTGTGGGGAATACTAGATGAGACCCCCTAGTCTGTGGGGAATACTAGATGAGACACCCTAATCTGTGGGGAATACTAGATGAGACACCCTAGTCTGTGGGGAATACTAGATGAGACACCCTAGTCTGTGGGGAATACTAGATGAGACATCCTAGTCTGTGGGGAATACTAGATGAGACACCCTAGTCTGTGGGGAATACTAGATGAGACACCCTAGTCTGTGGGGAATACTAGATGAGACACCCTAGTCTGTGGGGAATACTAGATGAGACATCCTAGTCTGTGGGGAATACTAGATGAGACCCCCTAGTCTGTTGGGAATACTAGATGAGACCCCCTAGTCTGTGGGGAATACTAGATGAGACATCCTAGTCTGTGGGGAATAATAGATGAGACACCCTAGTCTGTGGGGAATAATAGATGAGACATCCTAGTCTGTGGGGAATACTAGATGAGACCCCCTAGTCTGTGGGGAATACTAGATGAGACATCCTAGTCTGTGGGGAATAATAGATGAGACACCCTAGTCTGTGGGGAATAATAGATGAGACATCCTAGTCTGTGGGGAATACTAGATGAGACACCCTAGTCTGTGAGGAATACTAGATGAGACACCCTAGTCTGTGAGGAATACTAGATGAGACACCCTAGTCTGTGGGGAATATTAGATGAGACCCCCTAGTCTGTGGGTAATACTAGATGAGACATCCTAATCTGTGGGGAATACTAGATGAGACACCCTAGTCTGTGGGGAATACTAGATGAGACACCCTAGTCTGTGGGGAATACTAGATGTGACAACCTAGTCTGTGGGGAATACTAGATGAGACACCCTAGTCTGTGGGGAATACTAGATGAGACACCCTAGTCTGTGGGGAATACTAGATGAGACACCCTAGTCTGTGGGGAATACTAGATGAGACATCCTAGTCTGTGGGGAATACTAGATGAGACCCCCTTGTCTGTTGGGAATACTAGATGAGACACCCTAGTCTGTGGGGAATACTAGATGAGACACCCTAGTCTGTGGGGAATACTAGATGAGACCCTTAGTCTGTGGGGAATACTAGATGAGACCCCCTAGTCTGTGAGAATACTAGATGAGACACCCTAATCTGTGGGGAATACTAGATGAGACACCCTAGTCTGTGGGGAATACTAGATGAGACACCCTAGTCTGTGGGGAATACTAGATGAGACATCCTAGTCTGTGGGGAATACTAGATGAGACACCCTAGTCTGTGGGGAATACTAGATGAGACACCCTAGTCTGTGGGGAATACTAGATGAGACACCCTAGTCTGTGGGGAATACTAGATGAGACACCCTAGTCTGTGGGGAATACTAGATGAGACATCCTAGTCTGTGGGGAATACTAGATGAGACCCCCTAGTCTGTGGGGAATAATAGATGAGACACCCTAGTCTGTGAGGAATACTAGATGAGACACCCTATTCTGTGAGGAATACTAGATGAGACACCCTAGTCTGTGGGGAATAGTAGATAAGACATCCTAGTCTGTGGGGAATACGAGATGAGACACCCTAGTCTGTGGGGAATACTAGATGAGACCCCCTAGTCTGTTGGGAATACTAGATGAGACCCCCTAGTCTGTGGGGAATACTAGATGAGACCCCCTAGTCTGTGGGGAATACTAGATGAGACACCCTAGTCTGTGGGGAATACTAGATAAGACCCCCTAGTCTGTGGGGAATACTAGATGAGACCCCCTAGTCTGTGGGGAATACTAGATGAGACACCCTAGTCTGTGGGGAATACTAGATGAGACACCCTAGTCTGTGGGGAATGCTAGATGAGACACCCTATTCTGTGGGGAATACTAGATGAGACACCCTAGTCTGTGGGGAATACTAGATGAGACACCCTTGTCTGTGGGGAATACTAGATGAGACACCCTAGTCTGTGGGGAATATTAGATGAGACCCCCTAGTCTGTGGGGAATACTAGATGAGACACCCTAGTCTGTGGTGAATACTAGATGAGACACCCTAGTCTGTGGGGAATACTAGATGAGACACCCTAGTCTTCTGGGAATACTAGATGAGACACCCTAGTCTGTGGGGAATACTAGATGAGACACCCTAGTCTGTGGGGAATACTAGATGAGACCCCCATAGTATGTGGGGAATACTAAATGAGACACCCTAGTCTGTGGGGAATACTAGATGAGACACCATAGTCTGTGGGGAATACTAGATGAGACATCCTAGTCTGTGGGGATTAATAGATGAGACACCCTAGTCTGTGGGGAATAATAGATGAGACATCCTAGTCTGTGGGGAATATTAGATGAGACACCCTAGTCTGTGGGGAATACTAGATGAGACACCGTAGTCTGTGGGAATACTAGATGAGACACCCTAGTCTGTGGAGAATACTAGAAGAGACACCCTAGTCTGTGGGGAATACTAGATGAGACCCTTAGTCTGTGGGGAATACTAGATGAGACACCCTAGTCTGTGGGGAATACTAGATGAGCCACCATAGTCTGTGGGGAATACTAGATGAGACACCCTAGTCTGTGGAGAATACTAGATGAGACACCCTTGTCTGTGAGGAATACTAGATGAGACCCCCTAGTCTGTGGGGAATACTAGATGAGACCCCCTAGTCTGTGGGGAATACTAGATGAGACACCCTAGTCTGTGGGGAATACTAGATGAGACACCCTAGTCTGTGGGGAATAATAGATGAGACACCCTAGTCTGTGGAGAATACTAGATGAGATACCCTAGTCTGTGGGGAATACTAGATGAGACACCCTAGTATGTGGGGAATACTAGATGAGACACCCTAGTCTGTGGGGAGTACTAGATGAGACACCCTAGTCTGTGGGGAATACTAGATGAGACACCCTAGTCTGTGGGGAATACTAGATGAGACACCCTAGTCTGTGGGGAATAATAGATGAGACACCCTAGTCTGTGGGGAATATTAGATGAGACCCCCTAGTCTGTGGGTAATACTAGATGAGACATCCTAATCTGTGGGGAATACTAGATGAGACACCCTAGTCTGTGGGGAATACTAGATGAGACACCCTAGTCTGTGGGGAATACTAGATGAGACAACCTAGTCTGTGGGGAATACTAGATGAGACACCCTAGTCTGTGGGGAATACTAGATGAGACATCCTAGTCTGTGGGAAATACTAGATGAGACCCCCTAGTCTGTGGGGAATACTAGATGAGACACCATAGTCTGTGGGGAATAATAGATGAGACACTCTAGTCTGTGGGGAATAATAGATGAGACATCCTAGTCTGTGGGGAATACTAGATGAGACACCCTAGTCTGTGAGGAATACTAGATGAGACACCCTAGTCTGTGGGGAATAGTAGATGAGACATCCTAGTCTGTGGGGAATACTAGATGAGACCCCCTAGTCTGTGGGAAATACTAGATGAGACCCCCTAGTCTGTGGGGAATACTAGATGAGACACCCTAGTCTGTGGGGAATACTAGATGAGACACCCTAGTCTGTGGGGAATACTAGATGAGACACCCTAGTCTGTGGGGAATACTAGATGAGACACCGTAGTCTGTGGGAATACTAGATGAGACACCCTAGTCTGTGGGGAATACTAGAAGAGACACCCTAGTCTGTGGGGAATACTAGATGAGACCCTTAGTCTGTGGGGAATACTAGATGAGACACCCTTGTCTGTGGGGAATACTAGATGAGCCACCATAGTCTGTGGGGAATACTAGATGAGACACCCTAGTCTGTGGAGAATACTAGATGAGACACCCTTGTCTGTGGGGAATACTAGATGAGACCCCCTAGTCTGTGGGGAATACTAGATGAGACCCCTAGTCTGTGGGGAATACTAGATGAGACACCCTAGTCTGTGGGGAATACTAGATGAGACACCCTAGTCTGTGGGGAATAATAGATGAGACACCCTAGTCTGTGGAGAATACTAGATGAGATACCCTAGTCTGTGGGGAATACTAGATGAGACACCCTAGTATGTGGGGAATACTAGATGAGACACCCTAGTCTGTGGGGAATACTAGATGAGACACCCTAGTCTGTGGGGAATACTAGATGAGACACCCTAGTCTGTGGGGAATACTAGATGAGACACCCTAGTCTGTGGGGAATAATAGATGAGACACCCTAGTCTGTGGAGAATACTAGATGAGATACCCTAGTCTGTGGGGAATACTAGATGAGACACCCTAGTATGTGGGGAATACTAGATGAGACACCCTAGTCTGTGGGGAATACTAGATGAGACACCCTAGTCTGTGGGGAATACTAGATGAGACCCCCTAGTCTGTGGGGAATACTAGATGAGACCCCATAGTCTGTGGGGAATACTAGATGAGACACCCTAGTCTGTGGGGAATACTAGATGAGACACCCTAGTCTGTGGGGAATACTAGATGAGACACCCTAGTCTGTGGGGAATACTAGATGAGATACCCTAGTCTGTGGGGAATACTAGATGAGACACCCTAGTATGTGGGGAATACTAGATGAGACACCCTAGTCTGTGGGGAATACTAGATGAGACATCTTAGTCTGTGGGGAATACTATATGAGACACCCTAGTCTGTGGGGAATACTAGATGAGATACCCTAGTCTGTGGGGAATACTAGATGAGACGCCCTAGTCTGTGGGGAATACTAGATGAGACACCCTAGTCTGTGGGGAATAATAGATGAGACACCCTAGTCTGTGGGGAATAATAGATGAGACACCCTAGTCTGTGGGGAATACTAGATGAGACCCTTAGTCTGTGGGGAATACTAGATGAGACCCCCTAGTCTGTGGGGAATACTAGATGAGACACCCTAGTCTGTGGGGAATAATAGATAAGACACCCTAGTCTGTGGGGAATACTAGATGAGACATCCTAGTCTGTGGGAAATACTAGATGAGACCCCCTAGTCTGTGGGGAATACTAGATGAGACACCATAGTCTGTGGGGAATAATAGATGAGACACTCTAGTCTGTGGGGAATAATAGATGAGACATCCTAGTCTGTGGGGAATACTAGATGAGACACCCTAGTCTGTGAGGAATACTAGATGAGACACCCTAGTCTGTGGGGAATAGTAGATGAGACATCCTAGTCTGTGGGGAATACTAGATGAGACCCCCTAGTCTGTGGGAAATACTAGATGAGACCCCCTAGTCTGTGGGGAATACTAGATGAGACACCCTAGTCTGTGGGGAATACTAGATGAGACACCCTAGTCTGTGGGGAATACTAGATGAGACACCCTAGTCTGTGGGGAATACTAGATGAGACACCGTAGTCTGTGGGAATACTAGATGAGACACCCTAGTCTGTGGGGAATACTAGAAGAGACACCCTAGTCTGTGGGGAATACTAGATGAGACCCTTAGTCTGTGGGGAATACTAGATGAGACACCCTTGTCTGTGGGGAATACTAGATGAGCCACCATAGTCTGTGGGGAATACTAGATGAGACACCCTAGTCTGTGGAGAATACTAGATGAGACACCCTTGTCTGTGGGGAATACTAGATGAGACCCCCTAGTCTGTGGGGAATACTAGATGAGACCCCTAGTCTGTGGGGAATACTAGATGAGACACCCTAGTCTGTGGGGAATACTAGATGAGACACCCTAGTCTGTGGGGAATTATAGATGAGACACCCTAGTCTGTGGAGAATACTAGATGAGATACCCTAGTCTGTGGGGAATACTAGATGAGACACCCTAGTATGTGGGGAATACTAGATGAGACACCCTAGTCTGTGGGGAATACTAGATGAGACACCCTAGTCTGTGGGGAATACTAGATGAGACACCCTAGTCTGTGGGGAATACTAGATGAGACACCCTAGTCTGTGGGGAATAATAGATGAGACACCCTAGTCTGTGGAGAATACTAGATGAGATACCCTAGTCTGTGGGGAATACTAGATGAGACACCCTAGTATGTGGGGAATACTAGATGAGACACCCTAGTCTGTGGGGAATACTAGATGAGACACCCTAGTCTGTGGGGAATACTAGATGAGACCCCCTAGTCTGTGGGGAATACTAGATGAGACCCCATAGTCTGTGGGGAATACTAGATGAGACACCCTAGTCTGTGGGGAATACTAGATGAGACACCCTAGTCTGTGGGGAATACTAGATGAGACACCCTAGTCTGTGGGGAATACTAGATGAGATACCCTAGTCTGTGGGGAATACTAGATGAGACACCCTAGTATGTGGGGAATACTAGATGAGACACCCTAGTCTGTGGGGAATACTAGATGAGACATCTTAGTCTGTGGGGAATACTATATGAGACACCCTAGTCTGTGGGGAATACTAGATGAGATACCCTAGTCTGTGGGGAATACTAGATGAGACACCCTAGTCTGTGGGGAATACTAGATGAGACACCCTAGTCGTGGGGAATACTAGATGAGACCCCCTAGTCTGTGGGGAATACTAGATGAGACCCCCTAGTCTCTGGGGAATACTAGATGAGACACCCTAGTCTGTGGAGAATACTAGATGAGACACCCTAGTCTGTGGGGAATACTAGATGAGACCCCCTAGTCTGTGGGGAATACTAGATGAGAACCCCTTGTCTGTGGGGAATACTAGATGAGACACCCTAGTCTGTGGGGAATACTAGATGAGACACCCTAGTCTGTGGGGAATACTAGATGAGACACCCTAGTCTGTGGGGAATACTAGATGAGAAACCCTAGTCTGTGGGGAATACTAGATGAGACACCCTAGTCTGTGGGGAATACTAGATGAGACACCCTAGTCTGTGGGGAATACTAGATGAGACACCCTAGTCTGTGGTGAATACTAGATGAGACCCCCTAGTCTGTGGGGAATACTAGATGAGAACCCCTAGTCTGTGGGGAATACTAGATGAGACGCCCTAGTCTGTGGGGAATACTAGATGAGACACCCTAGTCTGTGGGGAATAATAGATGAGACACCCTAGTCTGTGGGGAATAATAGATGAGACACCCTAGTCTGTGGGGAATACTAGATGAGACCCTTAGTCTGTGGGGAATACTAGATGAGACCCCCTAGTCTGTGGGGAATACTAGATGAGACACCCTAGTCTGTGGGGAATAATAGATAAGACACCCTAGTCTGTGGGGAATACTAGATGAGACAGCCTAGTCTGTGGGGAATACTAGATGAGACACCCTAATCTGTGGGGAATACTAGATGAGACACTCTAGTATGTGGGGAATACTAGATGAGACACCCTAGTCTGTGGGGAATACTAGATGAGACATCCTAGTCTGTGGGGAATACTAGATGAGACCCCCTAGTCTGTTGGGAATACTAGATGAGACCCCCTAGTCTGTGGGGAATACTAGATGAGACATCCTAGTCTGTGGGGAATAATAGATGAGACACCCTAGTCTGTGGGGAATAATAGATGAGACATCCTAGTCTGTGGGGAATACTAGATGAGACACCCTAGTCTGTGAGGAATACTAGATGAGACACCCTAGTCTGTGGGAAATAGTAGATGAGACATCCTAGTCTGTGGGGAATACTAGATGAGACCCCCTAGTCTATGGGGAATACTACATGAGACCCCCTAGTCTGTGGGGGAATACTAGATGAGATACCGTAGTCTGTGGGGAATACTAGATGAGACACCCTAGTCTGTGGGGAATACTAGATGAGACATCCTAGTCTGTGGGGAATACTAGATGAGACCCCCTAGTCTGTGGGGAATACTAGATGAGACCCCCTAGTCTGTGGGGAATACTAGATGAGACATCCTAGTCTGTGGGAAATAATAGATGAGACACCCTAGTCTGTGGGGAATAATAGATGAGACATCCTAGTCTGTGGGGAATACTAGATGAGACACCCTAGTCTGTGAGGAATACTAGATGAGACACCCTAGTCTGTGAGGAATACTAGATGAGACACCCTAGTCTGTGGGGAATAGTAGATGAGACACCCTAGTCTGTGGGGAATACTAGATGAGACCCCCTAGTCTGTGGGGAATACTAGATGAGACCCCCTAGTCTGGGGAATACTAGAAAAGACCCCCTAGTCTGTGGGGAATACTAGATGAGACCCCCTAGTCTGTGGGGAATACTAGGAGACCCCCTAGTCTGTGGGGAATACTAGATGAGACACCCTAGTCTGTGGGGAATACTAGATGAGACACCCTAGTCTGTGGGGAATGCTAGATGAGACACCCTATTCTGTGGGGAATACTAGATGAGACACCCTAGTCTGTGGGGAATACTAGATGAGGCACCCTAGTCTGTGGGGAATAGTAGATAAGACATCCTAGTCTATGGGGAATACTAGATGAGACACCCTAGTCTGTGGGGAATACTAGATGAGACACCCTAGTCTGTGGGGAATACTAGATGAGACCCTTAGTCTGTGGGGAATACTAGATGAGACCCCCTAGTCTGTGGGGAATACTAGATGAGACACCCTAATCTGTGGGGAATACTAGATGAGACACCCTAGTCTGTGGAGAATACTAGATGAGACACCCTAGTCTGTGGGGAATACTAGATGAGACATCCTAGTCTGTGGGGAATACTAGATGAGACACCCTAGTCTGTGGGGAATACTAGATGAGACACCCTAGTCTGTGGGGAATACTAGATGAGACACCCTAGTCTGTGGGGAATACTAGATGAGACATCCTAGTATGTGGGGAATACTAGATGAGACCCCCTAGTCTGTTGGGAATACTAGATGAGACCCCCTAGTCTGTGGGGAATACTAGATGAGACATCCTAGTCTGTGGGGAATAATAGATGAGACACCCTAGTCTGTGGGGAATAATAGATGAGACATCCTAGTCTGTGGGGAATACTAGATGAGACCCCCTAGTCTGTGGGGAATACTAGATGAGACATCCTAGTCTGTGGGGAATAATAGATGAGACACCCTAGTCTGTGGGGAATAATAGATGAGACATCCTAGTCTGTGGGGAATACTAGATGAGACACCCTAGTCTGTGAGGAATACTAGATGAGACACCCTAGTCTGTGAGGAATACTAGATGAGACACCCTAGTCTGTGGGGAATAGTAGATAAGACATCCTAGTCTGTGGGGAATACGAGATGAGACACCCTAGTATGTGGGGAATACTAGATGAGACCCCCTAGTCTGTTGGGAATACTAGATGAGACCCCCTAGTCTGTGGGGAATACTAGATGAGACCCCCTAGTCCGTGGGGAATACTAGATGAGACACCCTAGTCTGTGGGGAATACTAGATAAGACCCCCTAGTCTGTGGGGAATACTAGATGAGACCCCCTAGTCTGTGGGGAATACTAGATGAGACACCCTAGTCTGTAGGGAATACTAGATGAGACACCCTAGTCTGTGGGGAATGCTAGATGAGACACCCTATTCTGTGGGGAATACTAGATGAGACACCCTAGTCTGTGGGGAATACTAGATGAGACACCCTTGTCTGTGGGGAATACTAGATGAGACACCCTAGTCTGTGGGGAATATTAGATGAGACCCCCTAGTCTGTGGGGAATACTAGATGAGACACCCTAGTCTGTGGTGAATACTAGATGAGACACCCTAGTCTGTGGGGAATACTAGATGAGACACCCTAGTCTGTGGTGAATACTAGATGAGACCCCCATAGTATGTGGGGAATACTAAATGAGACACCCTAGTCTGTGGGGAATACTAGATGAGACACCATAGTCTGTGGGGAATACTAGATGAGACATCCTAGTCTGTGGGGATTAATAGATGAGACACCCTAGTCTGTGGGGAATAATAGATGAGACATCCTAGTCTGTGGGGAATATTAGATGAGACACCCTAGTCTGTGGGGAATACTAGATGAGAACCCCTAGTCTGTGGGGAATACTAGATGAGACACCCTAGTCTGTGGGGAATACTAGATGAGACACCCTAGTCTGTGGGGAATACTAGATGAGAAACCCTAGTCTGTGGGGAATACTAGATGAGACACCCTAGTCTGTGGGGAATACTAGATGAGACACCCTAGTCTGTGGGGAATACTAGATGAGACCCCCTAGTCTGTGGGGAATACTAGATGAGACCCCCTAGTCTGTGGGGAATACTAGATGAGACCCCCTAGTCTGTGGGGAATACTAGATGAGACACCCTAGTCTGTGGGGAATACTAGATGAGACACCCTAGTCTGTGGGGAATACTAGATGAGACACCCTAGTCTGTGGTGAATACTAGATGAGACACCCTAGTCTGTGGGGAATACTAGATGAGACACCCTAGTCTGTGGGGAATACTAGATGAGACACCCTAGTCTGTGGGGAATATTAGATGAGACCCCCTAGTCTGTGGGTAATACTAGATGAGACATCCTAATCTGTGGGGAATACTAGATGAGACACCCTAGTCTGTGGGGAATACTAGATGAGACACCCTAGTCTGTGGGGAATACTAGATGAGACAACCTAGTCTGTGGGGAATACTAGATGAGACACCCTAGTCTGTGGGGAATACTAGATGAGACACCCTAGTCTGTGGGGAATACTAGATGAGACACCCTAGTCTGTGGGGAATACTAGATGAGACATCCTAGTCTGTGGGGAATACTAGATGAGACCCCCTTGTCTGTTGGGAATACTAGATGAGACACCCTAGTCTGTCGGGAATACTAGATGAGACACCCTAGTCTGTGGGGAATACTAGATGAGACCCCCTAGTCTGTGGGGAATACTAGATGAGACACCCTAGTCTGTGGGGAATACTAGATGAGACACCCTAGTCTGTGGGGAATGCTAGATGAGACACCCTATTCTGTGGGGAATACTAGATGAGACACCCTAGTCTGTGGGGAATACTAGATGAGACACCCTTGTCTGTGGGGAATACTAGATGAGACACCCTAGTCTGTGGGGAATATTAGATGAGACCCCCTAGTCTGTGGGGAATACTAGATGAGACACCCTAGTCTGTGGTGAATACTAGATGAGACACCCTAGTCTGTGGGGAATACTAGATGAGACACCCTAGTCTTCTGGGAATACTAGATGAGACACCCTAGTCTGTGGGGAATACTAGATGAGACACCCTAGTCTGTGGGGAATACTAGATGAGACCCCCATAGTATGTGGGGAATACTAAATGAGACACCCTAGTCTGTGGGGAATACTAGATGAGACACCATAGTCTGTGGGGAATACTAGATGAGACATCCTAGTCTGTGGGGATTAATAGATGAGACACCCTAGTCTGTGGGGAATAATAGATGAGACATCCTAGTCTGTGGGGAATATTAGATGAGACACCCTAGTCTGTGGGGAATACTAGATGAGACACCGTAGTCTGTGGGAATACTAGATGAGACACCCTAGTCTGTGGGGAATACTAGAAGAGACACCCTAGTCTGTGGGGAATACTAGATGAGACCCTTAGTCTGTGGGGAATACTAGATGAGACACCCTAGTCTGTGGGGAATACTAGATGAGCCACCATAGTCTGTGGGGAATACTAGATGAGACACCCTAGTCTGTGGAGAATACTAGATGAGACACCCTTGTCTGTGAGGAATACTAGATGAGACCCCCTAGTCTGTGGGGAATACTAGATGAGACCCCCTAGTCTGTGGGGAATACTAGATGAGACACCCTAGTCTGTGGGGAATACTAGATGAGACACCCTAGTCTGTGGGGAATAATAGATGAGACACCCTAGTCTGTGGAGAATACTAGATGAGATACCCTAGTCTGTGGGGAATACTAGATGAGACACCCTAGTATGTGGGGAATACTAGATGAGACACCCTAGTCTGTGGGGAATACTAGATGAGACACCCTAGTCTGTGGGGAATACTAGATGAGACACCCTAGTCTGTGGGGAATACTAGATGAGACACCCTAGTCTGTGGGGAATAATAGATGAGACACCCTAGTCTGTGGGGAATATTAGATGAGACCCCCTAGTCTGTGGGTAATACTAGATGAGACATCCTAATCTGTGGGGAATACTAGATGAGACACCCTAGTCTGTGGGGAATACTAGATGAGACAACCTAGTCTGTGGGGAATACTAGATGAGACACCCTAGTCTGTGTGGAATACTAGATGAGACATCCTAGTCTGTGGGAAATACTAGATGAGACCCCCTAGTCTGTGGGGAATACTAGATGAGACACCATAGTCTGTGGGGAATAATAGATGAGACACTCTAGTCTGTGGGGAATAATAGATGAGACATCCTAGTCTGTGGGGAATACTAGATGAGACACCCTAGTCTGTGAGGAATACTAGATGAGACACCCTAGTCTGTGGGGAATAGTAGATGAGACATCCTAGTCTGTGGGGAATACTAGATGAGACCCCCTAGTCTGTGGGAAATACTAGATGAGACCCCCTAGTCTGTGGGGAATACTAGATGAGACACCCTAGTCTGTGGGGAATACTAGATGAGACACCCTAGTCTGTGGGGAATACTAGATGAGACACCCTAGTCTGTGGGGAATACTAGAGGAGACACCGTAGTCTGTGGGAATACTAGATGAGACACCCTAGTCTGTGGGGAATACTAGAAGAGACACCCTAGTCTGTGGGGAATACTAGATGAGACCCTTAGTCTGTGGGGAATACTAGATGAGACACCCTAGTCTGTGGGGAATACTAGATGAGCCACCATAGTCTGTGGGGAATACTAGATGAGACACCCTAGTCTGTGGAGAATACTAGATGAGACACCCTTGTCTGTGGGGAATACTAGATGAGACCCCCTAGTCTGTGGGGAATACTAGATGAGACCCCTAGTCTGTGGGGAATACTAGATGAGACACCCTAGTCTGTGGGGAATACTAGATGAGACACCCTAGTCTGTGGGGAATAATAGATGAGACACCCTAGTCTGTGGAGAATACTAGATGAGATACCCTAGTCTGTGGGGAATACTAGATGAGACACCCTAGTATGTGGGGAATACTAGATGAGACACCCTAGTCTGTGGGGAATACTAGATGAGACACCCTAGTCTGTGGGGAATACTAGATGAGACACCCTAGTCTGTGGGGAATACTAGATGAGACACCCTAGTCTGTGGGGAATAATAGATGAGACACCCTAGTCTGTGGAGAATACTAGATGAGATACCCTAGTCTGTGGGGAATACTAGATGAGACACCCTAGTATGTGGGGAATACTAGATGAGACACCCTAGTCTGTGGGGAATACTAGATGAGACACCCTAGTCTGTGGGGAATACTAGATGAGACCCCCTAGTCTGTGGGGAATACTAGATGAGACCCCATAGTCTGTGGGGAATACTAGATGAGACACCCTAGTCTGTGGGGAATACTAGATGAGACACCCTAGTCTGTGGGGAATACTAGATGAGACACCCTAGTCTGTGGGGAATACTAGATGAGATACCCTAGTCTGTGGGGAATACTAGATGAGACACCCTAGTATGTGGGGAATACTAGATGAGACACCCTAGTCTGTGGGGAATACTAGATGAGACATCTTAGTCTGTGGGGAATACTATATGAGACACCCTAGTCTGTGGGGAATACTAGATGAGATACCCTAGTCTGTGGGGAATACTAGATGAGACACCCTAGTCTGTGGGGAATACTAGATGAGACACCCTAGTCGTGGGGAATACTAGATGAGACCCCCTAGTCTGTGGGGAATACTAGATGAGACCCCCTAGTCTCTGGGGAATACTAGATGAGACACCCTAGTCTGTGGAGAATACTAGATGAGACACCCTAGTCTGTGGGGAATACTAGATGAGACCCCCTAGTCTGTGGGGAATACTAGATGAGAACCCCTTGTCTGTGGGGAATACTAGATGAGACACCCTAGTCTGTGGGGAATACTAGATGAGACACCCTAGTCTGTGGGGAATACTAGATGAGAGACCCTAGTCTGTGGGGAATACTAGATGAGAAACCCTAGTCTGTGGGGAATACTAGATGAGACACCCTAGTCTGTGGGGAATACTAGATGAGACACCCTAGTCTGTGGGGAATACTAGATGAGACACCCTAGTCTGTGGTGAATACTAGATGAGACCCCCTAGTCTGTGGGGAATACTAGATGAGAACCCCTAGTCTGTGGGGAATACTAGATGAGACGCCCTAGTCTGTGGGGAATACTAGATGAGACACCCTAGTCTGTGGGGAATAATAGATGAGACACCCTAGTCTGTGGGGAATAATAGATGAGACACCCTAGTCTGTGGGGAATACTAGATGAGACCCTTAGTCTGTGGGGAATACTAGATGAGACCCCCTAGTCTGTGGGGAATACTAGATGAGACACCCTAGTCTGTGGGGAATAATAGATAAGACACCCTAGTCTGTGGGGAATACTAGATGAGACCCCCTAGTCTATGGGGAATACTACATGAGACCCCCTAGTCTGTGGGGGAATACTAGATGAGATACCCTAGTCTGTGGGGAATACTAGATGAGACACCCTAGTCTGTGGGGAATACTAGATGAGACATCCTAGTCTGTGGGGAATACTAGATGAGACCCCCTAGTCTGTGGGGAATACTAGATGAGACCCCCTAGTCTGTGGGGAATACTAGATGAGACATCCTAGTCTGTGGGAAATAATAGATGAGACACCCTAGTCTGTGGGGAATAATAGATGAGACATCCTAGTCTGTGGGGAATACTAGATGAGACACCCTAGTCTGTGAGGAATACTAGATGAGACACCCTAGTCTGTGAGGAATACTAGATGAGACACCCTAGTCTGTGGGGAATAGTAGATGAGACATCCTAGTCTGTGGGGAATACTAGATGAGACACCCTAGTCTGTGGGGAATACTAGATGAGACCCCCTAGTCTGTGGGGAATACTAGATGAGACCCCCTAGTCTGGGGAATACTAGAAAAGACCCCCTAGTCTGTGGGGAATACTAGATGAGACCCCCTAGTCTGTGGGGAATACTAGGAGACCCCCTAGTCTGTGGGGAATACTAGATGAGACACCCTAGTCTGTGGGGAATACTAGATGAGACACCCTAGTCTGTGGGGAATGCTAGATGAGACACCCTATTCTGTGGGGAATACTAGATGAGACACCCTAGTCTGTGGGGAATACTAGATGAGACACCCTAGTCTGTGGGGAATAGTAGATAAGACATCCTAGTCTGTGGGGAATACTAGATGAGACACCCTAGTCTGTGGGGAATACTAGATGAGACCCCCTAGTCTGTGGGGAATACTAGATGAGACCCTTAGTCTGTGGGGAATACTAGATGAGACCCCCTAGTCTGTGGGGAATACTAGATGAGACACCCTAGTCTGTGGGGAATAATAGATAAGACACCCTAGTCTGTGGGGAATACTAGATGAGACAGCCTAGTCTGTGGGGAATACTAGATGAGACACCCTAATCTGTGGGGAATACTAGATGAGACACTCTAGTATGTGGGGAATACTAGATGAGACACCCTAGTCTGTGGGGAATACTAGATGAGACATCCTAGTCTGTGGGGAATACTAGATGAGACCCCCTAGTCTGTTGGGAATACTAGATGAGACCCCCTAGTCTGTGGGGAATACTAGATGAGACACCCTAGTGTGTGGGGAATACTAGATGAGACCCCCTAGTCTGTGGGCAATACTAGATGAGACATCCTAGTCTGTGGGGAATAATAGATGAGACACCCTAGTCTGTGGGGAATACTAGATGAGACACCCTACTCTGTGGGTAATACTAGATGAGACACCCTAGTCTGTTGGGAATACTAGATGAGACACCCTAGTCTGTGGGGAATATTAGATGAGACACCCTAGTCTGTGGGGAATACTAGATGAGACATCCTAGTCTGTGGTGAATACTAGATGAGACGTCCTAGTTTGTGGGGAATACTAGATGAGACACCCTAGTCTGTGGGGAATACTAGATGAGACACCCTAATCTGTGGGGAATACTAGATGAGGCACCCTAGTCTTTGGGGAATACTAGATGAGGCACCCTAGTCTGTGGGGAATACTAGATGAGGCACCACTGTAGATGGGTTAACAAACCTGACAGATATGTGATGAGATATTTGGCCCAGAAGTGTGTGGTGGGCTACTGGCAGGACATTAGTAATCCTGGAATACTGGCACACTAGAATGCCTCCTTTTGGGGACTAAACATGTGTCCATAAACTTCCCTTGAAAGTAATCATCCCAATGAAAACCAAAATTCAAATGATAAATTCAGTGTTTTCCTGTTTGGGAGTAAACTTCTTCTACTTTCAATGTTGTTTGGGAGTAAACTTCTTCTACTTTCAATGTTGTTTGTGAGTAAACTTTTACTTTCAATGTTGTTTGGGAGTAAACTTCTACTTTCAATGTTGTTTGTGAGTAAACTTCTACTTTCAATGTTGTTTGGGAGTAAACTTTTACTTTCAATGTTGTTTGGGAGTAAACTTTTACTTTCAATGTTGTTTGGGAGTAAACTTTTACTTTCAATGTTGTTTTCTATTTTTGATTTTCTTTTGTTGATCATTGTATTCTCTAAATCCTTATGTAGCATTTCTACTAAAAAACATTTCACTTTTGTAAAGATATATATGATGTTGTAATGACATATGTGTGGTGCATGGCTGAGAGGTTACAACGTTGGTCTCACACACGTGAGGTCCAGAGTTTGATCCCCGGTAAGGACTGGTTTTTTTTCTATCAGAGGGTAAATGAAAAAACTCACCCTGTACATGACACGGCAACAGCAAGAGCATGCGGCCTTTATCGCACAGCTACAAAATCACTTCCTGCAACTCCTTAACCGAAAAATGCAGTATTGACCGTTGACATATTTGATGGAAGAGCAGTCACAATATGTATATACAATAAGTATATATGTATAAATGACAAGAAAATCTTTATAGCAAGAGAATATCAATCAAGGGCTATGTCAAGTGGTCAATGATAATGTCCATGTCAAGTGGTCAATGATAATGTCCATGTCAAGGGGTCAATGATAATGTCCATGTCAAGTGGTCAACGATAATGTCCATCTCAAGTGGTCAACAATAATGTCCATGTCAAGTGGTAAACGATAATGTCCATGTCAAGGGGTCAATGATAATGTCCATGTCAAGTGGTCAACGATAATGTCCATCTCAAGTGGTCAACAATAATGTCCATGTCAAGTGGTCAACGATAATGTCCATATCAAGTGGTCAACAATAATGTCCATGTCAAGTGGTCAACGATAATGTCCATGTCAAGTGGTCAACGATAATGCTTCTCCACATTTCTTTATCTCTTAGCAAACTACCGTCGACCGAAAGCAGAACTATATATATATATTATTATTATTGTTATTATTATTATTTTACATTTCTTGTATTTTCAGGGCAATAATCAAATTAAAACATTCTGGTTACTTGGAGAAAAAAATACAAGTGACAGCCTGAAGTTTCGCTCAACATTTTGTGATATTTATTCTAGTTGACTGTGAAATCTAGCTTTGATGCCTGAAGTCATCTTTCAGCTGTACATATAACGTGGTTAAGTCTGAGAAGTCACTGAGATTATATTGCAGACCTCAAGTATAAACAGCTGTGCAGCTACGTGTTGTCCTGATTTTAATTGACAATAAAGTTCTTGTGTATTTATGTTCATAATAACATAAACAGCAAATCATAAAGATGATATTTGTGATGATAAAATAATATTATGTATCTTGTGAGTTGTGATGATTTTCCTCAGGTTATATTATAAATATATTAAAATGTATCAGAAAAATATGCCAGTACGTCGTTGATTGACCATCATTCTTTCTCACCCACGACATTGCACCTTTCTAGCGACACCACATTATATTAGTATATTATATTAGTACATTAGTGTTGATTTCCAATTATATTTAGTCACATAAATATTTGGTTTGAAATGTGTAGTCACTTCATCGTTGGGAGAGATGAAGGGAGAAGTACTACATTGTTTTGAACACGCAGAATAATCTTCATCTTCTTCAGCATTCATTCTCAACTTCCAGCTGGATCTCCCTTGTAGCAGGACCATGGTCCTACTAGATTTCCTGCAGGATGTAGTCCAGAGAATGGAAATACGTTGTGCTGCCGTTTCATTTGCGGCAATGACCAGAGACATCTGTCTTCTGCAGTAGAATACAGTCGAATGTCGAATCTGTCTAGTATTTCGGACTCTTTCTTGTGCAGGACATACTGAGTACAGTCTAGTATTTCTGACTGTTTCTCACACAAGAAATACTGGGTCATCATCATCAAGTGCCGCGCCGAATGACGTTGGCGATCATATTTCTCCACATACATCGATCTCTCAAATATGGCATCATCTCTGTTGATATTATCAATTGAAACCATTTAGTCAAACTACCCAATATCGTTTTTCTGGATTTTCCCCTTGATCTTTTCCCTTCTATTTTTCTGTTGTCACTATATTCTCAATGCCTCCTCTTCTCATTATGTACCCAATAAATGTTGACCGTCTTTTTCTTATATTATCAATAATGCTTCTTTTTTACATCCATCCTTCTAAGACGTTCTTCATTAGTAATCTTTTTTGTCCAAGGAATGCGTAACATTCGTCGAATAAACATTTCCGCTGCCTCCAATGATTTTTGTGATGTCTTATTTATTGTCCATGCTTCACTTCCATAGAGAAGCACTGGTTCAATGTAGCATTTGAGGACACGTTTTCGAGTATCCATCGATATGGACTTGTTGCATACAATATTTTTCATTTTATGAAATGCTGATTTTGCTTGTCCTATTCTGCTTATAATTTTGGTCATGCATTTACCATCTGAAGTTATTAATGTTCCTAAATATTTGAAATTATTCAACTGTACTGAGTACAGTCTAGTATTTCGGACTTTTTCTCACACAATTCACTCACTAAAAAAGTAGCTTAAAAATCATAGTTCGTTGGCAATTCACATCTAGATATACACAAGGAAATTAGACCGGCTTATATAATGTTATTAAAAGAGTCAGTGGTTATTAAAAATAGCTGAGATTCCATGTACAATATTTGTGAATTTCCTCTCCAGGATAATTATGTGTACTGATCTCACACAACATTACTTCTCTTGACTAATGCGATGGGTCATTGGTCTTTTTGTGTATACTGTGTGTTCACATCATTAACATTTAATTAAGACAGTCAAAGGGAAACAACCCCAGAATTAGAAATACAGTTGAGGTTATTTCCCTGGAATCTGCTACCCAGTACTCAAAATGGTATAGATTATTATTATCACTTTAATCTGCGTGATATTAGTGACACTCCCAGCAGGTGGAGTGCTGTTTTGTCGACAGGGGGCGGAGTATATATATATCTGAAAAACACTACAAGGTTGCAAATGGGATTTAAACCAGGTAGTATCTATACATCTTGGCTTACATATGTGAGACTAGAAAGAGGTTGCAGGCCGCTAGAAAGAGGCTCACAGGCCAATTCTTGAATATTTGTACAGATTAAAAAACTAGACTGGCACTACTGTTGCTGACAACGTCAACGGCATGGGCCACCGGCTTGCCCATTATATTCATGTGACGGCCATTATTAAGTCGTGTTTCTTAGATGACCGGACCTGACACGAGCCTGAGAATCATTATAAAATATATGTGATATATTATCTTATAATATAATTATATATCAATCAAACTTGATTGATCCATTTAGAATAAATGAGGTCAGTCTGATGGATAATCTGTTATTATTTCATTTTTGTTGTTGATTTTTGTGTGTTTCATGGCTATTTTTTGTATATTTTTTGTTTCATGAATTGTTTGTTTGAGAACCCCAGGAATTACGAGCGATTAGCTCTTATGTGCAATGGGCTGGGTTTTTTTAGCTTTTTTTGATACCCAAGAAACTTCAGCTTTCAGCTTAGTGCAGTGCCTATTGAGGAAGCCTTCTACTCATAGGGGGCCTATAATTGCATAGATGGCATGCTACAAAGTTTCCATAAGACACAATATAACTGCATATAATGGCTGTTTCTGTGTGTTTGATCTATTTTTTTTCATGCACAGTTTTTGTCTATTTTTGGTTTCAATGTTATTTCCTGTCTATTTTTTGTCTAATATCTATTTTTTGTTTCATGGATATTTTTTGTCTATTTTTTGTTTTATAGAAATTTGGATAATTTTTCCCTATTTTTTTTCTATTTCTTGTTTCATGGATATGTCAGTGTGTTGTCTACTGTTTGTTCCATAGATATTTGTATGTTTTTTTCTATTTTCTTTTGCATTGATATTTGGGTGTGTTTTGTCTGCTTTTGTTTCATGAATATTTTGTGTCTGTTACTTGTTTCAGGGATTGTTTGTCTATTTTTTGAATCATAGATAATTCTTTTGCCTATGTTTTGTGTCATGGATATTTTTGTGTGTATTTTCTTTTCATGAATATTTGTGAGTGTTTTTATATTCTTTGTTTCATGAATATTTTTTGTCTATTTTTGTTGGCAAATCCTAAATAAAGTAAAAAGGTTACAGTGAATACAAACTATTGAATGTAAAACAAATAAATAACAATTAAACAAAGAACAACGACAATTATTTACGTATCAGGACCTTACAATGTCCCAGTCATCTTAGCTTTTCATATTTTTATGGTTGTGTTTTATTTTACCATTATTTGTTTCTTGAAAAAGGACCCAATGTGGCCGATACGTGGTTAATTGTCATTGTTCTTTGTTGTATTGAATTTTATTTATGTTTACCTTCAATAGTTAGGTATTCACAGTAACCTTTGTACTTTAGTCAGGATTTTCCATTTGTTCGTTTGGTTACTGCGGCACTTTCTATTTTGTCTGACTTCCTCCAAAATTTTGGTTATTTCTATGTCTCTTTT
Organism: Meghimatium bilineatum; assembly: GCA_034231615.1. Classification (NCBI taxonomy): domain Eukaryota; kingdom Metazoa; phylum Mollusca; class Gastropoda; order Stylommatophora; family Philomycidae; genus Meghimatium; species Meghimatium bilineatum. Next base: position 1,123,208 of record CM067302.1, read on the forward strand.
TTGCTTGGATTATTTTTGTCTATTTTTTGTTTCATGGATTTTTTTTGTCTGTTTTTGTTTCATGGATGTTTTTTCTCTATTTTTTGTTTAAATGATATTTTTTCTCTATTTTTTGGTCTATTTTTTGTTTCATGGATGAGCTTTGCATATATTTTGTTGCAATTTTATTTTCTATTTTTTATTTCAATAATATTCGTCAATTTTGTTTTCAATATTTATTTTCTATTATTTGTTTCAATAATATTTGTCAATTTTTTGTTTCATAGATATGCTTTGTCTATATTTTATTTCATGGATATTTTGTGTTTCATTTATATTTTCCATCTATTTCATTATTTTTTGATGCGTGGATATTTTTTCTCAATCTTTTAATTTCATGGATATTTTTTCTCAATCTTTTAATTTCATGGATAATTTTTCTCAATCTTTTAATTTCATGGATATTTTTTCTCTATTTGTTTATTTCATGGACTTTCATGGATATTTATTTCTAGTTACTGTTTCAATTATATTTGTTCTATATTTTCTGTTTCATTATTTTCGTGTCTATATTTTGTTTCATAGAAATTTGGGTATGTTTTCTCTATTTTTTGTCTAATTTTTGTTTCATGGATATTTGGGTCTACTGTTTGTTCCATGGATAATTGGGTTTTATTTTTTTTCTATTTTCTGTTGCATCGATTTTTGGGTGTGTTTTGTCTGTTTTTGTTTCATAGATATTTTGTGTCTATTTTTTGTTTCAATGATTGTTTGTCTATTTTTTTGTTTCATAGATATTTTTGCCTATTTTATGTTTCATTGATATTTTTATGTGTATTTTTTTCATGGTTGCTTGGGAGTGTTTTTATATTTTTTGTTTCATGAATATTTTTTGTCTATTTTTGTTGGCGAATCCTAAATGAAGTAAAAAAAAGGTTACTGTGAATAAATAACTATTGAATGTAAAACATAAATAAATAACAATAAAACAAAGAACAAGGACAGTTATCCATGTATCAGGACCTTACAATGTCCCAGTCATCTTAGCTTTTCATATTTTTATGGTTGAGTTTTCTTTACCTTTATGTGTTTCTTGAAAAAGGTCCCAATTTGACAGATACATGGAAAATTGTCCTTGTTCTTTGTTGAATAGAAATTTATTTTTTACCTCCGATAGTTAGGTATTCACAGTAACCTTTGTACTTTATTCAGGATTTGCCATTTGTTCGTTTGGTTACTGTGGCACGTTCCATTTTGTCTGATTTCCTCCAATATTTTGGTAATTTCTATGGTGTTTTTTTTTTTGCATGGATATTTTTGTCTATTTTGTGTTTCCTGTATATTTTTTTCTGTTTTTGTTTTATGGACATTTTGTCTCTATTTTTTGTTTAAATGATATTTTTTGGTCTATTTTTTTGTTTCATTGATATGCTTTGCATATATTTTGTTTCAATTTTATTTTCAATTTTTTATTTCAATAATATTTGTCAATTTTTTTTCAATATTTATTTTCTATTATTTGTTTCAATAATATTTGTATATTTTTTGTTTCATAGATAGGCCTATGCTTTGTCTAATAATTATGTCATGGATATTTGTGTTTCATTGATATTTTTCCATCTATTTCACTATTTTTTGTTGCATGTATATTTTTTTATATTTTTTTTATTTCATGGATATTTTTTTTCATATATTTTTTTTTCATGGATATTTTTCTCTATTTTTTATTTTATGGACTTTCATATATATTTTTTTCTAGTTTCTGTTTCAATTATATTTTTTCTCTATTTTCTGTTTCAATTATATTTTTTCTCTATTTTCTGTTTCAATTATATTTTTGGTCTATATTTTGTTTCATGCCTGATCATCTAGTCTGATCAGCTCGTTTAGGTTATATTTGAATTTAGCTCTGACATGAGAATTGATGTTACCATATACAACAAGAATACAACAATATACTTCAGCTTTCGGCTTAGTGCAGTGCCTACTGAGGAAGCATTCTACTCATAGGGGGCCTATAATTGCATAGATGGCATGCTACAAAGTTTCCACAAGACACAATATAACGGCATATAATGGATATTTTTTCTTTCATGGATGTTTCTGTGTGTTTGGTCTTTTTTTTATGCACATTTGTTTTCTATTTTTGGTTTCAATGATATTTCCTGCCTATTTTTTGTCTAATATCTATTTTTTGTTTCATGGATATTTTTTGTCTATTTTTTGTTTCATAGAAATTTGGATATGTTTTCTCAATAATTTTTGCCTATTTGTTGTTTCATCAATATTTCAGTGTGTTGTCTACTGTTTGTTCCATGGATATTTGTGTGTTTTTTCTATTTTCTGTTGCATGGATATTTGGGTGTGTTTTGTCTGTTTTTGTTTCATGAATATTTTGTGTCTATTTTTTGTTTCAAGGATTGTTTGTCTATTTTTTGTTTCATAGATATTTTTTGCCTATTTTTTGTGTCATGGATATTTGGGAGTGTTTTTATATTTTTCTTTCATGAATATTTTTTGTCTATTTTTGTTGGCACAACCTAAATAAAGTAAAAAGGTTACAGTGAATAAATAACTAATGAATGTAAAACAAATAAATAACAATTAAACAAAGAACAAGGACAATTATCTACGTATCAGGACCTTACAATGTCCCAGTCATCTTAGCTTTTAATATTTTTATGGTTGTGTTTTCTTGACCATTATTTGTTTCTTGAAAAAGGACCCGATGTGGCCGATACGTGGTTAATTGTCCTTGTTGTTTGTTGTATTAAAATTTTTTTTTTTTAATATTTGATAGTTAGGTATTCATAGTAACCTTTGTACTTTATTCAGGATTTGCCATTTGTTCGTTTGGTTACTGTGGCACGTTCCATTTTGTCTGATTTCCTACAATATTTTGGTTATTTCTATGGTTTTTTTTTGCATGGATATTTGTGTCTATTTTTTTGTTTCCTGTATATTTGTTTCTGTTTTTGTTTATGGATATTTTTTCTCTATTTTTTTGAATAAATATTTTTTTTTTGTTAATTTTTTTGTTTCATTGGTATGCTTTGCATATATTTTGTTTCAATTTAATTGTATTTTTTTTATTTCAATAATATTTGTCAATTTTTTTTCAATATTTTTTATATTTCTATTATTTGTTTCAATAATATTTGTCAATTTTTCGTTTCATAGATATGCTTTGTCTACTTTTTATTTCATGGATATTTTGTGTTTCATTAATATTTTTCCATCTATTTCACGATTTTTTGTTGCATGGATATTTTTTTGTCTATTTGTGTTTCATGAATTTTTAAAATCTTTTTTTATTTCATGGATATTTTTTTTTTCAGATATTTTTTGTTTCATGGATATTTTTTCTCAATTTTTTTATTTCATGGATATTTTTCTCTATTTTTTTATTTCATGGACTCATGGATATTTTTCTCTATTTTCTGTTTCAATTATATTTTTTCTCTATTTTCTGTTTCAATTTTATTTTTTCTCTATTTTCTGTTTCAATTATATTTTTTCTCTATTTTCTGTTTCAATTATATTTTTTCTCTATTTTCTGTTTCAATTATATTTTTTCTCTATTTTTTGTTTCAATTATATTTTTGGTCTATATTTTGTTTCATGCCTGATCATCTAGTCTGATCAGCTCATTCAGGTTATATTTGAATTTAGCTCTGACATGTGAATCGATGTTACCCTAGACAACAAGAATATACAATTTAAAAACATGTCAGTAGCATATCTACTCCACAATGTAACAATAATTTTCTACACAATACTTACTTCCTTTAGCCTGCCAATGCTTTCTTAATTGCTTGTGACAGAAATTAATCCTGGCACCAGAACCACCAAGACAAACACAGTTACAGTAAGCATTTAGTAAATGGAGACAAATGATATGCTTGGATGCCCTATGTGGAAGCTGCGCATGTTAGAAGAAAAGATTAACAGTTTCGAAATGGAGGAAAGTTAGACTGAAACAGCAATCTCCAGATACACCTGCACTACAATGTTAGTGCTTTGTTACCGAGATCTCCTTTAGCATGCACGAAATGGAAACACATGTGGTCTATTGACTAAAAATGTAATGATTATTACACAACATTACTTCTCTTGACTAATGCGATGGGTCATTGGTCATTTTGTATATACTGTGTGTCCACAACACCATTAACATTTAATTAAGACAGTCCAAGGGATGCAAACCCAGAATTAGAAACACATTTTTACAAATGAAATTATTTCCCTGGAATCTGCTACCCTGTACTCAAAATGGTATAGATTATTATTATCACTTTAATCTGCGTGATATTAGTGACACTCCCAGCAGGTGGAGTGCTGTTTTGTCGACAGGGGGCGGAGTATATATATATCTGAAAAACACTACAAGGTTGCAAATGGGATTTAAACCAGGTAGTATCTATACATCTTGGCTTACATATGTGAGACTAGAAAGAGGTTGCAGGCCGCTAGAAAGAGGCTCACAGGCCAATTCTTGAATATTTGTACAGATTAAAAAAAACTAGACTGGCACTACTGTTGCTGAAAACGTCAATGGCATGGACCACTGGCTTGCCCATTATATTCATGTGATGGCTATTATTAAGTCGTGTTTCTTAGATAACCGGACCCAATATGAGCCTGAGAATCGTTATCAAATATTCGTGATATATTATCTTAAAATATAATTATATATCAATCGAACTTGATTGATCCATTTAGGATAAATAAAGTCAGCCCTATGGATAATCAGTTATTCTATAATTTGTATTGTTGATTTTTGTGTGTTTCATGGCTATTTTTTGTTTCATGGATTGTTTGTTTGAGAACCCTAGGAATTGCGAGCGATTAGCAATATGTGCAATGGGGTGGTATTTCTAAGCTTTTTTTGATGCCGAAGAAATTTCGGCTTAGTGCAGTGCCTATTGAGGAAGCCTTCTACTCATAGGGGGCCTATAATTGCATAGATGGCATGCTACAATGTTTCCATAAGACACAATATAACGGCATATAATGGATATTTTTTCTTTCATGGATATTTCTGTGTGTTTGGTCTATTTTTTGTATGCACATTTTTTGTCTATTTTTGGTTTCAATGTTATTTCCTGTCTATTTTTTGTCTAATATCTATTTCTTGCTTCTTTGATACTTTTTGTCTATTTTTTGTTGCATATAAATTTGGTATGTTTTTGTCTATTTTTTGTTTGATGGATAATTGGGTGTTTTTTCTATTTTCTGTTGCATCGATATTTGGGTGTGTTTTGTCTGTTTTTGTTTCATGGATATTATGTGTCTATTTTTTTGTTTCATAGATATTTTTGCCTATTTTTTGTATTTATGGATATTTTAGTGTGTATTTTTTTTTCATTGATGTGTGGGAGTTTTTTTTTGTTTAATGAATATTTTTTCTCAATTTTTGTTGGCAAATCCTAAATAAAGTAAAAAGGTTACTGTGAATAAATAACTATTGAATGTAAAACATAAATAAATAACAATAACACAAAGAACAAGGACAGTTATCCATGTATCAGGACCTTACAATGTTCCAGTCATCTTAGATTTTAATATTTTTATGGTTGTGTTTTCTTGACCATTATTTGTTTCTTGAAAAAGGTCCAGATTTGACAGATACATTGAAAATTGTCCTTGTTCTTTGTTGTATTGAAATTTATTTATTTTTTACCTTCGATAGTTAGGTATTCACAGTAACCTTTGTACTTTATTCAGGATTTGCCATTTGTTCGTTTGGTTACTGTGGCATGTTCCATTTTGTCTGATTTCCTCCAATATTTTGGTTATTTCTATGGTGTTTTTTTTGCATGGATATTTTTGTCTATTTTGTGTTTCATGGATATTTTTTTCTGCTTTCGTTTTATGGGCATTTTTCTCTATTTTTGGTTTAAATGATATTTTTTTGGTTAATTTTTTGTTTCATTGATATGCTTTGCATATATTTTGTTTCAATTTTATTTTCTATATTTTATTTCAATAATATTTGTCAATCTTTTTTCAATATTTATTTTCTATTATTTGTTTCAATAATATTTGTCAATTTTTTGTTTCATAGATATGCTTTGTCTAATTTTTATTTCATGGATATTTTGTGTTTCATTGATATTTTTCCATCTATTTCACTATTTTTTGTTGCATGGATATTTTTTTCTCTATTTGTGGTTCATGGAATTTTAAAATCTTTTTTATTTCATTGAAATTTTTGTTTCATAGATATTTTTTGTATCATGGATTTTTTTCCCTCATTTTTTTTATTTCATGGATAATTTCTCTAGTTTTATTTCATGGACTTTCATGGATATTTTTTTTCTAGTTTCTTTTCAATTATATTTTGGTGTCTATTTTCTGTTTCAATTATATTTTTGTGTCTATTTTTTGTTTCAATTATATTTTTTCTCTATTTTCTGTTTCAATTATATTTTTGTGTCTATTTTTTGTTTCAATTATATTTTTTTTCTCTATTTTCTGTTACAATTATATTATTGTGTCTATTTTTTGTTTCAATTATTTTTTTTCTGTATTTTCTGTTTCAATTATATTTTTTCTCTATTTTCTGTTTCAATTATATTTTTGTGTCTATTTTTTGTTTCAATTATTTTTTTTCTGTATTTTTTGTTTCAATTATATTTTTTCTCTATTTTCTGTTTCAATTATATTTTTGTGTCTATTTTTTGTTTCAATTATTTTTTTTCTGTATTTTCTGTTTCAATTATATTTTTTCTCTATTTTCTGTTTCAATTATATTTTTGTGTCAATTTTTTGTTTCAATTATATTTTTGGTCTATATTTTGTTTCATGCCTGATCATCTAGTCTGATCAGCTCGTTCAGGTTATATTTGAATTTAGCTCTGACATGTGAATCGATGTTACCCTAGACAACAAGAATATACAGTTTAAAAACATGTCAGTAGCATATCTACTCCACAATGTAACAATGATTTTCTACACAATACTTACTTCCTTTATCCTGCCAGTGCTTTCTTAATTGCTTGTGACAGAAATTAATCCTGGCACCAGAACCACCAAGACAAACACAGTTACAGTAAGCATTTAGTAAATGGAGACAAATGATATGCTCGGATGCCCTATGTGTAAGCTGCGCATGTTAGAAGAAAAGATTAACAGTTTCGAAATGGAGGAAAGTTAGACTGAAACAGCAATCTCCAGATACACCTGCACTACAATGTTAGTGCTTTGTTACCGAGATCTCCTTTAGCATGCACGAAATGGAAGGACATGTGCTCTATTGACTAAAAATGTAATGATTATTATACAACATTACTTCTCTTGACTAATGCGATGGGTCATTGGTCATTTTGTGTATACTGTGTGTCCACAACACCATTACCATTTAATTAAGACCGTCCAAGGGATGCAACCACAGAATTAGAAACACATTTTTACAAATGAAATTATTTCCCTGGAATCTGCTACCCAGTACTCAAAATGGTATAGATTATTATTATCACTTTAATCTGCGTGATATTAGTGACACTCCCAGCAGGTGGAGTGCTGTTTTGTCGACAGGGGGCGGAGTATATATATATCTGAAAAACACTACAAGGTTGCAAATGGGATTTAAACCAGGTAGTATCTATACATCTTGGCTTACATATGTGAGACTAGAAAGAGGTTGCAGGCCGCTAGAAAGAGGCTCACAGGCCAATTCTTGAATATTTGTACAGATTAAAAAAAACTAGACTGGCACTACTGTTGCTGACAACGTCAATGGCATGGGGCACCGGCTTGCCCATTATATTCATGTGATGGCTATTATTAAGTCGTGTTTCTTAGATAACCGGACCCAATATGAGCCTGAGAATCGTTATCAAATATTCGTGATATATTATCTTATAATATAATTATATATCAATCGAACTTGATTGATCCATTTAGGATAAATAAAGTCAGCCCTATGGATAATCTGTTATTCTATAATTTGTATTGTTGATTTTTGTGTGTTTCATGGCTATTTTTTGTTTCATGGATTGTTTGTTTGAGAACCCTAGGAATTGCGAGCGATTAGCAATATGTGCAATTGGGTGGTATTTCTAAGCTTTCTTTGATGCCCAAGAAATTTCGGCTTAGTGCAGTGCCTATTGAGGAAGCCTTCTACTCATAGGGGGCCTATAATTGCATAGATGGCATGCTACAATGTTTCCATAAGACACAATATAACGGCATATAATGGATATTTTTTCTTTCGTGGATATTTCTGTGTTTGGTATATTTTTTTATGCACATTTTTGGTTTCAATGTTATTTCCTGTCTATTTTTTGTCTAATATCTATTTTTTGTTTCTTTGGTACTTTTTCTCTATTTTTTTGTTTCATAGAAATTTGGTATGTTTTTGTCTACTGTTTGTTCCATGGATAATTGGGTGTTTTTTCTATTTTCTGTTGCATCGATATTTGGGTGTGTTTTGTCTGATTTTGTTTCATGGATATTATGTGTCTATTTTTTTGTTTCATAGATATTTTTACCTATATTTTTTAATTTATGGATATTTTTATGTGTATTTTTTTTTCATTGATATGTGGGAGTGTTTTTTTGTTTGTTTTTTGTTTAATGAATATTTTTTGTCTATTTTTTTGTTGGCAAATCCTAAATGAAGTAAAAAAGGTTACTGTGAATAAATAACTATTGAATGTAAAACATAAATAAATAACAATAAAACAAAGAACAAGGACAGTTATCCATGTATCAGGACCTTACAATGTTCCAGTCATCTTAGATTTTAATATTTTTATGGTTGTGTTTTCTTGACCATTATTTGTTTCTTGAAAAAGGTCCAGATTTGACAGATACATTGAAAATTGTCCTTGTTCTTTGTTGTATTGAAATTTATTTATTTTTTACCTTCGATAGTTAGGTATTCACAGTAACCTTTGTACTTTATTCAGGATTTGCCATTTGTTCGTTTGGTTACTGTGGCATGTTCCATTTTGTCTGATTTCCTCCAATATTTTGGTTATTTCTATGGTGTTTTTTTTGCATGGATATTTTTGTCTATTTTGTGTTTCATGGATATTTTTTTCTGCTTTCTTTTTATGGGCATTTTTCTCTATTTTTGGTTTAAATGATATTTTTTTGGTTAATTTTTTGTTTCATTGATATGCTTTGCATATATTTTGTTTCAATTTTATTTTCTATATTTTATTTCAATAATATTTGTCTATTTTTTTTCAATATTTATATTCTATACTTTGTTTCAATAATATTTGTCAATCTTTTTTCAATATTTATTTTCTATTATTTGTTTCAATAATATTTGTCAATTTTTTGTTTCATAGATATGCTTTGTCTAATATTTATTTCATGGATATTTTGTGTTTCATTGATATTTTTCCATCTATTTCACTATTTTTTGTTGCATGGATATTTTTTTCTCTATTTGTGGTTCATGGAATTTTAAAATCTTTTTTATTTCATTGAAATTTTTGTTTCATAGATATTTTTTGTATCATGGATTTTTTTCCCTCATTTTTTTTATTTCATGGATAATTTCTCTAGTTTTATTTCATGGACTTTCATGGATATTTTTTTTCTAGTTTCTTTTCAATTATATTTTGGTGTCTATTTTCTGTTTCAATTATATTTTTGTGTCTATTTTTTGTTTCAATTATATTTTTTCTCTATTTTCTGTTTCAATTATATTTTTGTGTCTATTTTTTGTTTCAATTATATTTTTTCTCTATTTTCTGTTTCAATAATATTTTTTCTCTATTTTCTGTTTCAATTATATTTTTGTGTCTATTTTTTGTTTCAATTATATTTTTTCTCTATTTTCTGTTACAATTATATTATTGTGTCTATTTTTTGTTTCAATTATTTTTTTCTGTATTTTCTGTTTCAATTATATTTTTTCTCTATTTTCTGTTTCAATTATATTTTTGTGTCAATTTTTTGTTTCAATTATATTTTTGGTCTATATTTTGTTTCATGCCTGATCATCTAGTCTGATCAGCTCGTTCAGGTTATATTTGAATTTAGCTCTGACATGTGAATCGATGTTACCCTAGACAACAAGAATATACAGTTTAAAAACATGTCAGTAGCATATCTACTCCACAATGTAACAATGATTTTCTACACAATACTTACTTCCTTTAGCCTGCCAATGCTTTCTTAATTGCTTGTGACAGAAATTAATCCTGGCACCAGAACCAGCAAGACAAACACAGTTACAGTAAGCATTTAGTAAATGGAGACAAATGATATGCTCGGATGCCCTATGTGTAAGCTGCGCATGTTAGAAGAAAAGATTAACAGTTTCGAAATGGAGGAAAGTTAGACTGAAACAGCAATCTCCAGATACACCTGCACTACAATGTTAGTGCTTTGTTACCGAGATCTCCTTTAGCATGCACGAAATGGAAGGACATGTGCTCTATTGACTAAAAATGTAATGATTATTATACAACATTACTTCTCTTGACTAATGCGATGGGTCATTGGTCATTTTGTGTATACTGTGTGTCCACAACACCATTACCATTTAATTAAGACCGTCCAAGGGATGCAACCACAGAATTAGAAACACATTTTTACAAATGAAATTATTTCCCTGGAATCTGCTAGCCAGTACTCAAAATGGTATAGATTATTATTATCACTTTAATCTGCGTGATATTAGTGACACTCCCAGCAGGTGGAGTGCTGTTTTGTCGACAGGGGGCGGAGTATATATATATCTGAAAAACACTACAAGGGTGCAAATGGGATTTAAACCAGGTGGTATCTATACATCTTGGCTTACATATGTGAGACTAGAAAGAGGTTGCAGGCCGCTAGAAAGAGGCTCACAGGCCAATTCTTGAATATTTGTACAGATTAAAAAAACTAGACTGGCACTACTGTTGCTGACAACGTCAATGGCATGGGGCACCGGCTTGCCCATTATATTCATGTGATGGCTATTATTAAGTCGTGTTTCTTAGATAACCGGATCCAATATGAGCCTGAGAATCGTTATCAAATATTCGTGATATATTATCTTAAAATATAATTATATATCAATCAAACTTGATTGATCCATTTAGGATAAATAAAGTCAGCCCTATGGATAATCTGTTATTCTATAATTTGTATTGTTGATTTTTGTGTGTTTCATGGCTATTTTTTGTTTCATGGATTGTTTGTTTGAGAACCCTAGGAATTGCGAGCGATTAGCAATATGTGCAATTGGGTGGTATTTCTAAGCTTTCTTTGATGCCCAAGAAATTTCGGCTTAGTGCAGTGCCTATTGAGGAAGCCTTCTACTCATAGGGGGCCTATAATTGCATAGATGGCATGCTACAATGTTTCCATAAGACACAATATAACGGCATATAATGGATATTTTTTCTTTCGTGGATATTTCTGTGTTTGGTATATTTTTTTATGCACATTTTTGGTTTCAATGTTATTTCCTGTCTATTTTTTGTCTAATATCTATTTTTTTTTTCTTTGGTACTTTTTCTCTATTTTTTTGTTTCATAGAAATTTGGTATGTTTTTGTCTACTGTTTGTTCCATGGATAATTGGGTGTTTTTTCTATTTTCTGTTGCATCGATATTTGGGTGTGTTTTGTCTGATTTTGTTTCATGGATATTATGTGTCTATTTTTTTGTTTCATAGATATTTTTACCTATATTTTTTAATTTATGGATATTTTTATGTGTATTTTTTTTTCATTGATATGTGGGAGTGTTTTTTTGTTTGTTTTTTGTTTAATGAATATTTTTTGTCTATTTTTTTGTTGGCAAATCCTAAATGAAGTAAAAAAGGTTACTGTGAATAAATAACTATTGAATGTAAAACATAAATAAATAACAATAAAACAAAGAACAAGGACAGTTATCCATGTATCAGGACCTTACAATGTTCCAGTCATCTTAGATTTTAATATTTTTATGGTTGTGTTTTCTTGACCATTATTTGTTTCTTGAAAAAGGTCCAGATTTGACAGATACATTGAAAATTGTCCTTGTTCTTTGTTGTATTGAAATTTATTTATTTTTTACCTTCGATAGTTAGGTATTCACAGTAACCTTTGTACTTTATTCAGGATTTGCCATTTGTTCGTTTGGTTACTGTGGCATGTTCCATTTTGTCTGATTTCCTCCAATATTTTGGTTATTTCTATGGTGTTTTTTTTGCATGGATATTTTTGTCTATTTTGTGTTTCATGGATATTTTTTTCTGCTTTCGTTTTATGGGCATTTTTCTCTATTTTTGGTTTAAATGATATTTTTTTGGTTAATTTTTTGTTTCATTGATATGCTTTGCATATATTTTGTTTCAATTTTATTTTCTATATTTTATTTCAATAATATTTGTCTATTTTTTTTCAATATTTATATTCTATACTTTGTTTCAATAATATTTGTCAATCTTTTTTCAATATTTATTTTCTATTATTTGTTTCAATAATATTTGTCAATTTTTTGTTTCATAGATATGCTTTGTCTAATATTTATTTCATGGATATTTTGTGTTTCATTGATATTTTTCCATCTATTTCACTATTTTTTGTTGCATGGATATTTTTTTCTCTATTTGTGGTTCATGGAATTTTAAAATCTTTTTTATTTCATTGAAATTTTTGTTTCATAGATATTTTTTGTATCATGGATTTTTTTCCCTCATTTTTTTTATTTCATGGATAATTTCTCTAGTTTTATTTCATGGACTTTCATGGATATTTTTTTTCTAGTTTCTTTTCAATTATATTTTGGTGTCTATTTTCTGTTTCAATTATATTTTTGTGTCTATTTTTTGTTTCAATTATATTTTTTCTCTATTTTCTGTTTCAATTATATTTTTGTGTCTATTTTTTGTTTCAATTATATTTTTTCTCTATTTTCTGTTACAATTATATTATTGTGTCTATTTTTTGTTTCAATTATTTTTTTCTGTATTTTCTGTTTCAATTATATTTTTTCTCTATTTTCTGTTTCAATTATATTTTTGTGTCAATTTTTTGTTTCAATTATATTTTTGGTCTATATTTTGTTTCATGCCTGATCATCTAGTCTGATCAGCTCGTTCAGGTTATATTTGAATTTAGCTCTGACATGTGAATCGATGTTACCCTAGACAACAAGAATATACAGTTTAAAAACATGTCAGTAGCATATCTACTCCACAATGTAACAATGATTTTCTACACAATACTTACTTCCTTTAGCCTGCCAATGCTTTCTTAATTGCTTGTGACAGAAATTAATCCTGGCACCAGAACCACCAAGACAAACACAGTTACAGTAAGCATTTAGTAAATGGAGACAAATGATATGCTCGGATGCCCTATGTGTAAGCTGCGCATGTTAGAAGAAAAGATTAACAGTTTCGAAATGGAGGAAAGTTAGACTGAAACAGCAATCTCCAGATACACCTGCACTACAATGTTAGTGCTTTGTTACTGAGATCTCCTTTAGCATGCACGAAATGGAAGCACATGTGGTCTATTGGCTAAAAATGTAATGATTATTATACAACATTACTTCTCTTGACTAATGCGATGGGTCATTGGTCATTTTGTGTATACTGTGTGTCCACAACACCATTACCATTTAATTAAGACCGTCCAAGGGATGCAACCACAGAATTAGAAACACATTTTTACAAATGAAATTATTTCCCTGGAATCTGCTACCCAGTACTCAAAATGGTATAGATTATTATTATCACTTTAATCTGCGTGATATTAGTGACACTCCCAGCAGGTGGAGTGCTGTTTTGTCGACAGGGGGCGGAGTATATATATATCTGAAAAACACTACAAGGGTGCAAATGGGATTTAAACCATGTGGTATCTATACATCTTGGCTTACATATGTGAGACTAGAAAGAGGTTGCAGGCCGCTAGAAAGAGGCTCACAGGCCAATTCTTGAATATTTGTACAGATTAAAAAACTAGACTGGCACTACTGTTGCTGACAACGTCAATGGCATGGGGCACCGGCTTGCCCATTATATTCATGTGATGGCTATTATTAAGTCGTGTTTCTTAGATAACCGGACCCAATATGAGCCTGAGAATCGTTATCAAATATTTGTGATATATTATCTTATAATATAATTATATATCAATCGAACTTGATTGATCCATTTAGGATAAATAAAGTCAGCCCTATGGATAATCTGTTATTCTATAATTTGTATTGTTGATTTTTGTGTGTTTCATGGCTATTTTTTGTTTCATGGATTGTTTGTTTGAGAACCCTAGGAATTGCGAGCGATTAGCAATATGTGCAATTGGGTGGTATTTCTAAGCTTTCTTTGATGCCCAAGAAATTTCGGCTTAGTGCAGTGCCTATTGAGGAAGCCTTCTACTCATAGGGGGCCTATAATTGCATAGATGGCATGCTACAATGTTTCCATAAGACACAATATAACGGCATATAATGGATATTTTTTCTTTCGTGGATATTTCTGTGTTTGGTATATTTTTTTATGCACATTTTTGGTTTCAATGTTATTTCCTGTCTATTTTTTGTCTAATATCTATTTTTTGTTTCTTTGGTACTTTTTCTCTATTTTTTTGTTTCATAGAAATTTGGTATGTTTTTGTCTACTGTTTGTTCCATGGATAATTGGGTGTTTTTTCTATTTTCTGTTGCATCGATATTTGGGTGTGTTTTGTCTGATTTTGTTTCATGGATATTATGTGTCTATTTTTTTGTTTCATAGATATTTTTACCTATATTTTTTAATTTATGGATATTTTTATGTGTATTTTTTTTTCATTGATGTGTGGGAGTGTTTTTTTGTTTGTTTTTTGTTTAATGAATATTTTTTGTCTATTTTTTGTTGGCAAATCCTAAATGAAGTAAAAAAGGTTACTGTGAATAAATAACTATTGAATGTAAAACATAAATAAATAACAATAAAACAAAGAACAAGGACAGTTATCCATGTATCAGGACCTTACAATGTCCCAGTCATCTTAGATTTTAATATTTTTATTGTTGTGTTTTCTTGACCATTATTTGTTTCTTGAAAAAGGACCCGATGTGGCCAATACGTGGTTAATTGTCCTTGTTGTTTGTTGTATTAAAATTATTTTTTTTTTACATTTGATAGTTAGGTATTCATAGTAACCTTTGTACTTTATTCAGGATTTGCCATTTATTCGTTTGGTTACTGTGGCACGTTCCATTTTGTCTGATTTTCTCCAATATTTTGGTTATTTCTATGGTATTTTTGCATGGATATTTTTGTCTATTTTTTGTTTCCTGTATATTTTTTTCTGTTTTTGTTTATGGATATTTTTTCTCTATTTTGTTTAAATATTATTTTTTGGTCTATTTTGTGTTTCATTGATATGCTTTGCATATATTTTGTTTCAATTTTATTTTATTTTTTTTATTTCAATAATATTTGTCAATTTTTTTTCAATATTTTTTTAATTTCTATTATTTATTTCAATAATATTTGTCAATTTTTCGTTTCATAGATATGCTTTGTCTAATTTTTTTGTCTATTTGTGTTTCATCAATTTTTTAAATCTTTTTTTATTTCATGATATTTTTTTTTCAGATATTTTTTGTTTCATGGATATTTTTTCTCAATTTTTTTTATTTCATGGATATTTTTCTCTATTTTCTGTTTCAATTATATTTTTTCTCTATTTTCTGATCAATTATATTTTTGTGTCTATTTTTTGTTTCATGCCTGATCATCTAGTCTGATCAGCTCGTTCAGGTTATATTTGAATTTAGTTCTGACATGTGAATCGATGTTACCCTAGAGAACAAGAATACAACAATATACTTAAGCTTTCGGCTTAGTGCAGTGCCTACTGAGGAAGTATTCTACTCATAGGGGGCCTATAATTGCATAGATGGCATGCTACAAAGTTTCCATAAAAAGACACAATATAACGGCATATAATGGATATTTTTTCTTTCCTGGATGTTTCTGTGTGTTTGGTCTTTTTTTCATGCACATTTTTTGCCTATTTGTTGTTTCATCGATATTTCAGTGTGTTGTCTACTGTTTGTTCCATGGATATTTGTGTGTTTTTTCTATTTTCTGTTGCATTGATATTTGGGTGTGTTTTGTCTGTTTTTGTTTCATGAATATTTTGTGTCTATTTTTTGTTTCAAGGATTGCTTGTCTATTTTGTGTTTCATAGATATTTTTTGCCTATTTTTTGTGTCATGGATATTTTTGCGTGTATTTTCTTTTCATGGATATTTGGGAGTGTTTTTATATTTTTCTATCATGAATATTTTTTGTCTATTTTTGTTGGCAAATCCTAAATAAAGTAAAAAGGTTACTGTGAATAAATAACTAATGAATGTAAAACAAATAAATAACAATAAAACAAAGAACAATGACAATTATCTACATATCAGGACCTTACAATGTCCCAGTCATCTTAGATTTTAATATTTTTATTGTTGTGTTTTCTTGACCATTATTTGTTTCTTGAAAAAGGACCCGATGTGGCCAATACGTGGTTAATTGTCCTTGTTGTTTGTTGTATTAAAATTATTTTTTTTTTACATTTGATAGTTAGGTATTCATAGTAACCTTTGTACTTTATTCAGGATTTGCCATTTATTCGTTTGGTTACTGTGGCACGTTCCATTTTGTCTGATTTCCTCCAATATTTTGGTTATTTCTATGGTATTTTTGCATGTTTATTTTTTGTTTCCTGTATATTTTTTTCTGTTTTTGTTTATGGATATTTTTTCTCTATTTTCTCTATATTCTCTAACTTGATTGATCCATTTAGGATAAATAAAGTCAGCCCTATGGATAATCTGTTATTCTATAATTTGTATTGTTGATTTTTGTGTGTTTCATGGCTATTTTTTGTTTCATGGATTGTTTGTTTGAGAACCCTAGGAATTGCGAGCGATTAGCAATATGTGCAATTGGGTGGTATTTCTAAGCTTTCTTTGATGCCCAAGAAATTTCGGCTTAGTGCAGTGCCTATTGAGGAAGCCTTCTACTCATAGGGGGCCTATAATTGCATAGATGGCATGCTACAATGTTTCCATAAGACACAATATAACGGCATATAATGGATATTTTTTCTTTCGTGGATATTTCTGTGTTTGGTATATTTTTTTATGCACATTTTTGGTTTCAATGTTATTTCCTGTCTATTTTTTGTCTAATATCTATTTTTTGTTTCTTTGGTACTTTTTCTCTATTTTTTTGTTTCATAGAAATTTGGTATGTTTTTGTCTACTGTTTGTTCCATGGATAATTGGGTGTTTTTTCT
Organism: Meghimatium bilineatum; assembly: GCA_034231615.1. NCBI lineage: Eukaryota > Metazoa > Mollusca > Gastropoda > Stylommatophora > Philomycidae > Meghimatium > Meghimatium bilineatum. Next base: position 1,140,423 of record CM067302.1, read on the forward strand.
ATTTTCTGTTGCATCGATATTTGGGTGTGTTTTGTCTGATTTTGTTTCATGGATATTATGTGTCTATTTTTTTGTTTCATAGATATTTTTACCTATATTTTTTAATTTATGGATATTTTTATGTGTATTTTTTTTTCATTGATGTGTGGGAGTGTTTTTTTGTTTGTTTTTTGTTTAATGAATATTTTTTGTCTATTTTTTGTTGGCAAATCCTAAATGAAGTAAAAAAGGTTACTGTGAATAAATAACTATTGAATGTAAAACATAAATAAATAACAATAAAACAAAGAACAAGGACAGCTATCCATGTATCAGGACCTTACAATGTCCCAGTCATCTTAGATTTTAATATTTTTATTGTTGTGTTTTCTTGACCATTATTTGTTTCTTGAAAAAGGACCCGATGTGGCCAATACGTGGTTAATTGTCCTTGTTGTTTGTTGTATTAAAATTATTTTTTTTTTACATTTGATAGTTAGGTATTAATAGTAACCTTTGTACTTTATTCAGGATTTGCCATTTATTCGTTTGGTTACTGTGGCACGTTCCATTTTGTCTGATTTTCTCCAATATTTTGGTTATTTCTATGGTATTTTTGCATGGATATTTTTGTCTATTTTTTGTTTCCTGTATATTTTTTTCTGTTTTTGTTTATGGATATTTTTTCTCTATTTTGTTTAAATATTATTTTTTGGTCTATTTTGTGTTTCATTGATATGCTTTGCATATATTTTGTTTCAATTTTATTTTATTTTTTTAATTTCAATAATATTTGTCAATTTTTTTTCAATATTTTTTTAATTTCTATTATTTATTTCAATAATATTTGTCAATTTTTCGTTTCATAGATATGCTTTGTCTAATTTTTTTGTCTATTTGTGTTTCATCAATTTTTTTAATCTTTTTTTAATTTCATGATATTTTTTTTTCAGATATTTTTTGTTTCATGGATATTTTTTCTCAATTTTTTTTATTTCATGGATATTTTTCTCTATTTTCTGTTTCAATTATATTTTTTCTCTATTTTCTGTTTCAATTATATTTTTTCTCTATTTTCTGATCAATTATATTTTTGTGTCTATTTTTTGTTTCATGCCTGATCATCTAGTCTGATCAGCTCGTTCAGGTTATATTTGAATTTAGTTCTGACATGTGAATCGATGTTACCCTAGAGAACAAGAATACAACAATATACTTAAGCTTTCGGCTTAGTGCAGTGCCTACTGAGGAAGTATTCTACTCATAGGGGGCCTATAATTGCATAGATGGCATGCTACAAAGTTTCCATAAAAAGACACAATATAACGGCATATAATGGATATTTTTTCTTTCCTGGATGTTTCTGTGTGTTTGGTCTTTTTTTCATGCACATTTTTTGCCTATTTGTTGTTTCATCGATATTTCAGTGTGTTGTCTACTGTTTGTTCCATGGATATTTGTGTGTTTTTTCTATTTTCTTTTGCATTGATATTTGGGTGTGTTTTGTCTGTTTTTGTTTCATGAATATTTTGTGTCTATTTTTTGTTTCAAGGATTGCTTGTCTATTTTGTGTTTCATAGATATTTTTTGCCTATTTTTTGTGTCATGGATATTTTTGCGTGTATTTTCTTTTCATGGATATTTGGGAGTGTTTTTATATTTTTCTATCATGAATATTTTTTGTCTATTTTTGTTGGCAAATCCTAAATAAAGTAAAAAGGTTACTGTGAATAAATAACTAATGAATGTAAAACAAATAAATAACAATAAAACAAAGAACAACGACAATTATCTACATATCAGGACCTTACAATGTCCCAGTCATCTTAGATTTTAATATTTTTATTGTTGTGTTTTCTTGACCATTATTTGTTTCTTGAAAAAGGACCCGATGTGGCCAATACGTGGTTAATTGTCCTTGTTGTTTGTTGTATTAAAATTATTTTTTTTTTACATTTGATAGTTAGGTATTCATAGTAACCTTTGTACTTTATTCAGGATTTGCCATTTATTCGTTTGGTTACTGTGGCACGTTCCATTTTGTCTGATTTCCTCCAATATTTTGGTTATTTCTATGGTATTTTTGCATGTTTATTTTTTGTTTCCTGTATATTTTTTTCTGTTTTTGTTTATGGATATTTTTTCTCTATTTTGTTTAAATAATATTTTTTGGTCTATTTTTTGTTTCATTGATATGCTTTGCATATATTTTGTTCAATTTTATTTTCTTTTTTTTATTTCAATAATATTTGTCAATTTTTTTTTCAATATTTATTTTAGTTCTATTATTTATTTCAATAATATTTGTCAATTTTTTGTTTCATAGATATGCTTTGTCTAATTTTTATTTCATGGATATTTTGTGTTTCATTAATATTTTTCCATCTATTTCACTATTTCTTGTTGCATGGATATTTTTGTCTATTTGTGCTTCATGAATTTTTTTAATTTTTTTTATTTCATGGATATTTTTTTTTCAGATATTTTTTATTTCATGGATATTTTTCTCTATTTTCTGTTTCAATTATATTTTTTCTCTATTTTCTGTTTCAATTATATTTTTTCTCTATTTTCTGTTTCAATTATATTTTTGTGTCTATTTTTTGTTTCAATTATATTTTGTCTCTATTTTCTGTTTCAATTATATTTTTGTGTCTATTTTTAGTTCAATTATATTTTTTCTCTATTTTTTGTTTCAATTATATTTTTTCTCTATTTTCTGTTTCAATTATATTTTATCTCTATTTTCTGTTTCAATTATATTTTTGTGTCTATTTTTTGTTTCAATTATATTTTTGGTCTATATTTTGTTTCATGCCTGATCATCTAGTCTGATCAGCTCGTTCAGGTTATATTTGAATTTAGCTCTGACTGTGCATCGATGTTACCCTAGACAACAAGAATATACAGTTTAAAAACATGTCAGTAGCATATCTACTCCACAATGTAACAATGACTTTCTAGGCAATACTTACTTCTTTTAGCTTGCCATTGCTTTCTTAATTGTTGTGACGGAAATTAATCCTGGCACCAGAACTACCCAAGACAAACACAGTTACAGTAAGTGTTTTTTAAATGGAGACGAACGATATGCTCGGATACCCCATGTTTATTCTGTGCATGTTAGAAGAAAAATTTAGCAGTTTCAAAATGGAGGAAAGTTAGACTGAAACAGCAATCTCCAGATGTGCCTGCACTACAATGTTAGTGCTTTGTTTCTGAGATCTCTTTTAGCATGTACGAAATGGAAGCACATGTGGTCTATTGGCTAAAAATTTATCCTTGGTGATCCATGGTTGCCTGGCATAGGAGATCATGGATCATTCTAAATTTTTGATCTCCAGTATATTGTATTATCTGATTTTGTGGTGGAGTATTCAGAGAGCATTTCGGACAGTCAAAGTACCAGGTTCAAAATCCAATACAATCAACTATATGCATCTGGACTGTTCAGAAAGCAATGGTAGCCTAATGAACAGATTTATATCCCTAGAAAGTCAACACAGTCAAAACATGCTGATTTTATTGTTGCGTCCTGAATGGAATATAGAACCAACATGTTCTGGTATCAGGGTCGCTGTTAAGTGACACCACAATGTTAAGCTATTATATATTTTCTGATGCTCTCTGTCTTTGCATATCTTTCTCTCATTCATGCCAGTTGTAAGTATATTGCCCAAACCTCACCACCCCATGAAGCAGGTAAAATTCAAGACAATATCACAAGTATTATGGCAATGTTTACTTCATATTGTGTAGAAACCAATTGTATGGACAGAATGTGAAGAAAGAAATTTAAAAATATTTGGTACAGTAACACAGCAGTGCATTTGTTTAGTTTAGTTTTCTGAATCGTCGTTGGCGCACTATGGGAAAAATTATCAGTCTCTACCAGCATATGATGAATAGTATTCATGCTGATGGTTCCTGTTACTAGTTGGATACACACACACATTAGAGGCCTTCTCAGTCACCCTGTTCAGCGTGTTCCGGGGGTAATTCCAAATTCTTAAAGTCACATTATCATATCTCTGTCTAGTTTCATGTTCTTATTTAGAAAATGTGCATGTAAAGATCTTAATATATCTTTCTTCTTCATAATTAAGTATCCCAGTATTGGTGCTTTCTTCTTCATAATTAATTACCCTAGTATCGGTGCTTTCTTCTTCATAACTAATTATCCCAGTATTGGTGCTTTCTTCTTCATAATTAATTACCCTAGTATTGGTGCTTTCTTCTTCATAACTAATTATCCCAGTATTGGTGC